>CM024759.1:9868240-10270838 GCA_014218235.1 Colocasia esculenta | reverse complement strand
TTTGACAAATTTCCTACGTCGGAAGTTGTCATCGAAATTTCCAACAATTATTTCCGTCAAAAATTTTGACATATTTAAGGTTATATTCTGCGGAAAACATCCATTGTAAATGAGTGCTTCTATGAATTGGTTTTATGGTGGAGAACCAAATTTTTGAACATAAGCTCACTTAATTTTATGGAAAATCCAAACATGAGTTAATATAAAATATGTTTATCATAAACACATTTTTATAAAAACTTATTTCTTGTTTCACAAGCTCCATCAAAACAGGATTACCTATTTGAGTTCTTTCCTTCCTCCCGCTACCCTCCATTATGTCTAGTTATCAAAGGTGCTGAAGTGATGTCATTCAGTCGTTGCAAAGAAAAGTAGATGATTAAGAATGTGGTGGTGTGATCCTGTTTGGGCCTGAGCCGAACAGACCTCCACTAGAATGAGAGAGGGAAAACGATCGCTGGAGAGGACGGAGACCTGCAAAACCAGAGAAGGATCAGGAGGCCCGGTGAGACCGGGGAAACCTCCGATGCCTAAGTCAGTCAGGAGCTTGAGAGGCAGGGGGTTTTCGGAATGCGAGAATGGTTTCGCGTCTAGAAGAGAACGTACCGTGCATGGTACTGTACCTGTGTCTTTATAGGCGTTGGTGTAGAGGCCAACGTGCGTAACGTTGGGCAGATCGTGCCTGAAGAGGCGCCTTGACGCACGCGCATAACGGGAGGAGTTATGACTCCAATGCCCGTTAGGCTGCCAGGCAGTTCACGCCCTTGATGGTGGAGAACGTGGCCTGAGACGGTTACAACGCTCTGTGGGCCAGGAATCCTGCTCGGTGCCCTTTGGATGGACCTTCCGAGCAGGTGATGCCCAGGGCAGTTCCGCGCAGCAGGGTTGAGGTCCTTTGTTCGGAAGCCGCCTGCTGACGAGCTCGGCAATGTTCCGCCACGGATAGCCGGCACGAGGATCTTCTCTCTTCTGATCCGTACTAAGGGCGTGGGATCGTATGAGGAGGCCACGTCAGAAGGGGAAGGCGCTGATGGGCCTTGACGCGATGGGCCTAGGTGGCGGAAAACAGCCACCACACTTGCCCCCCAACGCTCTCAAGTGGTTCGGAGGTCAGAATACTTGAGGGCGGTTGATCTGCCCGGACGTCAGCTCCGTAATAAATGCGGTATCGTCTTCGGAGATCCGAACAGACTTGCGGCGACGCCGTCGCAGAGGCGTCTGCCTCGAACGTGGGGCTTTCATGATGACCACGTGAGTCACGTCAAGTCCGAACGGTCACCCGTAGGTCATTTGAGAGGAGACTTGGAGCGGAGGGAAGCGACGCTTTCAGGAACGCTTCGAATTTCGCGCCTCACTTTCCTATAAGGAAGGGGAGAGGGCGAGAGCGGGGTCTTCATCTCCGAAAAGTTTTCCAGAGTCCGCTGCTTCCGAAGTCGCTCACGTCCTTCGCCTTTGAGCTTTCCTCCTTGCATTGTGCTCCCTGCTTTCTGGCGATGGCTCAGAAGGGAAAGGAGATCGTCGAAGCCAGCGGGATGCCGCCGGTGGGAAGCGAAGACGGCGAAGTATCGGAGCTTCGAAGGTCTTCGAGAGCGCTTTCGAATAGGCGAGGAGTACGAGATCGTCCTGATGCGCGAGGACGAGACGCATCTCACCCTGAAGCCGGGTGCTTCGTGCTGTCACTGGACCTGCTAGAAGGGTCTCCGGCTACCGATGCCGGAGATAGCAAAGGAGCTACTCCGGAGTTGGAAAGTGGCGCCGATTCAGCTGACGCCCAACTCGTGGAGGACTGTCTTCGTCTTCTGCGCCATATGCAGGAAGAAGAAGATTGAAGCGACTGCGGAGATCTTCCGGAGCCATTTTAGCCTGGCGTGCTCTCCGCAATCCGGGATGGGGATCGTGTACGTGAAACATCGTACCAACCGGATGCAGATCAATTTCTCGCTCGCCTCGACTGTCCAACAACAAAGGGTGGACAGGGCGACTTTTCTCCGTGGGGAGAAGGAAGGGAGCAAACATCCCTGAATGGGACTTTCCCACGAGGGTGGTGGAGCCCCTGAGAAGGGTGGATATGGCCCCTTTCTTGATTCGGGAGGCAGCCGCAGCCTCCCAGTTGCTGAATACGGTCACGGTGAACCATGCAGAGGGGTACCTGACCGAGTACAAGCTTGTGAAGTACAAGCTTAGCCGCGCCTGGGGTAAGTCTTCTTGCTGTTCTGCTTGTTTCGTTTTTTGCATACATGGGTTCTGATCCTTTTTCCTGCTTTTTCAGATGATGAAGAAATAGCGGCTGGTCGGGATCAGAAGGAGATGGCGAATTACGCCGAGATGATCCCTGTCAACCTTTGCTCCATAAGGTTGGACGAGGGAGGTTCTGCGAAGGGGCCTGCGCGGCAAGTGAAGGCCGCAGCGAGAGGAGGTGCCGCGAAGAAGGCGGTTGAGACGGATACGACCGCGGGGACGACCTCTCTCTTTCAACCGAAGAGGAAAGAGAAGCGCAAGGCGGCAGTGGTGGAGCCGCAAGCCAAGAGTCGTTCTCCCGAAGGAGGGGTATCCGACGAGCCCCGAGTTCCCAAAAAGAGGAAGCTGAAGAGGTTGATGTTGCGTGCTGCAGAAGACGCCGCGGCGGTGGAGGAAGGATCAGAGGAGGATCTTGAACCTTTGTTGGTTCGAAGATCTCGCCAGCGTGGGGGGCGTCCGAGGAGGGCGCCCGCAGCTCCAGCCGTGGGCCGTCAAGAGGTGGTCATGAAGATGTCCGCCGAGCTGGGCCTGATAATGGTCAGCGATGAATCGGACCGCTCCGGAGGGCGGACGAAGTCGCCGGGTCTTGAGGACCAGGTGGTCCTATCTGGTGAAGGGAGCGCCGAGCAGGATGGCGCGCCAGGCGGGAGCGTACAACCTGGTGCCGAGGAGAGGGCGACCAAAGACTCCACTCCTGCGCCGGCGGTCGTTCGTGGTGCTGACGAGGTGCAGTTCTTCCGAGGGGGGACGTTCCACAAGAAAGTGGAGACACCCTGCCCCCCATGCTCCCCACCTCAGTGATCACCGAAGGCCGTATAGTCGGCGAGAGTGCAGCCGAGGTGATCGCTGGGGATTCTATAGTCGGCGAGAGTGCAGCCGTCCTCGGGGAGGAGAGCACTCAAGAACTTGGGGACGCGAGGAGGGCCGAAACAGCCTTTGCAGCCTCCGTTGCCGAGGATGGTGGGGAGGAGCAGCCGACGACCAGGCAGGAGGCCGCCGGAGTGAGTCGTACTCCGGCTTCCGGGGACGTTCGCTGCCACAACTTCCGAGTTGGGCCGTCCGGAAGGCCTTGTGATCGGTGTCACATTCGATCTCGTCTGCCGCTGCTACGGCGGGAGACGAGAGTTCTGGAGACGACACCAGGCCTCTGACTGAGGTGCTGCGCCGGGGCATCCCCGAAGTGCCCTCGGTGGAGGCGCTGGAGGCATCCCTTCGCCGTGTCGAAGAATCACCAAGGAAGCTACCGCAAGCCCTACTGCTTCGCGTCTCGAACAGCTGGCCAGGTGCTTGGACCTTCCCCCGAGCTTACTCCGGAAAGGTCCGTTGAAGGCTACCACCCGGAGGGGGTAGAGGACGAGGAACAAGCGATGTTGACCTGGAGGCGCTCATGGATGACCTGACCAAATCACTGGGCACCCTGAAGGCTCTAGCTGCTCGGGGTCAGAAGCAGAAGTATCTCCTTGAGGCGAGTGCAACTTTCTTAGAGGAGCTTTCAGCGAGGCACAAAGCTCGCGAGGCAGCGCTGGAGGAGGAGGTGAAGAACCTCAAAGCCGCCCTCCAGGCTTCGGAGCTCGAGGCCACTCTGGTACGGGCCGAGAAGGAGGCCTTGACCAAGGTGATTGTGGACGCGGGGGTCCGCGCCGTTGCTAGCTATAAGGCCGGACCGGAGTACAAGGAAGACTTGGAGCAGTATGGGGCCCGGTGCTACCGAGTGGGTCTCAAGGCTGGGAAGGACTTCGGAGAGCAGTCTTCCTGGGTCGAACGCGCCCAAGAAGCCTTTGAGGCCGCTGTTCGGGAGTGCCGACGCCGAACTCAGGACGCCCGCCTAGATGGTGTGCGGTTCGCACAATTCCAGTCTGGGCGGATGCCCCCTTCAGGTGACGGTGCTGGTCCTTCTCAGCAGGCTCCCTGATCCTCCCTTGTTATCCTCCTTATAAAAAGAAAACTTTTTTGTGAATGAAGTCTTCTGTTCATGGGATTATTCTGGTAGCTCCACTTTCTCTATCTTCTTCCCTTCATGATTACTCCTGTTCGGATCGAAATCCGTTAGGCGCCGTAAGCATTGCATGTATAACGTAGTTTGTGGGGACCGCGAAGGGGGTTCCGATCAGGTATGTATGCTAAATGCTCGTATGGCGTCAGGAGTTGGGAGAAGAGAGGTAGGAAGCTGGAAAGAAGAGACTTTTACAAATAATAAGCCTTAAGGTTAGAAACATGCCAAGTCCTGGGAATGGCTTCGCCACTAGGAGTAGTTAGCTTATACGAGCCCTTCCCGAGGACATGGGTGACCTGATAAGGTCCTTCCCATTGATGGCAAGTTTGCCCACTGCTCTTCGGGGGTCCGAAGCCGAACAGCGGCGCAAAACCAAATCTCCCACGCTGAACCGCCTTTCCCGAACTCGCGCGTTGTAATATTGTGCGAGTCGTTGCTGATAGGAAACGAGACGAATGCTGGCGTCGCTCCGTCGTTCGCCTAACATGTCCAAGTTTTCCGAAGAGCTCGGTTGTTGACGGCTTCGTCGAAGTGGGTAGTTCGGATAGTTGGAAGGGCTACTTCCAAAGGTACAACTGCTTCCGAGCCGTAGGCTAGGTGGAAAGGTGTTCCCCTGTAGCTACCCGAGCAGTCGTTCGGTGACACCAAAGAACGTTTGGGAGCTCATCGATCCATGATCCACCTGCGGCCTCCACCCTGGTTCGGATCCCGTGTAGCAATGTTCGGTTGGCGTTTTCGACCAGACCGTTAGCTTGGGGATGAGCGACGGAGGTGAAGTGGTTGTAGATTCCGAGCTCAGCGCACTTCTGCTTGAAGAAAGTGCTGTCAAACTGTTTCCCGTTGTCAGAAGTAATCACCCTGGGGACGCCAAACCTGCATAGAAGGTTCTTCCATACGAACTTCCATGCGGCCTGTTCGGTGATTGTGGTGACGGGTTCGGCCTCGATCCACTTGGTAAAGTAGTCGATGGCGACAAACAGGAACTTCTTGCGCCCTTGGGCCTCTGGAAAGGGCCCAAGATGTCAATGCCCCATCTGGCGAAGGGGCGCGGCTCGAACAGACTGTGAAGCTGTTCGGCTGGCTGCTTGATGAGTACTCCGAACTTTTGGCATTCTGGGCATTTCCTGACGAAGGACATGCAATCCTTCTGAAGAGAAGGCCACCAGAACCCTGCTCGGATGAGGCTGCGTGCTAGCGTTCTGCCCCCCAGATGGCTTCCGCACAACCCCTCGTGGACTTCCTCTGTGGCTGCGAGGGCCTCCTCAGGGTTGAGGCAACGTAGAAGAGGTCTTGCAAGGGACCGTCGGTACAGCTTGCCTTCTACGAGGGTGAAATGCTGCGAGCGCATCCTGACTTTCCGAGCTTCATCCTGTTCGGAAGGAAGCTCGCCTCGGAGAAGGTACGCCAAGAGAGGGTCCACCCAACTTGGGGTCGGTGGGCCCGTTTCTATGGCGGCTACATCAATCTCCGTGCTCGGCAAGGCGAGCTCTTCAATGAAGACAGAGCGAGAAGGGGTGATGTCACCTGAAGATGCCAATTTGGCCAGCGCATCAGCTCGCGCGTTCTGCTCCCGTGGAACATGTATAACCTCGAAGTATACGAGGCCCTCTGTCTGGCTCTTGACCTGTTGGAGGTATTGAGCCATGCGAGGTTCCCTTGCTCCGAACTGTCCGCTCACCTGGCTGGCGACCAACTGGGAGTCACTAAAGACTCTAAGCCGAATGGCTCCGAGGTGCCTAGCCATGCGGATACCGGAAAGCAAGGCTTCGTACTCGGCGACGTTGTTGGAGGCTGGAAAGCGGAAACGGAGGGCGTATTGGAACTCTAACCCCTCTGGGGAGTGAGGACCAAACCTGCCCCGCTTCCGGAGACACAAGAGGATCCGTCCACATAAAGCTCCCATGGGGCTCGTCTGCCAACGGTGGATCCTGCTCGGCCGGAAGGGTGCATTCCGCCACGAAATCTGCTAACGCCTGCGCTTTGATCGCCGTCCTTGGTCGGAAGCTGATGTCAAACTCTCCCAGCTCGATTGCCCACTTAACCAACCTACCGAAGCCTCCGGCCGCTGCAAGATGGATTTCAGCGGTTGATCGGTAAGCACTGTAACGGAATGGGCCTGAAAGTAGGGCCTGAGCTTCCGTGCAGCTGTGACAAGAGCAAGGGCAAGCTTTTCTGCTCTGGGGTACCTCCTTTCAGCTTCTTGGAGGACCCTGCTGATATAGTACACTGGATACTGTGCCGCTCCTAATTCTCTGATCAAGACCGCACTGATGGAGTGTTCGGTGACCGAGAGGTACACGAACAAGGGTTCTCCGAGCACAGGCTTTGAGAGAACAGGAGGGGCTGCCAAATATGCCTTCAGCTCAGTGAAGGCAGCTTCGCATTCGTCAGTCCACAGTACTTGCCCCCCTTGCTTCGAGGCGTTTTTAGGGCCTCGGAGCAACTTGAAGAAGTTAAAACTTCTTTCTGCTGCTCGGGACATGAACCTGTAGCGCGGCGAGACGTCCTGTCAGACGTTGGACGTCGCGCACTGTCTTCGGACTGGACATCTCAAGTATGGCTTGGATTTTTTCCGGGTTCGCCTCTATTCCCTGTTTGATACGAGGAACCCAAGGAACTTACCGACCGAACACCAAACGCGCACTTGGCTGGATTGAGCTTATATACCTATACTCGCAAAGTTGCGAAAGTCTCCTGGAGGTCGGAAATGTGATCGGTACTCGGAAGAGTCTTGACCAACATGTCGTCGACGTAAACCTCCATGTTTCGCCCGATCTGCTGCTCGAACATCTTGTTGACCAGCCGCTGGTAAGTCGCACCTGCATTCTTCAGACCAAAAGGCATCCTGGTGAAGCAGTATAAGCCTAGGTCTGTGACGAACGTAGTGGCGTCTTGATCCGGGGGATGCATGCTGATCTGGTGGTAACCAGAGTAGGCATCCAAAAAGCTGAGGAGCTCGTGCCCGGAAGTAGCGTCCACCAGCTGATCAATGCGCGGCAATGGGAAGTTATCCTTGGCGTCGCCTTATTAAGGTCCTTGTAATCCACGCACACACGCCATTTGCCATTGGCCTTGCGCACGAGGACCACGTTGGAGATCCATCTAGGATATTGGGCTTCTCGGAGGAGCCCAACAGCTCGGCTCTTGACCACGTGATCCCGTATTACGGTCTGCCGTTCTCGGTTCACGGGTCGCCTTCTTTGCTGCACTGGCGGGATTCGTGGATCCAACCGAAGGCGATGCACCATGACTTCTGGGGGAATGCCTGGAAGCTCGTCATCACCAAGCGAACACGTCCAAATTGGCCAGCAGGAAAGCTGTGTAGCGTTGCTGCTCGGCCTCTGTTAACAGGGCGCCAATGTACAAGACGTGTTCGGGGTCGTCGTCCACTTGAATGGGGATTAAGTCTTCGGCAGGCGTCCCTCGGCTGGTTGAAGGCTGATCGGAGGTCGGAAGAGCTGGATCAGCGAGTGGTTGCTTGTCTCTTAGAGAGAGGACATAGCAACGGCGAGACTCACGCTGACACCCGAGCACTTCGCCCACTCCGCTCGGAGTAGGAAACTTCATCTTCTGATGGAGCGACGAAGGTACTGCTTTGATGCGTCCGATCAGGCCTCTGCCCAGGATAGCATTGTATCCAGGCATGTTGTTGATGACCAAAAAGTCAACAATTTTGGTCACAGCTTTCGGAGCCGTCCCAAGGTAATCGGAAGACGAATCCTCCCCATGGGCTGGACCGAAACTCCCGAAAAGCCGAAAAGTGGCGAGTTTACAGGGGCGAGTTGATCGGTTCGCAGACCCATGAGGACAAAACAGTCGTAAGCCAAGACATCGGGGGCGCTTCCATTATCTACCAGAATTCGGCGCACGTTACAGTGGTTGATGGTGGCCGAAACGACCAGCGCATCAGTGTGGGGGTCGTAACCCCTACAAGATCTTCACCGAGAAGGTTATAGCCTCCTCGGGCTGTGCGCGTGCGGGACTGGCAGATATGGGGCCGGCCGAACAGTCGCAGGCCTGTCTACGACATGCACTCGCCTTGCGTAGTCGCGTCGGCTTCGAGTGCTTTCTCCACCCGCGCCGAAACCTCCCGCGATCACGTTGATCTCTTGCCCATTGGGCTCGTTGTTGATCGGCTGCTCGGGAGTGCGGTCTCGGCGTCGGGGGCGCTCTTCGTTTCGGCGCACGAACCGCCCAAGGTAGCCACGCTTGATAAGGTCTTCGATTTCGTCCTTAAGCTGGCGGCACTCGGAGGTGTCGTGGCCGTGGTCGCGATGAAAGCGACAGTACTTATTTGATCGCGCTTCCGGGGGTCGGAGCGCATTCTTTGGGGCCACCGAACAAAAGCTTCATTCCTGATCTCTGCCAGGATTTGTTCGGGAGCCACCGTGAGGGGGTGTAGTTGGTGAAGGGGCGTGGACGGCGCGGAGAATCGCCATTGCGCCGTCCTTTCTTCCGATCTCGGTCGAAGCCGTTGTCGGAAGGCCGCTTCTTGTCCGACTGCTCCCCCTGCTCGGCCCTGCTCGCCGCCAGGCTCTCCTCGCAGGCCGCGTGGCGCTGTGCGATGGAGAGTAGTTCGGCGAGGGTGGCAGGCTGCTGGACGCCGAGAGTCCTCTGCAAAAAACCGTCGCGAGTGCCCTGGATGAGGGCACTGGTGGCCAGAGGGACGTCCAGGCGCGAGATGCGAAGCGCCTCTGTTCGGAACCTCTTGACGAAGTCCCAGAGCGCCTCACCTTTCTTCTGGCGCACAGCCAGAAGAGAAGCCGCCGTTCGCGGCTGCGATCTCCCGCCCAGAAAGTTGTCCTAAAGGACTTCTTCAGTTGGCGGAAAGAAGTAATGGAGCCCGCAGGGAGGGTTTCGAACCAAGCCCTGGCGGTCTCTTAGCGTTGCAGGGAAGGCCCTGCACTTGGCCGCGTCCGATGCTCCGTGGAACACCATGTGTGACTCGAAGCCATGGATGTGGTCGGCCGGGTCAGTTGTGCCGTCGTAAGGAGCGATGGTGGGCAGAGGGAGCTTGGAGGAGACCTGGGCCTCCAGGATCTCCCTGCTGAAAGGAGAGCGGAAGTCTAGGTCGTCCTCCGCTGGAGCCTTGCCCTCCGCTCGCTGAACCATCGCATCCATGCGGCGTTCGAGATCAACCACGCGCTTGAGGCGCCTGGCGAGCTCCTTCGGAGTTGGCGGGGCCCCTCGTCCCGAGGCGTGGGAGTTGCCTCCTACGACCGACCGAGGCGGACGGGGGGAGGCCATAGAGCGGCGAGGCGAACGCCCGCGGCGCTCTGGTACCCGCTCCTCCGATGGGGCCCGGAGGGACCGGCGCGGAGAATCCGCCTGCTGCTCCTGCGGCGCCAGGGGGACGCGGGCGTCGATGTGACGATTCCGCCTGCCGCTCGCGCGGCAGGGAACCGCTGGGGCCGCCGCCCCTGCCAACTGGGCCTGTAGGGCGAGGCAAACGCCCGTCAACTGTTGCATTTGTCCTCGAAGCTCCGCTACTTCGAGGCAGTTGCGGCGCTACAGCCGGCGGTGCCGGGACGTCGTGATTTACGCCGGCCGGCGGCGACGGCGTCGTCACCAGGAGGGATCGGCGACGGGAGTCCCCTCGTGACTGGCGAGACCTCGTCGCCCTGCTTCCTATGTTCTGGTATGAAGATCGTCCTCGAGCCATGGCAGCGTCGTTTCCACAGACGGCGCCAAATGTGGTGTGTGATCCTGTTTGGGCCTGAGCCAACAGACCTCCACTAGAATGAGAGAGGGAAAACGATCGCTGGAGAGGACGGAGACCTGCAAAACCAGAGAAGGATCAGGAGGCCCGGTGAAGACCGGGGAAACCCTCCGATGCCTAAGTCAGTCAGGAGCTTGAGAGGCGGGGTTTCGGAATGCGAGAATGTGTTCGCGTCTAGAAGAGAACGTACCGTTGCATGGTACTGTACCTGTGTCTTTATAGGCGTTGGTGTAGAGGCCAACGTGCGTAACGTTGGGCAGATCGTGCCTGAAGAGGCGCCTTGACGCACGCGCATAACGGGAGGAGTTATGACTCCAATGCCCGTTAGGCTGCCAGGCAATTCACGCTCCTTGATGGTGGAGAACGTGGCCTGAGACGGTTACAACCGCTCTGTGGGCCAGGAATCCTGCTCGGTGCCCTTTGGATGGACCTTCCGAGCAGGTGATGTCCAGGGCAGTTCCGCGCAGCAGGGTTGAGGTCCTTTGTTCGGAACCGCCTGCTGACGAGCTCGGCAACGTTCCGCCACGGATAGCCGGCACGAGGATCTCTCTCTTCTGATCCGTACTAGGGCGGGGGATCGCATGAGGAGGCCACGTCAGAAGGGGAAGGCGCTGATGGGCCTTGACGTGATGGGCCTAGGTGGCGGAAAACAGCCACCACAGATATGTAGGACATTTTAACAAAATCTTTTACTTTGGAAACCCTTGGAGTTGTAAAAAGCATTGAATAGGAGTGGAACCAATTTGAAAAGAGTAATATTTGGTGCAGAAAAGTGCAAACATGGTAATTAGGGTAGGGGTGTCATTGCGCCGGGCCGGCCCGAAGGTCTGGTGGCCAGGTCCAGTTTTATACGGACTTGGGCCGGATAATTTAACATTTTTTAAAATTTTGAGCCCGGTTCGGCCCAGCCCAGAGTAAGATTGGGCCAAGCTCGGGTTTGGATCGGCCGGCCCGCACGGCCCGGTGGCCCGGTATTTTTTTTAAAAAAAAAGTAACGTGACAATATTCTAGTATTCTAAAATTTTGGATTGAAAATTGTGTTGTGGAGTATATTTAATGACTTAACATTTATTTCATATTTGTAACAACTAAAAATAAGTTTATCTAGATTAATCTAATATTTACTTTATGTTATTAATCTAATATTTACTTTATGTTATTTTGATTCAATGAACACTAATTTTATTATAAAAATAAATAAATAATAGTAAAAATATCTTTTAAAAAATAAAATCGGGCCGGGTCGTGCTTGGGTCGGGTCTCACCTAATTTTTTCGGGCCGGGCCGGGCCGGGCCGGACTTGGACCGAACGATTAGAGACCGAGCTAGACCCGGGTCAGCACGGGTCCGGTCCAGACACGGCCCATTGCCACCCCTAAATTAGGGATGAATGCAGAAATTTTATTGAGTGAAGTCATTTAAATTATTTAATATTATATAAATAATAATAATATATTATATATAATATAAATAAATATATTTTACATAAGAGGTGACTCTACTGAGATAATTAACTGGGGTCACCCTTTATATAAAAACTCCTCAAATCTTTAATTTAAATAAATATTTCAGAAAAAAAATAGTGGAGTCATATATACTGGATCCCTCCATGATGGTAAGCACGTCTTCATGCAATAGGTCCACATGAAAAATGATAATATATGAGAAAGATGGGGAGAGAGAGAGTACAAGACTCCATGCATCTTGTTTCATGTCTTGTCTAATTCTGTTGACATGTGAACCAAAGGGGTGAAAATATTAGAATACCTCTCTTCACGGGGGAGAGAGAGATGACTTAATGGTGTGCAGTAAGTTAATCATTTTGTCCTTCAACTCAATTATATTTGAGTTAAATGGATAGAATTAAATAATAAGATCATACATAATGAAGAACATAGAATGTAGCATATATGATACAATATGCAGATTTCATGAATATGATATATTCAATATATATATATATAATATAATAAATATATTTTACATAAGAGGTGACTCTACTGAGATAATTAACTGGGGTCACCTTATATAAAAACTCCTCAATTTTTAATTTAAATAAATATTTCAGAAAAAAAATAGTGGAGTCATATATACTGGATCCCTCCATGATGGTAAGCACGTCTTCATGCAATAGGTCCACATGAAAAATGATAATATATGAGAAAGATGGGGAGAGAGAGAGTACAAGACTCCATGCATCTTGTTTCATGTCTTGTCTAATTCTGTTGACATGTGAACCAAAGGGGTGAAAATATTAGAATACCTCTCTTCACGGGGGAGAGAGAGATGACTTAATGGTGTGCAGTAAGTTAATCATTTTGTCCTTCAACTCAATTATATTTGAGTTAAATGGATAGAATTAAATAATAAGATCATACATAATGAAGAACATAGAATGTAGCATATATGATACAATATGCAGATTTCATGAATATGATATATTCAATATATATATATATATATATAATCATACATATTTTCTTTGACAGAATTCAATAAGACAGTTGAAACGATGCCCTATGTGATAACCCAATAAAAGCTATGGAATAGAGATATCAAGACGACGAGGGCTCGTAACATCGACTTATAACGAAGAATATCGTCCCACACAACGCACAGAGAAAAACACAAATAAACTAATTCCTTTTAGAATATTATAAAAAATAGCCATATAAAATGTCAACAATATTAACACCTGTTTAGTCTCTGTATCAACTGCATTTACCACGGATATTCTTTATACTGATACTAAAAGAGCTAAGTTAGGTGTTTTATTAAGCTGCATTAATTTCAAAGAAAATGTTAGGATTTCGACATCCGTGCTGTACCGTACTTGAGAGTTTACGAGTTCCGACACGGTCAACAAAATACGATAAAATCAGTTGACTAATTTTTTTCTAATAATCGGTCAACCGATTTTCTCGTGAACATCTTCAAATACCTAACAAATCAAAATTTAAAATCAATCAACTGATTTTTGTGAAGATAATGTCCAGATCTCATAGTATATTATGTTTTCAAAGAGATAAAAATCAGTCGACCGACTTGATATTTTCAGTTGATCGATTGGTACGGTAAGATTATATTGTACAGTGTCACAGATAATTCAGCACAGTCTGCAAAGTACAGCCAATCTTAAAAAAATTACATATATATAACCTTAAATTTTGTTATATGTGAATACATACTCTATAAAATTGCCTATTATAATCTATAACATATATTCAACATATTTCACCATGTATACCCCACCGTTTGCTCTCATCCATTAATTAAAACATAATTAAGTTAAGAAGATAAAAAGACTAACTAACCCATATAATTTTACTTTTAGTTTAAAAAAAACTCCTCTCTCTCTCTCTCTCTCTCTCTCTCTCTCTCTCTCTCAACATTAATGGAACCTCACCACAAAAGCTTAACAGGTACATGCTGAGCGAAGAACTTTGAGAGCTAGAGCCCCTAATCTGGACGAACCTTACCTGGACCACCCACCAAGGACTTGCACGTGCCTCATGGCTTCGCGCATCGATGCCCCTAAATGGGTATGCCATTGCCAGGTAATTCAAATATGAACAAACATGGGTAACTTAGATCGTCGCCTAGCGGTTCTTCAGAGAACCTGCAAAGTTATGACGACGTTCCAGTGTGCTGGAACGGTTCCGAGTTGGGGAGGAACAAAACCTTTCGGAACAACCCATCTGAAAGTCTTCAAAAAAAAGTGTCCAATCTGAACCCATGAATGTCCATGCCAAAACGTGAAGAAGCTTTAACACATTGATGAAATGAAGAAAAGGGGATGAAGAACCAAAATGAATTAAGCAGAAGACAGCACAATCACAAACAATATACACAAGTCTTTCTTTTGAAACATGACTGCTTGCATGTCCAATGTGAGACACTCCCCCCCCCCCAAACAGTTACAATCTTAAAGCAGGAAAAAGAAAACCTCCTCTACAACATCTAATCCAGGTGTATTTATTGCTCAGTTCTTTGTGGCATGTGGATATCGCACCTGGTGAGAACCTCAAGATTCTTCCAACAGGCGATACATGGTAATCTCCTGCTGCTTGAAATACCGTCGATCCTCTTCATCCACGAGTACAAGATTCAAGTAATATTTCACACTAAATTTGTTGTTGATGTTGCGATATGTTGGTGTCAGTTCATATGGACTCAGAAACAATCTAATTGGAATGGATTCTCCTGTAAAAAAATAAATAGAAACAAGCAAATTGAGATCCGTGGTAAGAACCTTTAATACTGTCGATATTTTCCTGTTCGACAAAAGTATGCAGTATGGTACTCCTTTTACCTTTCAACATTTAAAATCTGAAAGCAATGAAACTGAATGCTCAGGACAACGGTTCTAAGTTTCTAATTTGTGAAAGAACATGAACACCCTAAATTCAGCACAGTAGGCATAAGTTGTATAAACAACGCAAGAATAGTTAAAAGAAAGTGATCTGAAACATGTTATTTACAAGAAATATGTCCCCTGGTTGACCCCAATCCCTAGTCCAGGTTGGAATTAAATCATGAATAGGCTGACTTCACTAACAAATGAAGTTCAAGGGCCTTCCCAGCCTACAACAATTCAAATCTGCTACACAGGTCAACCTGGCAAAAATTGATTTGATTCAGTCATTCTGTTAAAACGGTCATACTGAGTCTGCAGTGCACTGAGCCCAGTGCAAAGTTGCATGTGGATCAGATAAAGACACATCACAGTAAGAACTGGTCCATCCCTCGAATTTTCAAAACGTGCAGCATATTCTTTGAAGAAAAACTGTCGTCTCCCCTTCATGTTGCCTTTCTTGGCCTTACTGGCCTTTTTACTTGAAAGTGAAACGCAAGTCCACCAAATTACATGAAGTTTCTTAAAAGCAGAATAGAAGCATGCAATTCACTGTCGGCATTACATTATGCTTATGCATGGATAAAATCTGGATTCTGAAACTCCACTGATCTTTTTTGAAAGTCCCCATGGGTTGCAACAATGCACAACATAAGCATATGGAGAACTGGGTCTCTGTGTTGAGGGATAAATTTTCTAGTACGGGATCATGTATTAGCCTAGGATGTAGGAACAGGCACAAGGTACAAGGGCATACATGATTAACGTAAACAAGCATATATGTAACCTGTGACTGCTTAATATGCACTCTTGAGGAACACTATTACGCAGTCATATTTCAGTTATAATTTCCAGGACAGAGTTCACAGTGCAAGTGATTCAAGATCATGATAATTGCCCATCTTCCACGAGCATTCTCAAGGAACAAGAAAGAAAAATTAACAAGAAACATGAAGACTTACCCTACCTGAATAATCTAACATCAACGTTTGGAACTCAACCCAAATATATTAAAATCCAACTAAAGTGAGCATGTCTGAGTCTGACAATATCTATTCACAGGGAATAAATGCCTAATCATACCTCGTACTGGAGCCCCATCCATCAACTCAAATTTTGCAAGTGTCTCTGTCTCCACATATGTATTAGGCCCAGATCCAGTTGACTCCCTTCGTCTGATCTCAAGCTCCATGTTTTTTTTTATCCTTACAAGAAAAAATATATTTTGCCTATATCACAGCCTTCAGATGATACCTGCACAAGTTAGTCTCCAGTTAGAATAAGCAAGAACCTCAGCTCAGACATGAGAAAGAAAAACCATAAGACCAACTAAAACTCACTTGCTTTACTATATTCAACTCAATGTGCAGGCAGTCTCATTCCCACTTCCATCTGCAATATCAACCTTAAGGATCTTTGAATGTGAAAATACTACAAAATAGTGTTTAATAGCCAGTCTAACTAGGCAGGAAGAGAATATCATTAGTTAATGTCAAATATTCACAAAATACGTTTCATTAAGCATTAACTAATTGTGAGAAGATCATTGTTGGAATTTTGTGCCAAATCAGTGAAGCACAGCATCATACACAGAAAATGAGAATAGGAATTCAGTCTGTTTATCAATAAATGACAATAAGAAAATTGATATCCTAATACCTAGATTAACCAACTTTTGCAGAATCCCAGAAAACCTTACTGACCTTGATGCTGTTGTTAATTGTCGGAAGTGGAGTATAGTTGCGAACCTAAAAAGAAGAAAGATTAGAGAAAGAACTTGATTACAAGAACATAGTTAAGTGCTAATGATTTATCAAGTGTCCTAAGGAATAATACATACAGAGTAAGAAAGAAATTGCCAAACCATGAATAAGCGCCAAAAAGACACATTGGTGAAGCCTTATTTTTGCAAATTTTGTTAAACATTATGCGATGTCCTAATCTTCGTGTTCATCATTTATCATACTTTACAACATATAAATAGAGATGCTAGGAGAATATTTCCTGTAAATCACCCACCAAATCATTTTTCTAATTAACTTAGTATAATGTTTTTTCATTTACAAAACCACATAAAGGTTCTTGTCTTCCTTTTCCGTCAGGAATCTTAGTATAGAAGTAACCATCCAGGCGATCATAGAACAAAAGCCGAATTGTTCATCACATTATAGAATCTTTTTCAAGTCCTTGACTCCCTGCAAAGATCTCTGCCATATGACTCATTAATTTAAGCCCTTATGATCAGCAAAATTCTTATGTTTCAACATACTTTTCAAGAGGTGGAATAACTACACCCTCTTCCTTATCGAGCATCATCGAACTGTCAAATGATAATAAAAGGATTGGCAAACCACTTTAAAAAATAAATTTATATCAGTCTAAACAGAACAGGCATTTGATGAGGTCCTAAACTATTCTCCTCTTTGACATAAACATTCCACACTTCCTAAGTAGCAATTCAAAATTATCCATATTTCGTGCCCCAGATCCACAAACTTAGTTTCATACCTGTAATGGGTTTTCTAATAAACATTTAGAGTTTCCCTCCCTCTTTGCTAAATTAACTCATCTTTAACAGAGAATCATCCCATTGTAAAACATCTCATTTGAGTGTAGCACTAGATGTCTCTCTCTACTCCTGGTTATCCTATAGAATGTTCTTTTTTTTCTTTCTGAGGTCCAAGAAAATTCTATCATTAGCTTTAAGTAGTTAATGTTGGTTTATATAGATCTCTATTTGCCTAATTTATTTCTCTAGATCCACAAAGTCTCCGATCTCTGCCGAAACAACATTCCTGTTAATACAACATGCCTTCTATCTTACAAATCAAGTTAGATCTCACTTCGTGATCTGAGGTTAACCACCTTTTTTCTTCATTTAGACTTCACACTTAATACAAAATATTTAAGTAAGCCGACTAGCTCAATTTATAAAGAAGTTCCTTTACTAGTTTTCCTTTGGAAGTTCACAGGCAATCTATTAAGACTGTTTATTCACTGTGAATAATCCTACATGTCCACATTAAAAAAATGGACTTGCCACGACCACCAGCCACCTCCATTCTACATGATCCCACTGCCAACTACTCAAAAGGAGTAGCCACCTTGTCCTAAGCCTCCTCATCCTGCTCTACCAACAGGAAGATACTTGGATGAGAGTCCTGTGGCAGGCAGCCTGATGAGTGGTGTGCCTGGTGGAGTGGTGGTGCGCACAAATGCCCCTATCCTTCACCCACTTCATGATGAATGCAGCATCCACTCTGCTGCTGCCACCCCACCCCCTCCCTCACCATGCAAAGAAAGGACGGTCCTAGAAGAGCCCATGGAAGTGGTGGCAGAAAGCCATTGTAAGAATGAAGAACCTGGCAAAATTGGAGCTGAGGATACATGTTTCTTGAAGCCTTGAGCCTCCTCATTTGGGCCCCATGAGAGATGGGAAGGGGATCAGACGGAGAGCCATGGGGTGGTGCCCATAGGCAGAGGTGAGATTGAGGACAGGACAGGTGGAACTGAAATGGTGGTGGTGAAAAGAGTGGGAGTGGTGACAGCAGAAATAGGAGCAGGGTGGAGCATGGGAAAATCTCTCCTTTGGAAGTAGCAAAGGGCACAGCCACACAGAAGAGGAAGACGACCAACCTCACAGCACACAGTCCATCCAATCAACATAAAAAGGATACCTGGCAGGTCTAGCATACCCGACCTGAAAGGATCAGAATATAAATCTGGTACTTTACAGATGCAGGTCAAACCATACCCAGATCCAGACAATTTACAGCCCTAACAACATAGTCATGGATTAAATGGCCCCCTGCACCTGCATTTATATTCACAGGTGAGAGTCGACACTGCAACCCACAGTTGCCCACAAAGCATACTCTATTCTATGAGATAAAATTTCTCCAGCACTTGATTCCTTTTATGCTCTTTCCAACAATCAATAGCCAGCCTCCCACAAGCTTAACTATCCTCTTCAAGTAATGAAAAGACTGACAATCCTCCTAAAATAATTTATCATCCCTTTGTCACCAAACGCTGCACATCTGGAAGAGCAACAGGTTCACATATTTTTTCTTTTTGATCACAACACCTCTGTTCCCACCCATCCTTCAATTCCATGATGTTCTTTGGTTACCATTCTCTGACACATAAGCATTTGAAGATTGCCATGCAAATGACCCTTGTTATCCCATATAAACTAAATGATGACCTACAGTTTCACCCATTCTAGAAATCTGTAATCAACCTCCTTAATCTATCAGCTGTTAGCAATTTTCCCAGAGCTAATTTCGCATGAAAATAACGTGTTTTTACTTGGAATTTGCATTCTACAGCCGGTTCTTCTGGCCAATCCTATGACAGAGGATAGATTATTTCTTCCTATCTCTGCCTTCTTGAATCTTCTGCATCTGTGTGCAATAACACACCACTCAAACATTCTGCAAGCTGAGAATTTTTCAAACTGGCCACCTCTCTTGTCTCTCTTTAGAATTAAATATCCAGAAAAGGTCCTAAATCATTCATACCAAGGAAAAAGCACTTCCTTGTCTTCACTGGGATTCAGACTATACAGCTGCTTGAATTGTTCCCAGATTTTATCTGCCTCCCATCATCTAAACTGGACAAAATGTATCATCAAGTAAAAGCATTCCAACACTGAAAACATAGGAAACTATAAGATTCATAGGATATTACTTGGACAAGGCAACATTCCATCAGAGTTCCGTGCTAAAAAATCTATCACAGCAAGCAATATAAAAAATATACATGCACATCAATGCATCAAATGGAGTCTACAAAACTTAAATTGGTTACCAGGAAATCTTGGTACTCCACAATGTTGCTGACATAGTTACGACTAACTGTCACCTTCAAAATATACCTGCAAGTTCAAAACTTTTCCAGTAAACAACTAACAATCTCAATGTATAACATGGTCATACCAATAATATCAACCACATGTCTGTTAGAACTCAATGCACCATTCCCTATCATATGAGGTCAGGCAGATGGGTGTGAAGTGGAAAAGACAATGGCCTACCAAGGTGACAGCAAGGTTCAAAATCTCGGGGATCGGGATCGGATCGGTCGGCCCAAAACCGATCCGACCCGGCGATCCCGAGCCCGGCTCGGCCGATCCGGGCCGAGCCCGACCGGGTCTGGCCAAGCAAAAGGGGGGTGGATCGCCCCCCTTAAAAAAATTGAAAAAAAATTAGAAAAAATATGAAAAAAGGAAATATATGAACATTGTATTTATGAACTGAAATACATGAAAAAAATGTATTTATTGGAATCGTACATTATATTGTGTGGACATAAGGTTTACATAATCTGTCCAAGACATATAATGTTGGTAATATGCCTCATATTGAGTCAAATATTGACTATAGGCATCCGTGTTCGCATATATGATAGTGATTGGTGTGTAGCCCGGTATTTCAAGCACTTGATATGAGCCATATGACTCATATGAGTCATGTGAATGTGAATCGGACTCAGTGGATTGTGCATATGCTCCACCTCCGGTGTAATATGATGCATCCGGGTATTGAGGATATCCCAAGTAGCCTCCCTGCCCTTGGTAATATCCTTCAATGGAAGCATAAGATGATGTATCTGACGCTTGCTCCATGGTCTCAAACTCCATCCGTAGCTTTTCTTGACGCTCCCACTCCTCTTGCATCTTCTTCTTCTTCATTAACCAATTCCGTCTATGCGGAATGAAGTTGGGATTGTATCCCGAATCTTCGGATGCTCCTTGGCCTTGCCCTTGCCCTTGCAATTGAGATGCCACTTTCTTCCCCTTTCGTGCATATTTTTGACTTGAGGTTTGTGCTTCCCTCCCTTCCCTACTCCCATGATGTTGATCTTGAGTAGCATGGGTGAAGTCTTCCTCTCCGGTGAATACAATAGGGTCGGGTGGCGGTGCCGGTGGCGGTACACTGCTGACAACTAGGACATCTCCTCCATGATCGGATCCCTCACTAGGAGTACTTGTCTTCGATGTCGAGTCATTAGAAGTTTGGTATTGAACATTATCGCTTGGCTCCGGTGTTTCATCATCTATATCTTCCTCGATCGTGTCCAAGTCTGCAATGCTAATGCCATGTTTCGTGCTCCTTCCTCTTGCACCCACTGTCTTCTTTTGGCGTTTAGGGGCTGGGGAGTTTCGAACTCCGGAAGCAAAGGCACATCATCAAGCTCACCTAAATGAGACATAAACATGTTAAAATGAGAAATAAATAATTTATAAATGATGCATGTACATTGTAAATGTCATTTACCTTCAGCCCATGCACGATCATGCGGGTCGAACTCTGGTTGAACCGAAGTGCTTGCATTTACCCATGCATGTAGTGGATGTTCCTCCTCAAAAACTTCTTCTATATCTATTGTCTCCGATGGAGTTGCTTCAGCTTGTTGTTGCCCCGAGGATCTATATTTCTCTCTATCTTGAACTTGCTTGATTAATTGGAGGTTTTTAAGCTTCAATCTCATGTTGTAGTGGCAAAATACCAACTTCTCAAGACGTGCAGACTTCAACCGGTTTCTTTGTTTTGTGTGGATCAAGCCAAATGTGCTCCAGTTTCTCTCACACCCTGTGGCAGACGTTGTTTGGCTTAAAACCCGAATAGCTACATAGGCCAAGTCTTCATATCCATAAGTTCTTCCATGATCCAACCACCAATCCGCTGTAAATGAAGCATGTATAATGTTTTAGAAAATAGAACCAACTCATTCTACATGCAAATAAATATGATGAGTAACTTCTAACCTGGACTCAAAATCTGAGCAGCTCGTTGTGCCGTGCTAGTACCAAAGTGGTAGAGTTGAAGTCTATAATCATGCATTTGTTTGCATGCTATGATTGCCCTATCCTCATTGTCTAGCATCCGTTTGATTACATTTTTGGCCCCAATCAACACTTCGGAGGAATTGTCATAGTTCTCCCTCCTCCCATCAGTCCTATACATGTATTGGGGGTTGAAGAAATGCCCTACATGTAAAGATAAATGTTAAAACATGAGTTGTAAATAATATGTAATCACAATTCACAAGAGTTGAAGTGTTATGCTTACCTGCAGCATGAAGATCATGATGCAATGTGTGCTCCCATCGCCGATCTACGATTTCCCACCACTTGGCATACGTTGTTTTGTTGTTCATTTGAATAAGCTCCTTTGCTCGATCCATAGCCTCGTACAAGTAACCCATCTCGGATCTCCTCTCCCCATCTACCGCCCTTAACACTCGAACAAGCGGTTCTACTACATTCAACACATTTTGGACCCCCTTCCAAAATGGCTTTGATTGAATAATGTCGGTCACCTTCTTTCCCTTCTCCCTCACCCGTGTAGGAGCATGTCGGGACATATAGTTCTCCCACTCTTCCGATGCTACCATCCTAATAAGGTTGCTACGTTGCCCATTTATGCTATCCAATGCAATATATTGGGATGCAAACCTTGTAGGTGCTGGCCGAAGCAACTCCCGTCCATGTGTATGCGTCCTCATGATGTCCAATATGTTGTTGTGGTTGTAGATGAAGGTGGTTACGAACCTTGCATTGTTGACCACATTTTCCACCATTGGATCTTCACAAATGTCTTCTAACATTAAGTCAATGCAGTGCGCGGAGCAAGGAACCCAATACAAGTGTTCCCTTTTCTCCATTAGTTTTTGGCCCGCCAACTTGAAAGCCGCTGCATTGTCGGTTACCACTTGGACAATTCTTTTCTCTCCAATCTCCTGCACCATCTCATCCATCAACTGAAATAGGTAGTCCGCATTCTTCACCTTGCCAGAAGCGTCTACCGACTTCCAAAAAACAGTCCCTGCTTTGCAGTAGATTAAGAAGTTTATCATACTTCTTCGTGTAATGCCTGCACAATTCCATATGAAAATTAAAACCTATGTCTTATTAATGAATAACTGAATAACAATTAACTAGCCAAACACTTGTACATACATGTCCATCCATCGCACATTAACGTGCAACCGTATTCATCCCATATTCGTTCAAATGTGGAAACATATGCCTTCATATCTTCAACCTCCATATCCAAGTATTTGTTGTAGATTTCATATGAAGTAGGGCCTTCCACCCCTTTGCCCACTTCACCAATAGTCTCGATCATGGACTCATAATATGGTCCTTTTGCTGCATTAGCCGGTATGCTGTTGAAGAAGAACCATCTTGACGTCGCTCTCCCTATCTTCTCCTTGCATATTTTCAAATTCTTGAATGCTGCAGAAATGGATGGTTGCTTCTCCTTCGCCTGGTGAGAAATGGGTCTATCGGTCCCACTCTAGGATCTCCGTCTCTAGGGATAACTTGGAACCTCAGGTATATTTGAACTCATTCCAGCACTTGAACTCCCTTGTCCGCTACCCCCATGGCCACTACCTTGACCTACGTGATGACCGGTACGTCGGAGATAGTCCTCTTCCGCATTAGACCTTCGACTTGCTTCCGATGCCCGACGAAATTGTTCTATAATATGAGATAGAAATAGAATGAGGGTCGAAGGGTGATTAAAGCCTTAAACTAAAATAAATGTTCCAAAAGTAAGTTAACTAATTACTAACCTTCATCTTGATCAAGATCAAAGAATTGTCTCCCTCTTGGTAAATCTACGGACCTTCGAGGAGGGGCAGACAAATCTTCCCGGATTTGTTGCCGTCTTCTACTAGTGTTTGCTTTGGATGTCTCTTTCTCCTTCATATATTGGCAAAATTGCATTCGAACTTCAGCAGAAACTCTCAAGCATGGTGCCACCTCACCTTTAATTCCCGCTAGATGTTGTTTCAAACGAAATATGCCGCCCGATAAGACCCGGTCACAATATTTGCATTGGACCTTCCTTCGAGTCATGTCCACAACGATACCATGAGCCCAAGCGGGATCGGTGCTAGGAGGGTTGCTTGAAGAATGGGGAGCCGGAGCAGCACCACCTTCGGCGGCCATCACTTACAACACAAAAAAAGAAGTTAAATAATAAAAAAATAGAAAATAAATTATTTTTTTTTGCGGATGAGAGAGAGGGAGATGAATCGCAGCCAAGAGTTCGGGCCAAGAGTGTGTGAGAGAGAGCCCGAATAGTCGAACAAGAATCCCAAGAGTGTGAAAGATGAGATCGCCTCCCAAATAGTGCAAAATAGCGCCCGAGAGAGAGAGAGAATGTCCAAAATATTGAGAGGAGAGGAGGAGAACTCAAAACTTGAGTTTAGAACATATTGGGGGCCTTTGGGGGTTTATATAGACCCCCAAGGCCTCCAAAGGCTCCAAAGAGCCGTTTCTGGCCGTTGGGGAACAGTCCCCAACGGCTAGAAAACGGCTAGTTCTGAACTAGCCGTTGGGGCCCGGATCGCCCCGGTCCGGGCCGATCCGCGGCGGACCGGCCCGGGCTCGGCGATCCCGCCGAGCCC
The DNA here is from genome assembly GCA_014218235.1 of Colocasia esculenta. NCBI lineage: Eukaryota > Viridiplantae > Streptophyta > Magnoliopsida > Alismatales > Araceae > Colocasia > Colocasia esculenta. The sequence continues at coordinate 10,247,108 of CM024759.1, read as the reverse complement.
AGCCGAGCCCGACCGATCCGAGCGCAGGGGACCGGACAGGTTACCCCGGCTCGGATCGGAGGGGCCAAAACCGAGCCAACTCGGGCGATCCGATCCCGAGTTGGCCGAGTTTTGATTCCCTGGGTGACAGGACAATTTGGTGGCTCATTCTGCATGCAACTTTATAGATGATCTGGGGGAAGAGGAATAATTGCATATTTTCTAGGGTGGCTCAGGATGCTGAGGCTCTTTGTGTTGTGATTTGCAGTGAAGTTGAGGAATGGGCATCCATTGCTTGTAATGTGAATCAGTCTAACTCTATACTGTATGTGTTGTTGGGGGATAGGGTGTAGCAACCCGTACAAGGATGGATGGTGTTGTATAGGCGAGCAGGCAGTTTTTTGGGGTTCTTTTGGTGGCCTAACTTGTACATTCTTTCGTTATTTAATAATATACTACTGGTACTATCTACTTTTCAAAAATAATAATAATAACAACAACCACATGTCAAGCATATAAACTGCATTTGAAATACTATAACTGATAGAAAATTGCTATTTATGTGAGGAGATAGAATGGACCAGCAAATTTCTATTTTGCAGATGTGCCCTATAAATCTTCCATCTATTGTCCATTTGTCCACAGTAAAAAGAAAAGAAAGACTGCTAGAATAGTTGCTGCCTCCAATTAACAGAAGGAAATAAAGAGAGACTGCACGAGAAAGTTTGACAAGACTGGCATGCATGTTTACACTTATTGAGCAAATCCATCAAATAAAAACTCAGAAAATTGATGAGGCTGCTTTCTTCCCCACATGTGAGAGAGGAGAGGGACAGATGGCACTAAATAAAAGACCATAGCATCCTCCCTCACCCCCACCCAAATGCCAAGGGTTTAAGAAACAAGGAAAAGCAAGAAAATGAGAAAGTTGCAGGTATGGGAAGAGTTGAGAAGATAAGATAGCTGCTAGTGGGACAGAGAGATTCCACAAAAAACATTCATAGAATGAGTTTATTATTCCTGCATTTGTATCTGTACATGTAACTATAGAAATGCTAATGGTATGCAGGAGGCCTGTGGGATGATGTTTAGCATACACATGGTCTTCCAGCATGTAAGAAATGTGCAAAAAAATCATCATGTGGTCATTTTCAAAATATTAGCATGTTAATGATACATGGAAAAATGAAAATGCAGGAATGATAAATCTGCAATTTTTCGTCTCAAGTGGCTTATATGCAAAGAAACCCTTTGCCACATCATGTACATGATTTCCAATTGATTGCCACTAATACAAGAGTACTTCAAAAAGCAATGACCCAGTTAAAATCATGATCACTCACATGGGAACACCATGGTATTCTCAAGAAAACTAATGATGCCCCATGGTGCGAACAGAAGAAAATTAAGAAGGGATAAACAGCTACACAACAAAATACAGAAAAAGGAATTCATAATGTTGCTTCATTTTGAATAGTTTATACATAATGTAAATCTATTTTGAAATAGGAATAAGATACTTTCAGAGTTTCACAACCCACTTCCTTCATAAAAAGAACTTTTACTTTTAAAGAGCATTTGGCTTGATTCAGATAATTGGATTAAGACTTTAACTCAATCAGATAGGCATTGGGGGCTTAAAAGTTGGACAATCCCTGCTGACCCACAATCCCTGCCGACCTCAATCAGTTTGATCATATTGCCTTCATGGACAAAAGCACGAGAATAACTACTAACAGTGATGACCTGAATGAAATAGACCATATAACTGAGGCGAGTCTACTTACAAAAGCACGACTGAAAGTTTTGCCATGGTCTAGAGAATTTGAGAGGTTAAGAAATGCATGAAGGTGTATGGAATTGATTTTGTGTTTTAAGTTAGAAGGATACTTTGCCGATATTGCATGCTTGGGGGTAGGGCAGTGCACAGTCTGGTTTAGCCCAGTTTTTGGGCAACCCAAACCCAACTCCTCAACCAGAATCAATCCGAACCGAAATTATTTTGGTTCAGTTTGGTTCAAACTGAAATTTTACATTAATTTAAATATGAATAATTTTATTAATATTTATGTAGTTTCACAAGTTATGAAACAGGACAGAACCGAATAAACCAAAATTAGTGTAATTATAGTAATAATATATAATATACATATTATAAATATTAAAAATGATTATTCAAACCAAACAGAACCAGTCGGTCCAATTCGGTTTTTCAGTTAATGCACAGCACTACTTGGAGGGCTTATGGCTATTTCGGTAATTTTAGTATTTAGATTGTACTTCGACAGACTGTGATAGTTTTAAAGCCAAGGATGTGATTTAGCTCATTTTGGCCTTTTGGGGTTCTAGGAGTATTTTAGTTCCTTTATAAAGAATTAAGCCTCAGGGTGTTTCTTGTTCTTGACATTTAATGTACTTGATTTCCTCTTTTGAGTGTCAGATTTAGTTTGATACTTGTGGATAACTTTTAGAGCCTCATGGGCATTTTCTTTATCTAGAATGAATTTTAAGTTTCTGGGGCAATATAGTCATTTTGATAGGGCTTTTTGGGTTTAGAGGCACCTAAGTCATTTAAAGCTGAATTTAGATCATTTAGAGTCAATATTAGGTTTCAACACAGTTATGACATTTATAAAAGGGTTTTTTAACTCTTTGGGCAGATGTTGATTATTTAAATAGCCTTTTAGCTTTGGAGTATCCTTTAGTTATCTTACATTCAACATTGGCCTTACGAGTAATTTAGGTTCTACTTGGGGGGTTTAAAAGCATCTCAAACATATGATTTCCCTTAGTCATGCAGGGTCTTGTTAACACTTTTCAGAGTCAAGGGAACATTGGGTAGTTGGTTTTGTTGTTCAGTTATGGGTGCTAAGTTAGGCCAAAAAGGTTAAGGGTAGTTTAGTGTCTAAATTAAATATGATAATGAGAATCAAGGGTAGTTTAGTCATTTGGATAGACTTAAATAAACATTGCCTGGACCATGATTTTAAGTTACAAGCTAAGGTAGAACTTGGGCTAAGTCCAAATTAAGTTTACTAAGTATCATGGATGATTTAGTGAAATTTATCTAACTTCACTAACAGAGACCAATTAAGGGAAAAGGATCTTAGACTCATCCATTTAACTTACAACATTGACATACTTGCGCAAGGCCCACCAACATCCACTCAAGGATTCATGGACAATCCAAAATGTTAATGGGTTTTGGGTGTACCAAATAGAGCATCAAAGATTTCCTTCTTTTTCTTCCTTTTTTCCTTTTGTAAGGGAAACCATCGGGCAGAAACCTTATTGGTTTACTTTCACTCCCCCCCACCCTCAACCACCACTAGATCCCTTCGTATTCTTCCTTCTCTCTTCTGATCACTCTCTCTTTCTTCTACAAGGAGGAGAAGCACCAGTAGAAGGGTCAGGATCTCTTCTAGGGATGGACTCTGTCTCACCCTCCTTTCCTCTTTCCCTTCATGTTTCTGTTTTCTCAGATTGTCTGCTGTGTGGAGAGATTTCTCGGAGGATTTGAGCCCAAGGATGGCAGAGTCGGGTCGGGTGGCTGGGTCGGCCCTAGCCGATCCCAACCCCGAGTCGGATCGGAGTCGGGCAGAGTCGGACAGTGGACTTTGCAAACCTAGTCTCGTGGATGGGTGGGTGGGTGTCCCCCCCCCCCCCAAGTTGGGTCGCCAGGGGCCGACCCGACTCAGAGTCGGCCGACTCCGCTCCGAGTCGGCCGACTTTGCCATCCATGATTTGAGCTGACCAGCTCCTTTTCCTGCTGTCTTGGTTTGTACCCTGCCCTAGGAGGCATCCAGCACCTTCTCTCCATCTTTCTTCTTGTATTCACCTTTATTTAATCAGATTGCATGAGGCATCACCTAAAACAGCAGAATCTTAACTGAAAGGATAGTTTTCTTGTACAAACAGCTGCATCCAAAGGGAAGACAATGTTAGGTTACATTGTTACATGATCAACCCAACATCATGCACATACATACCAAAGGATGTTTCACCATTGAAAGTTAATGGATATAGTTATATAGTCTAATCTGCAATCATCACCATCCACAAAAATTTTGCAATTACTGTCACCATCCACAAACAATAACTCCACTAGGAATTCCTCCATTGCAAAGGCATGTGAAGTGGCTCTGGATATTGATGGCATCAATAAAATGCCACGAGATGAGACACATTGTCACGCTTCATGAGTATCCTCAACTTCTATAATGCGAGGTTCTACTACTACAGTCCAAAAATGGATTGGTCAAAGTTTAAGATAAGCATCAATTGCAATTCTCTGCAGAAGGTATCATATGGAAGAATCAGATGATGATATTTTGACATGAAAAATGTTCATGTCAATCACATTTTCTGGCTTTAACAGTGTTGCGACTACATGTGCCAACACCATCACTCGGGATAGTTGACAAACAACTTAGTTCCTTATTACCCTGAAAGACCTCAGGTAAAAGAGCACTAAGGTGATGCCATCTGTGCTTTTAGCAGCAAGGAAAAATTACAAGAATAAACTTTATATCCTAGATTAGCCTTTTACCACCACAATATACTACAATAACATGCATATTTGTGCTGCAGCTTACTCAATTAACAAAGCATCATGGGCTACTTCTACTTGAATTGATAATGGCATAAGGAAGATCTCAAACAGGAGGACAAGCAGAGTTTCTCTTTCGCCAATGAGCTCGCCTTCTCTTAAGAGAATCTTTAATATCCAAGAACAACAGTGATCAGGACTCAGGAGTAGGATTCTCTCTTTGTCAGCTCCTACTTCAAGCCTTGGTGAGGTGTAGAGAGACACCACTTGTAGGCCACCACAGTGGGTTCCCTTTCAGCATAAGTGATTTTGTTTTTCCTTTCCATTTCTTCTCAGTTATTATGATATACACAAAGAATGTCAAAAACCTTATAGTTCTAGAACATATGCCCATCATTTTAAGAGACTCAAAACATGATCAGCATGATCCAACAGATTTTGATAGGCTTCATTTCTGACCATAAACATGGCTTCAGGGAAAACAAAGCCAGACATAATAGAACTTCAAATTATGGATGAGTCATTCAGAAGTGCAAATGTTGTGTTAACCAGAGGTTTTTCAGTACGAAGACTTTTCCCATCTCTTTTCTTCAACAAAGCATCCAACATCGTACCTAAGTCGGACATTAACGCCATTGTATGATTCATAAGGCATCTCAACAGTGGAGAATTCAAATGGATATGTTTTTCTTTCATATATTTCACCAGGCACATCCAACTCACGCACTGCAAAACAGAATAAATTAAGATATCAACTAAAACATTTCATCTCTAGTAAGAAACTAAACAATATGGCATTGACAAAACATGGGCAGCTAATCTGCATAAGTAGATTTAATAAATCATTAAAATATCGATCAAATTTTGTTATTGAGTATATATAGACATGCATGTGCCCAAAGATACACAGAAGCACCTAAAGGAAACATTTCAAATGGGAAAAACAAATTGACAGAAGAAGTGAGAGGACAAGTCATTTCATCCTAGAACTCCTGAATTTTCAGCAAATGCAAATGATATGAAATGCATGAAGCATGAGTATGATGCACTACCTAAAGGCTTACTTCATTTCATTAAATGCTTGTTTTATTGTCAAAAATAATTTCCTTTAATAACTCTATTGCTTCCCACATTCAAGTTGAACATGGCATCTAATATGCAGCAATACGATCATCATGATTAACATAAAAAGTGGGCAGAAAATACAATGGCATAGATGAAATGAAGACAAAGAGTTCATTTTGTTGACTTAATGGAATAATCATGGAATTGAAACTTGACTAATCTGGAATTGAACTAGATCCAAATTAACCCAAAATGGTCTAGTTTTACTAATGTTTTGGACTGAGATCAAAATTAACTAAAAATTAAGACAAAAATGCAGTTCCAGGCTCTTTCATTAAGAGAGAAGTAGCCTGAGGCCCAGAGCAGCCGAAGTCAGGTAGGAGGGAGGAATAGTAGTAGTATCCACCTGACCCATCGGCCGATTGGTTCCAAGTGGGAAGTCCCTTGAATCGGCCAGAATCGGACTGAATCGGTTCGGATCGGTCCAGATTGGACTGGATCGGCCAATCCCAGGCCGATTCTGCCACACAAATTTTATATATAATGTCATATATAAATATATATATACATGCATTAACCATATATATGTATTTTTTATTATGACATTTACATCAATGTATGTACAGCCATTTACATCCATTGCCATAAATATATAGAGAGCAAGGTTCAAAATCTCGGGGATCGGGATCGGATCGGTCGGCCCAAAACCGATCCGACCCGGCGATCCCGAGCCCGGCTCGGCCGATCCGGGCCGAGCCCGACCGGGTCTGGCCAAGCAAAAGGGGGGTGGATCGCCCCCCTTAAAAAAATTGAAAAAAAATTAGAAAAAATATGAAAAAATAGGAAATATATGAACATTGTATTTATGAACTGAAATACATAAAAAAATGTATTTATTGGAATCGTACATTATATTGTGTGGACATAAGGTTTACATAATCTGTCCAAGACATATAATGTTGGTAATATGCCTCATATTGAGTCAAATATTGACTATAGGCATCCGTGTTCGCATATATGATAGTGATTGGTGTGTAGCCCGGTATTTCAGGCACTTGATATGAGCCATATGACTCATATGAGTCATGTGAATGTGAATCGGACTCAGTGGATTGTGCATATGCTCCACCTCCGGTGTAATATGATGCATCCGGGTATTGAGGATATCCCAAGTAGCCTCCCTGCCCTTGGTAATATCCTTCAGTGGAAGCATAAGATGATGTATCTGACGCTTGCTCCATGGTCTCAAACTCCATCCGTAGCTTTTCTTGACGCTCCCACTCCTCTTGCATCTTCTTCTTCTTCATTAACCAATTCCGTCTATGCGGAATGAAGTTGGGATTGTATCCCGAATCTTCGGATGCTCCTTGCCCTTGCCCTTGCCCTTGCAATTGAGATGCCACTTTCTTCCCCTTTCGTGCATATTTTTGACTTGAGGTTTGTGCTTCCCTCCCTTCCCTACTCCCATGATGTTGATCTTGAGTAGCATGGGTGAAGTCTTCCTCTCCGGTGAATACAATAGGGTCGGGTGGCGGTGCCGGTGGCGGTACACTGCTGACAACTAGGACATCTCCTCCATGATCGGATCCCTCACTAGGAGTACTTGTCTTCGATGTCGAGTCATTAGAAGTTTGGTATTGAACATTATCGCTTGGCTCCGGTGTTTCATCATCTATATCTTCCTCGATCGTGTCCAAGTCTGCAATGCTAATGCCATGTTTCGTGCTCCTTCCTCTTGCACCCACTGTCTTCTTTTGGCGTTTAGGGGCTGGGGGAGTTTCGAACTCCGGAAGCAAAGGCACATCATCAAGCTCACCTAAATGAGACATAAACATGTTAAAATGAGAAATAAATAATTTATAAATGATGCATGTACATTGTAAATGTCATTTACCTTCAGCCCATGCACGATCATGCGGGTCGAACTCTGGTTGAACCGAAGTGCTTGCATTTACCCATGCATGTAGTGGATGTTCCTCCTCAAAAACTTCTTCTATATCTATTGTCTCCGATGGAGTTGCTTCAGCTTGTTGTTGCCCCGAGGATCTATATCTCTCTCTATCTTGAACTTGCTTGATTAATTGGAGGTTTTTAAGCTTCAATCTCATGTTGTAGTGGCAAAATACCAACTTCTCAAGACGTGCAGACTTCAACCGGTTTCTTTGTTTTGTGTGGATCAAGCCAAATGTGCTCCAGTTTCTCTCACACCCTGTGGCAGACGTTGTTTGGCTTAAAACCCGAATAGCTACATAGGCCAAGTCTTCATATCCATAAGTTCTTCCATGATCCAACCACCAATCCGCTGTAAATGAAGCATGTATAATGTGTTAGAAAATAGAACCAACTCATTGTACATGCAAATAAATATGATGAGTAACTTCTAACCTGGACTCAAAATCTGAGCAGCTCGTTGTGCCGTGCTAGTACCAAAGTGGTAGAGTTGAAGTCTATAATCATGCATTTGTTTGCATGCTATGATTGCCCTATCCTCATTGTCTAGCATCCGTTTGATTACATTTTTGGCCCCAATCAACACTTCGGAGGAATTGTCATAGTTCTCCCTCCTCCCATCAGTCCTATACATGTATTGGGGGTTGAAGAAATGCCCTACATGTAGAAGATAAATGTTAAAACATGAGTTGCAAATAATATGTAATCACAATTCACAATAGTTGAAGTGTTATGCTTACCTGCAGCATGAAGATCATGATGCAATGTGTGCTCCCATCGCCGATCTACGATTTCCCACCACTTGGCATACGTTGTTTTGTTGTTCATTTGGATAAGCTCCTTTGCTCGATCCATAGCCTCGTACAAGTAACCCATCTCGGATCTCCTCTCCCCATCTACCGCCCTTAACACTCGAACAAGCGGTTCTACTACATTCAACACATTTTGGACCCCCTTCCAAAATGGCTTTGATTGGATAATGTCGGTCACCTTCTTTCCATTCTCCCTCACCCGTGTAGGAGCATGTCGGGACATATAGTTTTCCCACTCTTCCGATGCTACCATCCTAATAAGGTTGCTACGTTGCCCATTTATGCTATCCAATGCAATATATTGGGATGCAAACCTTGTAGGTGCTGGCCGAAGCAACTCCCGTCCATGTGTATGCGTCCTCATGATGTCCAATATGTTGTTGTGGTTGTAGATGAAAGTGGTTACGAACCTTGCATTGTTGACCACATTTTCCACCATTGGATCTTCACAAATGTCTTCTAGCATTAAGTCAATGCAGTGCGCGGAGCAAGGAACCCAATATAAGTGTTCCCTTTTCTCCATTAGTTTTTGGCCCGCCAACTTGAAAGCCGCTGCATTGTCGGTTACCACTTGGACAATTCTTTTCTCTCCAATCTCCTGCACCATCTCATCCATCAACTGAAATAGGTAGTCCGCATTCTTCACCTTGCCAGAAGCGTCTACCGACTTCCAAAAAACAGTCCCTGCTTTGCAGTAGATTAAGAAGTTTATCATACTTCTTCGTGTAATGCCTGCACAATTCCATATGAAAAATTAAAACCTATGTCTTATTAATGAATAAGTGAATAACAGTTAACTAGCCAAACACTTGTACATACCTGTCCATCCATCGCACATTAACGTGCAACCATATTCATCCCATATTCGTTCAAATGTGGAAACATATGCCTTCATATCTTCAACCTCCATATCCAAGTATTTGTTGTAGATTTCATATGAAGTAGGGCCTTCCACCCCTTTGCCCACTTCACCAATAGTCTCTATCATGGACTCATAATATGGTCCTTTTGCTGCATTAGCCGGTATGCTGTTGAAGAAGAACCATCTTGACGTCGCTCTCCCTATCTTCTCCTTGCATATTTTCAAATTCTTGAATGCTGCAGAAATGGATGGTTGCTTCTCCCTTCGCCTGGTGAGAAATGGGTCTATTGGTCCCACTCTAGGATCTCCGTCTCTAGGGATATCCACTGGAACCTCAGGTATATTTGAACTCATTCCAGCACTTGAACTCCCTTGTCCGCTACCCCCATGGCCACTACCTTGACCTACGTGACGACCGGTACGTCGGAGATAGTCCTCTTCCGCATTAGACCTTCGACTTGCTTCCGATGCCCGACGAAATTGTTCTATAATATGAGATAGAAATAGAATGAGGGTCGGAGGGTGCTTAAAGCCTTAAACTAAAATAAATGTTTCAAAAGTAAGTTAACTAATTACTAACCTTCTTCATCTTGATCAAGATCAAAGAATTGTCTCCCTCTTGGTAAATCTACGGACCTTCGAGGAGGGGCAGATAAATCTTCCCGGATTTGTTGCCGTCTTCTACTAGTGTTTGCTTTGGATGTCTCTTTCTCCTTCATATATTGGCAAAATTGCATTCGAACTTCAGCAGGAACTCTCGAGCATGGTGCCACCTCACCTTTAATTCCCGCTAGATGTTGTTTCAAACGAAATATGCCGCCCGATAAGACCCGGTCACAATATTTACATTGGACCTTCCTTCGAGCCATGTCCACAACGATACCATGAGCCCAAGCGGGATCGGTGCTAGGAGGGTTGCTTGAAGAATGGGGAGCCGGAGCAGCACCACCTTCGGCGGCCATCACTTACAACACAAAAAAAGAAGTTAAATAATAATAAAACAGAAAATAAATAATTTTTTTTTGCGGATGAGAGAGAGGGAGATGAATCGCAGCCAAGAGTTCGGGCCAAGAGTGTGTGTGAGAGAGCCCGAATAGTCGAACAAGAATCCCAAGAGTGTGAAAGATGAGATCGCCTCCCAAATAGTGCAAAATAGTGCCCGAGAGAGAGAGAGAATGCCCAAAATATTGAGAGGAGGGGAGGAGAACTCAAAACTTGAGTTTAGAACATATTGGGGGCCTTTGGGGGGTTTATATAGACCCCCAAGGCCTCCAAAGGCTCCAAAGAGCCGTTTCTGGCCGTTGGGGAACAGTCCCCAACGGCTAGAAAACGGCTAGTTCTGAACTAGCCGTTGGGCCGCGGATCGCCCCGGTCCGGGCCGATCCGCGGCGGACCGGCCCGGGCTCGGCGATCCCGCCGAGCCCAGCCGAGCCCGACCGATCCGAGCGCAGGGGACCGGACAGGTTACCCCGGCTCGGATCGGAGGGGCCAAAACCGAGCCAACTCGGGCGATCCGATCCCGAGTTGGCCGAGTTTTGATTCCCTGATAGAGAGAGAGAGAATATTTACATTAATACAGGATTGTATATACATTAACACACATTTATATGTATAAAGCGTTCATTAATATGATATGTATACTACAAAGATATAATATTAATTGTGGTTGTACATTTAAGAGATATGCATGTGATTACATATATATTGTATACATATACGAATGTGTAAGTTTATTTATATGATTCGTTGATTACATATATCATAAGATTCATAACCACATATGTATAAACAAATGAGATCCGTCCCTTTGCTTTGCAACTTAAATTTTTCTTTCAGGGGGCTCCGCCCCATAAAACCCCTCGCAAGGAGCACTGCTGCCCCCTTGACCCCTACGAACTGACCGCTCAAGTCGATCCATGTATGCGTACTTGCACATTGGAGAATTCAGGGCCTCAAGCTCCCTATTCCAACACTTAGATTGTGATACGTATATATAATATATACATTTAGGGCGTACAAATTAATTATGTTTGTACATTAATATGATATGTATATATCTATATGGTTACATGAATATTGTGTGTATATATATATGAATGTGTAAATTTATATGTATGATTACATCATAAAATATATATATATATATATATATATGAAGACATGTTTTCTGACTTTTCTGAATTTTCATTTTTCTTATTTTTTTTCAAAAAACACATTTTTTTATCTAGCCGTCTAGGACTTCGGCGGATCGGCCGATCCAACTTCCGGCAGATCAACTGATCCGGCTGATCTGATTCAATCCGGATCGGTATCAGCCCAGGGATCAATGGACGAAAGAAAATAAAGAGGAGGAAGAAGAAAGCAGGGTGCACACTTTTATCTTTCTTACCCATCTCATTCTCTCATCATCATACCTATAGCTCATTTACCTTTTCTCCGTGTAATATTTCTCACTCTCATCTGTTCTTTGATCTGATGTAGAGCTGGCATGCATCTTCTTAACACCCTGTCTCATAACTGAATAAGGCAGAATGTGCTAGGATATCTGCCATGTTCTAGTGTGTGCTGGTCTGGTTGCAGGATATTCTGGGAAGAATGAGTTATTGCAGAAATAACTCATTCTCCCAAAATAGTAGAACTGGTTATTCAAAGTAGAATAGGACTTGATTTCATCTCTCTGTACCTATGTCATTTTTTATTTTATGTAACTTTTTTTTATTCAAGTATAACAAGATCATCATTTTCGAAGTAAAAAAGGCACTTATTCTGATAAATCTTATCTAAGCAGAATTCATCCAGCATAACCTCTCCTCTTATCAAACAGGCCTAACTATCCAATTACCAGCCATAGATAAAAGTCTAGAACATGGATGAGCACCGGGCATTCTAAGTTCTGGTTTCTGGGTTTAGATTTTGAGAATAGCTTCATAAGAACAATCTTGGAATAGCAACATAAAATAGGAGCGCAGAAAATAAGACATATCAAAATGAACAAAGCTCTCAGACACCTGCCAGATTTACTTGAACATGAGGAAGTGCTAAGATGATAGCATAGATATCAAAGAAAGTAATGTATAACTACTCTAACAATGAAATCAACTTACCAAGGGATGTAAAGTCATAAAAGTTGCCTCTGTCAAAGTAGAGCTCTGCGAAGAAAATTAGATAGAATTAAGAGAACCACAGATCTAACATATAACAACAGTTTATCAGATCCATATTATTACATCCTTACTGAATGAACCACACAAGCTACTCAATATAGGGATCAGAGAGAAATAGGTAAATGATCCAGAGAGCCAAATGCATGATCAGTCATAAGCTTTTCAGCGAAAGACTGAAACTAAATCAACAAACCAGAGTCTGTTGAAGCAATGTAAAGATAAGCATAGATCAAGATCAAACAGCATTTCACAATTGATGATCACTTGATTAATCACAAAACTAAGACATGGAATGGTTGCTCCATGAACCAGAACTAAAGAAGCATATACTATTTCCAGACAAACAATTCTTGTAGTCAGATAACCTTTAGTTGACCAGGGAAAAAATAGATTCAATATGATTGACAATTTGAGAAAAAGGATCCTCAAGCACATACTGAGCCAAACAAACATGGATAGGCATAAATGTCATGCACTGGGAGTCTAGGAGTCACACTATAACTAGGATGTAAAATATTCCAACTAAGTTGCACACCAATTTGCCCAAGAAGCTCTATCTTGACTCCAGTGTGTTCAACCTTTTTTCCCTGAATGGGCTCAATGGACACCTGTGACAGAGGAAGCAATGTTTTTCAGCAGCCAGGTAACTAACCAGGAATTTAACACTTTTTCCAAACTAAAAGATTATTATCTAACATAATACCTCCCCGGCAATGTTTTCCTGGCTTTGAAAAAGTGGCACCATTGCTGTTTGACCATTCTCCTTCTTTACAGAGGCCTGTGAAAAACCAAGCATACATTATAGAAGAAAAACAACCTAGAATGTAATATTTACTCACTTATTCTTGTCGTTCAACATAAATCAACAGAAAAATAAGTCTTTTGAACTACGAAATGCTTTCTCTAATAAAGTGTCAATGTATAGTTAGTGCATGGATGGCAGTTTCGGCCGAAACATATTGGTTTCGGACCTGGACGATCCAAAACCGGGTAAAACCAGACAAACTCGCCTCTTAAGGGGAGTTCATGTCCACCCGATATGCTCAAAACTGGGTGAAACTGAAACCGATATGTTTCGGTTTCGGATCCGACCAAAACCAGCATTGCCATCCTTGAGTTAGTGGCAGTCTTGAAGGACATTATAGAATCTGTCTTATGCAGCAAAATCATCCATGTCATGGTAAAGAACTTTTCTTTCCTTTTCCTTTTCTCCTTTGGTGCACCAAATGCTAGCTTTTGTCTCTCAATCTGTCAATGTACAATATGTTTTGCAACTGAGCTACACATTATGTTACCGAAATTGTTAATCCCACAACTTCAGGGAAAATTCCAAGAATAAACATAATTTTGATAAAGTCCAAATGACAATGGCCCTGGACAGTGATTGATGGCCACTCAGAATGAAAATTGTTTAGATCGTTAGCTTTAGTACCAAATCCCATGGATAAACTGCAGAAAATTAGTTTGCCCTATCCTATTGATGAACTGCAGTACACACATTCACAGGTTGTCCCTGCTGGGATAATGACCCTTATTTCCTATCTTTTATGTCAAGGGAACAATTGAATATTGTGATTTATGAAAGATGTGCACAAAATGAAGCTACCATTTGGTTGAAGTGTAAATGAGAGGAAAAAAAATGAAACAATCAATTATGCTATTGGAAATAAAAATGACAAGGGAAACGAAGAGGGAAAAGAAAATGGTAAAACAATTAAGTTGTTGTCATTGATAGGAAGCCACATCCAGAGCATGAAAAATAATCCAAGTTAACAAGGCATTCATTGGTGTTTCCTTCCTATTGAAAATTGAAAACTGAAAAAAATATAAAATAAAATAAAACTAACTTTTTCCTCCACGAGAAGTGGACCATACCACCATTTTAAATAATAAAGAGAGGTACTACAATCAGGTAGGCAAGGAGAGATTCCTCATGGGTAATACTAAATTACAGAGTCACAGACTACAAAGTCAAAGGAAACATATGCATCAACTGCAGCTAAGACCTCAAAACACCAAATTATTCTCAACTACTTCACACTGTCAAATATACTCTACTTAAGCTTGTGTTAGACTAGAGGATATTCCCTTGAAATGCTTTACATAAACCCAGTGTTTATAAAAATTAAAGGGGAAAACCACCCAGACTTCATATTGAATGAGGTTTCAACACTTAGTTATTGCAGAAATACGGCCCTGCTTACTTGATTAAGCAAGGGTAGTCTTAGACAAAAAATGCCTTGAAATTATTTCGGATTTGTCATCAAAATTGAGGAGTCTTAAGAGAAAGGAGAAATTACTCAGTGAGACAGGATTAAGAGTGTTCTTAGTGAATCCTAAACATTGGAGAACTTCTTGTAGGAGAAAACTCATGAGAAAAATGCCAAAATGGGTCCTTTCAGCATCTCAAAAGGTCTTCAACTGCTTAAGAATTGCAGCACCCAGGCCAACATAACTACAAAGGTATTTCTAGCTGCTTACCAAATGCTCCAAAGACCCAAGAGGGGCAGAGTAAAGGTCACTGCTCACTTGGGTAAAAGGGTGGGGAAAAAAGTCGGGTCGCCCCCCTTATAGAGGGGGAAAAAAGCTGAAGGACAGAGGGGAAAGCCGCCCTCTTACCTGCCACCTCATACTGAAAAAAAAAGAGGGTGTTAAGACTGGCCCACTTGCTACCTCATACTTAGAAAAAGGCAGGTCTTAAAGCAGACCCTCTTTCCATCTCATACCTGGAAGAAGCAGGTCTTGAAGCTGGCCTTCTTGCTGCCTCCTACTTGAGAAAAGGCAGGTCTTAAAGCAGACCCTCTTGCCACCTCATGCCTGGAAGAAGCAGGTCTAGAAGCTGGCCCTCTTGCCACCTCATACTTGGAAGAAGCAGGTCTTAGAGCAGACCCCCTTGCCCAAGGAAGGCAGGATCGGGATCGGGATCGGGATCGACCATGGTCGATCCGATCCTGGATCGGATCGGATCGCAAGATCCCATGGATCCCAGGGAAGTCTGGCCGATCCTGGATCGGCCAGATTATAAAATGTTTATTTTTTTGGAAAAAATGCAGGAAAAATCAGGAAAATTCAGAAAATTTCTGGAAAAAACAGAAAAAATCTGAACTCCTGAAAGAACTGAGATTTGCATCAAAAATCAATTATACATGCATTCATAGTACATAAAACATGAAATTTAAGACATTGTACATGTAACTTACATTTGATAGAAGACTAATAATCTTTCCATCCACTTCCAGACATAGATGAGCCACCATCATTTGGGTTTTGGTAGCTATGACCAAAGAGGGAATTTGCTAAATCATGCATACCCATTTGAATCCCTCTTGGTGTAAATTGTTGACTTGAGCTTTCTCCAGATTGTGATGGAGCTGGACACCATATACCAAGCGGTTTGTATGTACTTGTTGCTTCACTAGGGCCACTAGGCTCTTGTTCTTGTGAAGGCCAAGGTCCCCATCCTCCTTGTACTCCATAAGGTGAGCTACTAATATCTGAGTACGGTAAAATGGGAGGCTGAAATGCAGGTATATGAGTAGACCCTGAACTATAGTTTGGCTCCCAAGGTGGCCACTCATAGGCTGCATGATGTTGTTGTCCTTCATATCCCCCTTGTCCATGCCCTTGTCCTTCTCCTCCGCCTCCCTGATGTTCTGTTTCTGGTACATAACTTTCAGTAAGCCCTACACCTGTGGCCCCAGTATATCCTGCTCCTGCATATCCCTGGCCAGCTCCTGTGGCCCCAGTGGCAGCCCCATCATCATCATCATCATCATCATCATCATTTGGATCTTGTGTGGTGTCATCACTACGAATTGGTTGCTGCACTTTCCTCTTTTTTTGCCTGGCATATGTTATTTTTTCTAACTCTAAGGCTTTTGAACTCTTCTCTTTTTGTGTTGCAGCTCTTCTTAATGCAGGCTGAGTGGGAGGCACTCTAGATGTCTCTGGTAAGATAGCTGAGTGTCGTGGCAAAGAGAAGAGAGGACCGAGGGTGAGAGGTTGGTCCTCACTTACCCTAAGCTCTGGATCTCCAGCCTCTACTCCATCCAATTCTCCTTCCGCCCATGAGCAATCACGAGGGTCAAATTCTGGAACATCCCTTTCCTGTCTTGTTTCCACCCATGCATTTAGTGGGTGTTCCTCATCAAATAACTCATCAACATCAATTTGAGATGATAATGCTTCCCTCTCTGCAAAACGTTGCTCCCAATGACTACCTGCAAAAGTCATTAGCCTTGCCTCGCTCTTCTTTTGTCTATATTTAATGCATTTCAGCTTCAACCTCATATTGTAGTGGCAATAGACCAACTTCTCTAGCCTAGTTGCACTCAACCTGTTCCTCACTTTTGTGTGAATAAGTGAGAAAGTGCTCCAATTTCTCTCACACTGGCTAGATGAAGTGGTCTGACTGAGTACTCTAATAGCAATCCTTGCAAGTGGACTTCTTTGACCAGTCTTGTAGTCTAACATAACCCACCACTCACCTACAAAAAAAAAAACATACAATGAATTAGCACATAATACAAGTGATTTGTCATTTTGTTATGAAGTAAGCATGAGCTTAAGTCTGAAGGTTCTTACCCGGACCCATTCTGGTCACTGCTTCTTTAACATCATAATCTCTGTAGATGTCCAACTTCAGTTTAAATCTGTCCATCTACAGTATAATACAGTTGCTAAGTGTAACTCCAAAAGTATATTGAATACATGAAAATGGAATGAAGTTTTTAACTTGGTCGTACCTCTATCATAGCATCTATTCTTTCGTCCATGCTCCTAGATAATCTCCCGATGACATTGATTGTCCCCTGGAGCACCTCACCATCATTGTGAGGGGAATCACTATATTGATGCCTAGGGTTAAAGAAATACCCTATATGTACAAAACATGTGTAGTAAGTTAGAAATTCAACTCATGCTAATAAGAAATATGCACAATAAGATATAATACATTTACCTGCTGCATGTAAATCATGGTGGAGTGTTGACTCCCATCTTGCATCAATAATCTTCCACCATTTTTTATATGCTTGCGGATGCTTCTCTCTCAACCTTTCCTTGGCTTTATCCATAGCCTCATATAAGTAACCCATGTCATTCTTGTCCTCTCCATCAACCATCCTCAGCACCTGTACTAGAGGCTCTATTAGCTTCAAATAATAGTGGATTTTCTCCCAAAAACGATGGTCACTGACCAAGCAAGAAATCTCATGTGCCACATCTCTGGATTCCTCTCTCAATGTAGCCACATGTGCCAAGTATTCGGAACTGTGTATGAGAGTGCCCAACTCATGTCTAAACTGATGCAGACTCTCCAATGCAATAAATTGTGAGGCAAATCTTGTTGGGCCAGGACGAATTATGTCATGTCCATTTGTGCACTCTCTCATCATAGGACACCAAAACCTTCCTTCCTTCCTAGGACACCAAAACCTGCATCTTTTGGTGTCCTCGGGTGGGAAGGGGGCGAAATAAGGGGGGATCGCGCCGGATCGATCGGGATCGACCCTTATCGGGTCGGATCGACGCCGGATCGATCGATTCGACCCGATAAGGGTCGATCCGGCGCCGTAAGTTCAAATTTGAACTGAACAGGGCCGGATCGACTGAATCGAGCCGGGATCGATCGATCCCGGTTCGACTCGAGCGATCCAACTCAGATCCTACTGAGTTGGGTCGATCCAGCCGGAAATGTGGGGTTTTGGGGTTCTTCAAGGGGGAATCGACCCTTGGGGGGTCGATCCGATCCGGGATCGAGCGATTCTGGCTCGATCCCGGCGATTCTTCCTTCCATGCCCTTGCCACCTCATCCTTGGAAAAGGAGGGGCCCACCCTTCTCTCACATGAGAATAAAGAAGAAGAAGAAAACAAAAGGGAAAGAGGAAGGATTGGCCTCTCTTATATGCCACCTCATAGTGGGCTGTGGACCCCACCCCCTGTTTTCTTATATAAAAGGGGGGAGAAATAAAGGAAGAAGGAGAAAGAGACAAAAAGGAAGAGAGACCCCACCAGTGCATGTAACTGGTGGGGGTGGGGGTGGTGGTGAATCCTACCTCCACATCCCTCTGGTTCATGTAAACCCCACTGCACTTTTATACTAAAAAAAAAAGGAAAAGAGAGGGGGGAAGAAAACAGGAAGAGAGAGGAAACCCCCACCGGTGCTTGGAACCGATGGGGTGGAGGCATCCAGCTCCTCCTCTTTGGCACCCCCCCTGTGCGTCTATAAATAGGGGGTCTTCCCCCTTGAAGAGGGACTGGGAGAAGAACTGCCAAAGGAGAGTTGAGAAGACCTCCAACATACCCAGTGAAGAGGCAGCACAAGGAAGAAAGAAGAAGAATTCTGAAGAAGGAAAGAAAGGAAGATAGAGGGACCAACTTGGATCCCCAAGAAGAAGGTTCAAAGGGAAGGGCCAAGAGAAGACCTTCAAGAGAAATTTAAATCCTCCTAAGGGAAAAACTCAAATGGCCAATCCTCTTAAGAAAAAATTATGCTATTCAATACATTTACTTACCCTCTAAAGATGTTTTTGTATGTCATATAATACATAATGACGTGACAATGGGGTGAACACCCATGCATGTTATTAAAGATTGTGCTTACATGATAAGCATCACTGGCACTTTAATTATGTCAAATTCTCAGGTGATCTGAAATAAGATACTTGGATCAGCATCTCATAAATATGAGACTTTAACTAAGGTTGCATATTTCTCAAATCCTAATCATATGATCATTGTTATCCAGCACCTCAATCCTTTGAGAAGATGCCAAATTATTTTAAATATGAACCTGGACTTGCAGAAATTGCGGAAATACCAGCCAAGTTTTCTTAAAAGTCACTGACGACCCTTAAAGTCAAAAGGAAGCCAGAAACACAACAATGTGGCATTTAATTCAGACTCATTCGTAATTTCAAAGTTTTGTAAAATGGACATGAAGTCCCAAAAGGAAAGTTACTCTATGGTTTTCCGATGAGTGTCATTAGTGTCTTAAGTCTTCTGAATATGACCTGAATTTTCTAAAATTGTGGGAATATCCACAGGGTGTTTCAAACTGCGAGGGAAACCAGAATTCAAATAAAGATGCATTTAACCATTTGACTTAAATCCACTTACAATTTCAGAATTTATCAAATTGACATGAAGTCTCAAAGAGAAAATTGCTCAAATCCATATCTGATTGCAATCACCTGAAATTTGTCATCTTTTTAGAATTATGACAATGTGCATCTTTAAGACATCTTGAGGCAGTTAATCAACGGTTCTCAGTTAATTAACCGATGCAATTAACACCAACAGAGGTTGGTGGGGAGAGGTATAGCACATGGATCTGCAATTTTTTGCTTGATCCAACACGCATGTCCCCTAAGGCCCAAGAGTTCATCCTAAACCATTGGAATCCTCACTAATCGAATAGTGATGGGACAAAACATACACCCAGACCAATAAATTTATGAATCAATGTGAAAAACAATGGAAAATATTTTTTCCTGAAACGCCTAGATCTAAAAACTAACTTTTGTAATAAAAACATTTTATAGTTTACTTTCTCCCACCAACATAGGGCCATAGAATAAATGATCCATGGATATGCCAAAGTTTCCAGATGAGCTATCTGCCTACAATCAACCTTCTATGAGTTAGTGCAGAGTAGGACTGTCAACAGAGCAGATGTCACATTATACAGTTCCACTCGGTTAATCATTATCCAAATCAAGGATGGCAGTGCCGGTTTCGGTATCGGTTTCGGCCGGGTTCGAAACCAAAACATATCGGTTTTCATTTCGCCCCGAAACATATCAGTTTCAGTTTCGCCCAGTTTCGGGCATATCGGGTGGACGTGAACTCCCCTTATAAGAAGAGTTTGTCCAGTTTTGCCCGGTTTCGGACTCCGGTTTCGGATCGTCCAGGTTCGAAACTGATACATTTCAGCCGAAACATATCAGTTTCAGCCAAAACTGGCATCCATGATCCAAATATCTAACTCCAGATACCATCTAGCGGATTAACAATTCCTCGAGTCAAGTTCAGCTTTGCCAAATAGTGTTTGAATTCAGAAACGTCCAAATACCTAATTATTTGAATATGCTTTGCATAATTTATTTGTTACCACTACAAAGTTAATCCATTAATATGGCATAAATATTATAAATGCCTAGCTATAGCTTAAGTCACTAAAATTATGCAGCAAATACATCTTAGTTAATAGCATGCACATGACTGAAACAATTCAACTAGATAAATAAACATTATTAATAGAAGAAAATTCATAATACATTTAATCATTATTTTCCCATGCATATCTACTAAGAATATTTTAATAATTCACCTAGCATAGAGTAAATAATTTATCTAAACAAGAAAATATAAGCAAAATTAGGATTTTTTGGCCACATTATGAAATCTAAGGATTAACTGAAAGATATAGTCCAACAGATAATAATCAGAGTGGATGTCTATTTCCCGTTTCTGCTCCTAATTATTAGTCAGATGGTTAAATGAATATCCGAACATATTCATAATTGTATTCAGATAAACATCCAAGGAAACAGATACAGATTCAGATTGGATGCTGATTGTAATTGTATCCACATCCATTGACAGCCCTAGCATAAAGTATGTGGTTAAGAATGCTTTCAACAGGAGAAGCACCACCAAAAGTCTCATCAGACAAGTTTTTTGTAATGGAGCCCAGCTCAGCACAATTAGCTCATATCCTTCAAATACATGAACAGATACAAAATGGAATACTAGCTTACTGATTGCAGTTCCAACTTAAACAACCATACAGCAAACCACAAGTTTCCTTAGACTTTCAAATGGGTCTACATAAATTTATCCATAAATAGGTCCGTCTACTTGAGGCTTTTCCATTTTAGCCTGGCAACACATCCATTTTTCTAACTAGTGCCTAGCAAAGTTTTAAAAACCAACCGGTTTGGACAGGAATTGGGTGAACCGGACGAGAACCAACCTGGTCCAGTTCCAGTTCTGGGGACAGGAATGGACTTTAACGTGGGAACCAGAACCAGCAAAGACAAATCCACTTTCTGAAACTAGTTTTTAATGCTTGGCACCCAGAGATTAAACATAAAATGAACAAGAAGAAGAAGACAGCATTTTTGCACACATTGTCATGACAAAAACCTTTTTATTCTATTTTATTTTAAATGCTATATCATACCTAGAATTATTTAAAGAAAACTATAGATTCCAAGATGAGGCATGATCTGGAATTTGAGGCAGCAGATCATCCTATATGCCACGAGAGTAATCTATATAGATTATAGATAGAAAAATACACAGGACTTTGAAGCATCTCATAACACAGATAAGGCATGTTAAATTCATTGCAGAAAATTGTTATAGTGTAGAGGCAATTGGAATACCTTCTTGCGTGTTTTACCATCAGCAAATGTAATGGAAATGTTGCATGGTGGCTTGAAAGCTCCAATAATATAGTTCTGAAGCAAATAAGCAAGAAAACTTGAGAAAACAGAGTGATAACAACAGAAAATCAACAAATAAAGCAGTGAAAAGGTATAATGACAAGACATCAAAAGAAAACAACCAACAGCATAACAATGCACCCAAAAGAAAATAAATTTACTTAAGAAATCATAATCTGTCAAATAGAAAGATGAGGAACAAAATGTGAAAGCTCGTAATTTTAAACATGCAAAGGAAAATATAGTAGCTTAGTAGGAAACGTTGTGCAGGACAACCTCACATATGCATGAATCAATGCTGCCCATGAATCAGAAAAGTCGAGGGGTTAGTAAATTAACAAGGAGCTTTATTATTGCCAATAATCACCATCACCCATCCCCGAATTTGGTGGAATTGTCCAAAACTAATGGCGTTCTGATTTTTGACCACAAATATGAAGATCACAGCAAAACGATGAAGATACATGTTAATGTTATGTTAAGAGGGTGGGGTGGGGAGGTGTTGAAAAAACCAAGCATGTAGACTAAAACTGGCAAGTACAAGTGGACTATAAAAAGAAAAGAAGAATATTAAAAAAAAAATCCTTCCACCTCTGTTTTCCTAGTCCTGCTATGCACTAAATTTTAGTAGTTGGGAACAGGATCTCAAAGGGCCGATGAGAAGGAAGAAGAACGACGAGGCATAAGCATGATCCGAGCACAGATTTGTCGAAATTGAGGAAGGGAAGGAACGAAGAGAAATCAGGGAAAATGGAGACTAGGACAGGAGATGCAAGTACCATTATTCTTTTCTTTTCGTGAGCTCCTACAGCTTCCGGCTCTCCCTCCTCTTCCTTCCTCGAGGGAAAGCCTCGTACCGCCCCCAAGGGGCCAGAAACTCTTCAGGAGCCTGCTTGCAGAACTCGAGCTGTTGCAGGGAGGCAGTCCAAGGAGATCGGAGGTGTGTGCCCGTCGTCCCCCTCGCCGGCAGGTTGGGGGTTGGAGGGAGGGGGTTTCTTCCCGCTACCGGTCGGAGCAAGATCGGAAAGCTCCCACGTTTAACTTTTTGGGCTCCTACGAAAGCCTCCATGTCCCACACGGGTCCGGAGACAAAACAAGAGGGGTCAGATCTCCCGAATCCGAAGAAAATGGATCTGATCGGGTCGGTCTCGGACCCTTTATACCCGTTGCTGGATGAGTTCGTATATAGTTAATTTTTTGTTTGATAAGACATAATCTTATCGTACGTGGACTAAGTGGACTAGGTGGAAAACGTATAATAATAGAAATAACGAAATTTTCTATTTTTACTATGATTTTTATTTTTAAATGGTTATTACAATAAATATTATAAATATGTCATC
The DNA here is from genome assembly GCA_014218235.1 of Colocasia esculenta. NCBI lineage: Eukaryota > Viridiplantae > Streptophyta > Magnoliopsida > Alismatales > Araceae > Colocasia > Colocasia esculenta. The sequence continues at coordinate 10,223,932 of CM024759.1, read as the reverse complement.
TTTACGTCAGTTAACTTCTGTTAAAAAATAAATTTTCTTTTATATCATATTATTTTCATTAGTTAAACATTTTTGTGAAGCTATCTTCACTACTCTCTCTCTCTCTCTTGTAAGGGGGTCCACAACTTAATACCCAATGTCTTAACCATGGGCAGTCGTGTCATTTCCCTGCATTGGTTACACTAAAAGGTCGGTTTGTTTAGCATAAAATTTCACGTAAGAAAATATTTTCGGAGAAAATTTTATATAATAATTTATTTGGTACCATTGAAAATTTAATCCATGAAAATTATTTACATAAAATTATAAATTTTAACGTCTTGGATGATACTCCTTAAATCATTTTTCTAGATTTCTTTTTCACGATTCATGAATATGACTACAATTTCTACTATCATTCTTAATGTCTGATGTTTGGAATTCGACAGTTGGCGTCGGGCACCGATCGGCGACCAATGCCACATATCAATGGCATTTGCACAATATTTGATATTTAAAAGTGATAAGTTTAACAATATTTTAAATAATAAATTTGCAACATTTATTGTAAGAATAGTTTACATACAAAAAATCTGATTTGTTTGAACATTTTTGCTCTAATTATTTTTTTTAGTTGATCTTGATATAACCTACTTTATCAAGAATGGATTGGTTAGATCACTTGACTTGGTAACATTTAAATCTTAAGTCTGAAATCTTATTTCGCATATATTCTCTAAAACTGAAACTTAAAAAGTACTTAATATATGTAAGAGATTTATTAAGAGTTGTTTGATAACTAACTTAAATTACATCTAAATTAATATCATATTTGATACAAATATAATATTTAAGTATTTTTTGAACATCTTAATATATGAAAAGGTGGTCGGCGATCTAAATCTGACTGTCGATTGTTAAAATTCGATGACCGGAGAAATTGTTGATCGCCAACGGTGTAACGGCCCTGGATATTTGAAGTTTCGCAATGAATATCTCACACAAGTGTCCAGTAGGAATATAAAAGACAACCACAACTGTATAAGATACAAGAAAGTACATGTGCTCATACCTTTATACAAGTAAGTACAACTATCCCAATATATTATTATATGTCCAAGAGGAAAGTACAACTACCTAGGCCATACCCGGAGAGAGCACAAGCTCACGTAAACACAACTAACCCTACTGCTGGTGGTACAAGTCTGCCACAACACCACAGCGAGCCACACACACGAGTAGCACCTAAAAAGAACTGTAAGAGAGTGAGCCTCAAACATCACTGGCTCAGCAGAGACATCCCAAAAATAACAACTGAAGTTCAAGAGACCTCAACCCCAAAGGGTCTCACTGGTAACACCGATAGCCAAACCACAACATGCACCCATTAAACATAAATAAACTGTAACTAAATATAAACACATCAACTAACACACACTCCTCGGAAGGTAAGAGGAACAATAGGAATAGCACAGCACCACTAGTCCGCCTAACAACTGAAATGCCTAGGCCACAGCCTCACAAGCAAACCACTACGGCAACTGAACGCCTAAGCCACAAGCCTCACAGGAAAACCACTGCCTAAGCTACAAGCCTCACAGGCAACCTACCCATGTAGGGTAATAGGACTGGCATCAGCAAACCAATCCACGACACACTAAACCACAATTGGAAGTTTACCCAAAACATAGCGAGTGGAAGGTCATACCACACGACCTCCATGGAACATGAATTCACCTCAACACCTGAAGAGGCTGGTACATGATGTACCACAACGCAAAGCTACCCACGAGGGGTACAGGTACCTACCACCACGAGGTACCACCACGGAACCACAACCACAATGGGTAAAACCTTAACCAGCGAGTCACTACACACAAGTCACAACCAGTGGCAAAGCACGAGTCAGAAAGGAACGACGCCACCACATGGGAACGAACTACTGGTTCATGACGCCAGTATCCGGTCTGGACACACGACACAAGAACCACCTCTTAGGCTCACTGCATTGAGTTTATACCATGAATGCGACAGTGAATCACGTCGCGTTTCAGACGCGACAGTGGACTCAGCTCAACGGCCGAACCCACCTTCTCCCCCAGAAAACACATTCGAATCTCGTTCGCGTGGTCATTAAAACAATAAATATGAAAGCTATACTAAAGCACACACCACCCCAACATGGATTCCACCCCCTTAAACCATTTAAAATGAATGACACAAAGGGGAAGTTGATGACCAAACTTTCCCCATATAAATTAATTCACTTATTTATATATTAATTTTGATGATTAACAAAACAATACTAATGAATTACTTGAGCCTTGAGGACAGGAAATGAAAGTAAAAGGAAGTTCAAGACAATCAGGTAAAATTCTCACTTCATATTTTTCCCAAGTCATTGCATCGACTTCTTCATACACTATAACGATTTGCTAAGACATCGGTTTCTTTGTAAGTTATAAAGACTTGCCAAGTCTCCACAACGATTTCTGAAGTTGTCATAACGATTTCTTAAGACCTCGTAACGATTTGCTCGTCGCAACGATTTCTTAAGTTGTCATAACGATTTCTTAAGACCTCGTAACGATTTGCTCGTCGCAACGATTTCTTAAGTTGTCATAACGATTTCTTAAGACCTCATAACGATTTACTCGTCGCAACGATTTCTTAAGTTGTCATAACGATTTCTTAAGACCTCGTAACGATTTGCTCGTCGCAACGATTTCTTAAGTTGTCATAACGATTTCTTAAGACCTCGTAACGATTTGCTCGTCGCGATTTCTTAAGACGTCATAACGATTTCTGTATTGTTCATAACGATTTGCTTACCACAACGATTTCTTAAGTGATCACATCGATTTCTGTAGAATTCATAACGATTTCTTTTTTGATCACAACGATTTACTTACAGTAACGATTTGGTAAGTAATCATATCGATTTCTTTGATGCTAATAACGATTTGTCTTGCACAATAATTTCATAAGTGCTTATAACGATTTCATTATTATGATTTAATGATTCTCTGTCATAACGATTTGCCTATCAACTTATAACGATTTCATAAGTCATAAAGGCATCGGCTTTGTTCATATCGATTTCATTGTTATATCAATACTCTTTAATATACGTTGAATAGTCAAAGTCGTATCTCGTCTGTTTGACTGCTATGCATTCAATGCACTCTGAACGTATCTCTCATGCATGCAGACGATATCTTCCACTATTGTGCTATTCTGTCTACATCTTTATTTTGACAGAAAGGAGCTTTGCTAAATCTAGCAATATCTTTTCCAACTGTGACTGACAATCAACGACAGCCCTAGCTGTCTCCTATTTATTGTTGATATGCTTGCAGATACCTGACAAGATTTATCTGTACAACGTTGGACACAAAAGATACAAGATATCAAAACATTTCTTTGGCGTGTACTAAAGGATAAAAGACTGAAGATCAGAAGCTTCCTTGCAGACCAGTCTAACGTACACCAGAATGAGAGACAATGGATCTTTAACGTTCAAATTTCAAGTAGAAGCTTAAATACAAGACTACAAGACTGAGAAGAAAGGATTTTTAAAGATAACAACATTCTGTGATAGAGAATAGTCAATCCTTCAAGTCTTCAGTAGTTCAAACAAGAGCGAAGCACTCCATTCCAATAGATCTTAGCTCTTTAGCTCTCTGTGTTGAAAAAGAAATTCCTGTGAGAGCCAGTGAAGTCTTTGAGAGAAACCAGTGTCAAAATTCTTTCTCTCTCGAGGCTTGTTTGCTTCAGATTGTAGCTGTTTGAGCTAGTTCCTGAAGCTTATTCTTGTGCTTACTTTTATTAGTTTTATTCCCTTCTGTGTGAAGGAAGACCTGGTGGTATCCAGGGTGGTTGTATTCTCTTCAGGTTGAAGGAAGACCAGTTGAGGCTAGGTGTAAGGATCCGTAAGGGGGATATTACCCTTGATAGTGATATCCTGAGGTATTGCTCAGGGACTGGACGTAGGTCTCCTGTGGAAAGGAGTTCCGAACCAGGATAAAATCCTTGTGTCTTGTGGCTGTGTTTTGTGCATTTGTTGTTTCATTCCCTCTAACTCTAACCTTCGTTTAAGTTGTTGTGTAATCTTTTTAGTGAACAGGTATCAATCTAAGATCTAATTTTTAATAACCCATTCACCCCCCCCCCCTCTGGGCTAGCTAGCTGGGCAACAAGTGGTATCAGAGCGAGTCTCTTCGACAAAGAAGAAGATCCAACGATCTGAAGAGTAAAGATCCATGGCAGCCCAAGGTAACTTCGAAGGTCAGTCAGTCAACAGACCTCCTTTGTTTGATGGAGAAGATTATACCTATTGGAAGACAAGAATGGAGTACTTTCTACAAGGCCACGATTACATGATATGGTCCATTGTAGAAGAAGGCGATCTTCTAGTCACCAATGCAAAGGCTCAGTGGACAGATGAAGACAGAAGAAAAATCTCCTTAAACTGCAAAGCCAAGAGCATCATGTGCTGTGCCCTCAGCAAGAAAGAATTCAACAGAGTTTCAGCCTGCAAATCCGCAATGGAAATGTGGGAAAAGCTCAGGATTACCTATGAAGGGACAGATAAGGTAAAGGAGACAAGAATCGACATTCTTGTGACTCAATATGAAAGATTCCAGATGCAGTCAGGTGAATCCATAACCCAAATGTTTAGTAGATTCACAGATATCACAAATGGGTTAGCTGGATTAGGAAAAATCTATGATGTACCAGATATGGTCAGGAAGATCCTCAGATCTCTGCCATCCTCATGGACTCCAAAGGTAACAGCCATTGAGGAAGCCAATGATCTAAAACTAATGTCATTGGAGAAGTTAATAGGATCCCTCATGGCTCATGAGATAAATATGGAGAGATTAGGAGAATCCTCCAGCAGAAAGAAGCAATCAAACGCTCTCAAGGCCAATGAAGATATATCAGAAGAATCACTGGACAACAGTGAAAGCAGTAAGGACAGTGATGATGAAGAAGCAATGCTGTCTCGAAGACTTCAAAGAATTCTAGCAAAGAAGAAGAAGTTCCAGTCTGGGAGAAGATTTTTTAAGAAAAATAAAGATTTCAGAAAACCAGAAGTAAAGGATTCGAAGAAAGGAGAAGTGATATGCTATGAATGCAAGAAGCCTGGACACATCAAGGCAGATTGTCCAATGCTTAAGAAGAATGATCACAAGAAGAAGGATAATTTCAGAAAATTCAAGAAGTATAAAAAGAAGGCAATGGCAGCTGCTTGGGAGAACAGCAGTGACTCAGACAGTGAGTCAAGCTCAAGCAGTGATGGAGAAGAAGCCAACCTGGCTCTCATGGCCAACACCGAAGACAAGGTAACTTCTGACTCTTCCTTTGATTCTGTAATGATTCAGATTCTGATAATCTAGAAAGTGCCTTTAATGAACTTTATGATAAATATAAAGAAGTATCTAAATTACTTAAAGTTAGTAAGAAAAATGTAATCTGTTTAGAAAACACTAATTCAGACCTAAAAGCAGAAAATGAAGAACTTGAAAAGCAAATAATTGAACATAAAAGAAGAAATGAATTATTATATGAAGATCTAAAAGAGAAAAACAGAAAAACAACACACTTAGAAAAACAAGAAGACATAAGTGAACTTAAAATAGAAATAGAAAGACTAATTAAAGAAAATGAACATTTAACAAGCACTATAAACAAGTTCACAAATAATAAACCCCTTCTAATGATAAAAGGAGCTAAAAGATCAAACAAGAAGAAACATGGATTTGGTTACACTCCCTCAGAAAATGAAGAAACTAAAATCTTTCCTAATACTTATCCAACTCCTGAGTTTATATCCGAAAAGGACAAAAGACACCAAAAATTTAAATACACTCCAATTGAAAGAATAACTAGAACAACATGTTGCAATCATTGTAATAAACTGGGACACAGTAAAGCAACCTGTCCCACTAAGAACATAAATTGGATAATAAAAGGGAAAATTGATGATACTAACCCATCAGGACCCAAAAGAACTTGGGTACCTAAAACCTAATGTTTAAATTTCAGGGAAATTCAAGAGCATCCAAATGGTATTTGGATAGTGGATGCTCAAGACACATGTCAGGTAACCAGAAGCTTTTCGTCAATCTCCAAGCTGAAGAAGGAACAGTTACTTATGGAGATAATGGAAAAGGCACAGTGATAGGAAGTGGGTCCGTGAACAACAAAGGAAAATTAGTTATTGAAGATGTGTTACTGGTCAAAGGATTAAAGCACAATCTCATTAGCATCAGCCAGTTGTGTGACAAAGGCCATCAGATTCAGTTCCAAGAATCAAAATGCAACATATTAAAGGATGGAGCAGTCATCTTTGAAGCATATAGAGAAAGAAATTTGTATGTACTCTATCTTAAGGAACTCAAGGATCAAGATATCTGTTTGGCAGCCAGCAAAGATCAATCAACTGAGCTGTGGCACAGAAGACTGGGCCACTGCAGTTTGGATGGATTGAACAAGCTCAGAAAGAGAAATCTAGTGGAAGGACTGCCAAAGGTCAACACAAAAATGGATAGCATCTGCAGACCTTGTGCAAGAGGAAAGCACACCAAGAACTCTTTCAAATCAAAGACAGTAGTGACCACCTCAAAGCCGTTAGAACTACTTCACATGGATCTATTTGGGCCAATGAGGACTACCAGTCTTGGAGGAAAGAATTTTGGATTTGTCATAGTTGATGATTACTCAAGATTTACTTGGGTATCCTTTCTAGAGCACAAAGATGACACCTTTGATAATTTTGTCAGCTTCAGCAAGAAAGTTCAGAAAGATCAGAAGTTCACCATTATCTCTATCCGATCAGATCATGGTGGTGAATTTCAAAATGAAAAGTTTGCTAGGTTCTGTGATGACCAAGGAATTGAGCACAACTTCTCAGCACCAAGGACACCTCAACAGAATGGAATTGCTGAGAGGAAAAATAGAACTCTTTTGGATATGGCAAGAACAATGTTATCAGAATATGACTTGCCAAGATATTTTTGGGCCGAAGCCATCAACACTGCAAGCTACATCATTAATAGGGTAATGATCAGGCCAATTCTGAAGAAGACTGCTTATGAACTCTACAAGGGAAAGAAACCTAAGATCAGTCACTTCAAAATATTTGGATGTCCTTGCTTCATCCACAACAATGGAAAAAGGGACATTGGTAAGTTAGATGCCAAATCAGATGAAGGCATCTTTATGGGGTACACTTCTAAACCCAAAAGTTATAGAGTTTTCAATAAACGCTCATTATTAATTGAACAATCTGTGCATGTTATTTTTGATGAATCTAACCCTTCCTTGAAAAAGGAAGAAATTAGTGACATTGATGATGCAGATGACTTGTCCGAAAAATTAAAGAATACCTCAATTGAGGACAAGGAAGATCCACCTCTGGAAGAACTGCAGCAAACTGAAATTCAACATGAAAATCTTCCAAAAGAATGGAGACATAAGAAAGATCACCCTCTTGAGAACATTATTGGTGATCCATCTGTAGGGGTAAGAACAAGAGGTAATGTAATTCCTTGTGATTATTTAGCTTTTGTTTCTCAAATAGAGCCTAAGACAGTCAATGAAGCTTTAACTGATGAATCTTGGATAATAGCCATGCAAGATGAACTAAATCAGTTCAAGAGAAACCAAGTATGGTCACTTGTTCCTAGACCATCCAATCATTCAGTTATTGGCACCAAGTGGGTGTTCAGAAATAAACTGGATGAGTCTGGAGTAATCTTAAGAAACAAGGCCAGACTGGTAGCTCAAGGCTATTCCCAAGAGGAAGGCATAGATTTCGATGAAACCTATGCACCTGTGGCTAGACTTGAGGCTATTAGAATTTTACTTGCTTATGCATCTGCATTAGATTTAAAATTGTTTCAAATGGATGTCAAATCTGCCTTTTTAAATGGTTTTATCAAGGAGGAAGTGTATGTTGAACAACCTCCAGGTTTTGATGACACCGAATTTCCAAATCATGTATTTAAACTCCATAAGGCTTTATATGGTTTAAAGCAAGCACCTAGAGCCTGGTATGAAAGGCTCAGTACTTTCTTATTAGATCATGGTTTCACTAGAGGTCAAGTAGATAGCACATTATTTATAAAATCAAAAGTCAAACATATACTACTTGTGCAAATATATGTAGATGATATTATTTTTGGATCTACTGATGAATCTCTTTGCAAGTACTTTGAAAAGCTTATGCAGGGAGAATTTGAAATGAGTATGATGGGGAGCTAAACTACTTCCTTGGATTGCAAATCAAGCAAGGGAAGGAAGGCACCCACATCTGTCAAGCCAAGTACACCAAAGAGCTGTTAAAGAAATTTGGATTTGAAGGTGCGAAGCCATTGTCAACGCCAATGAGCACATCAACCAGAATGGACAGTGATCAAAATGGTAAAAAGGTAGATCAAAAGAACTATAGAGGTATGATAGGGTCATTACTTTACTTAACAGCAAGTAGACCAGACATTTTATTTAGTGTATGCATGTGTGCTAGATATCAAGCAGACCCTAGAGAGTCTCATTTAATTTCTGTGAAAAGAATATTTAGATATTTAGCTAGAACTCATGATTTAGGTCTTTGGTATCCAAAATCTTGTGAAATAAATTTAGTAGGATATTCTGATGCTGACTATGCTGGATGCAAAGTAGATAGAAAGAGCACCAGTGGTTGTTGTCAATTTCTTGCAGGATGTCTGATATCTTGGTCTTCCAAGAAACAAAACTCAGTAGCTCTATCAACAGCTGAAGCTGAATATGTTGCTGCTGGAAGTTGCTGTACACAACTCCTATGGATAAAGCAACAACTTGAGGATTTCGACATTCATATCAAGTCAATTCCACTACTGTGTGATAATACAAGTGCCATCAACCTCACCAAGAATCCAGTGCAACACTCAAGGACTAAACACATTGAGGTTAGATATCGTTTCATTCGAGATCATGTAGCTAGTGGTAATATAGAAATTTCTTTTATAGATACAAATGGTCAACTAGCAGATATCTTCACAAAAGCCCTACCTGAAGAGAGATTTACATCTCTTAGAAGGGAATTAGGGATGTGCAATTTGTGAAAAGATTTCTGTATTTAAATTGGCATATAAATTTTCAGATTATAATGAAATTTTCTCTCTCTCTCTCTGGCATTAAGCAAAACTCAGCTTATTTACTTTATTTGACCGCTATTGTGTTAAAAGTAGTTTGACCCGTCAAACCCTTTTGTCGCTTTCTGCCGTTACCCCTTTTGGCGCCTCCTTTTTCGATAAAGTATTATTAATTAGTCAAATTGTTGTGGGAACGACTCATCTCCCACCTTTACCCTTCTTTCTCCTTTATCTGTTCGCCCAAAGCCGATGCCCTAACGATTCCGGCATCGACTCTCCGCAAGATTTGAAGCCTTCTCTTCTTCCCGCGAAGAATCCCTTGAGGGCTTCCATCCCTTCCATCATCTCCTTTCTCCAGAACCTTTTCTCCACTCTACCCATGGCCGCTCCAGTGATCTCCGGAAGTGTAGGGGGCTACAGTGCTGAGTATTTGTCCCCTGAGCAGCAGGAAAGGTTTACATTCGTCAAGACGAAGGTTTGCGGAAATAAAGCAGTGGATGTACCAAATCTAGAGAAGAATGGCATGAACAGTATAGCAGAAACATTGAGAAGGATGCAGTGGATGGATATTGCCACCTTCACCGAGGTAAGCTATCCCGACCTGGTGAAAGCCTTTTATGTTTGTCTAAGGTCAGAGGCGGATGGGTCCCTTGTCTCATCTGTAAAGGGTATCCAAATTAAAGTAGATCATGAGCTTTTGCACATGTTGTTTGGGGTGAAGACTTCTGGACACAGTGGGGTTCACACAGTGAACGATCAAGCAAAGGGTCTTGGCATTATAGGTCCAGGTTTCAGGCTGAGAGACGGGAAATTAGATATCAATTAGATGACTGCATTCAACCGTCTACTTCATTTTATTATCTGCCAAATCATGGTTCCCCGCAGTGCCACTTTCTCAACTTGTACTAGGGCAGATTCGGATATGATGTTCTGGGTAATCCAACAAAAGGAGATTAACATGGCCGAGGTCATGATGGAGAGAATGAAGTTTGCCCATGATCAAATCTGGGATACAAAGAGCAAGTTGAATGTTTCATTGCCCTATGCTCATCTACTTACCAAGATATTCAAACATTTTGGAGTAAATCTATCTGGGGCAGTTGAGATGGGCCAGTCTATAAGGTCCAGGAACCTAAAGAAAAGTGGATTCTCAGTGTAGAATGGGATATGGACCAAGATCTCTGTGGCAGAGGGAGAGGCCATCATTGGAGATGTCCCAAAGATTCCAGAAGAAGCAGCAAATCCACCAGTAGAATTAGAGGTAGAATCAGTAGCAGTAGAACAAGCAGCAGCAGAACCTGCAGTGGAAGAACAAGCAGAGACTTCAGAATCATCTGTTATGGAGGTTGAATCTCATTCTCCAGAAACTCCAATGGGAGAAGCAGTAGCAGGTGTGGCAGATCCTTTGCCCACCTCCAGAGTTGCCTCTATTCTAAGAGAGGTGTTGGACTCCTTTCCCTCCACCTCAGTTACTTCAGAAATAGGTGGACTTGCAGAAGAAGAAGCTATGGCACCAGGCCATACTGAAAATTTAACTGAAGTAAATGTCAGTTTTGAGGTGCAAACAGCTACTCAACAAGAAGTGATTATGGAAGAAGTTCCCAGCTAAGGGGAGCCGAATGCTAGAGAGTCTCAATTGTCAGAATCAGTGGCAGAAGGCCACATTGAGGAAATTGTTTTGGAAGAAGTTCCTACTCAGGGGGAGCAAGAAAATGTTGAACTCAATGCTCCTATTCAGGGGGAGCAAATTGGCAATGAGGAATCTATGATGGAGAATGCTCCTGAGACAGATGCACCATCTCAAGGAAATCAAGCTCCTGCCAAAGTACCTGTAAATGAAGGACCAAGTACAAGCCATGCTAATATTGAGGAGCCAGTCACTCAGAAAAGCAAAAGAAAGAGAGTGGCTCACAGAAGGCAAAGAAAGAGCCACAGGAAAGTAAATTTGAAGCCTGTTATGGAAATATTAAAGGCTCAAGGAGATATATTATCATCAGTTCAGACCAGTGTCCAAGGCATTCTTGCCAGTCAAGCTACAACCACTACTGAACTATCTCAAGTCCGAAATGCTATAAGGTGGTTCAACAAGGAAATGTCAGACATGAAGTCCATGCTATCAGTAATTTCGAGGACAGGTGGATTTTCTCCTTCTGCTACTCAGAGCAGACCAGCAGCTGTTCCTCGGCCACCAGGGCCACCAGCACAAGAGTCAGGGCCATCTGGGCCATCAGTGCAAGCATCAGGGCCATCTCATCAGGAATCTAGGCCATCTGGGCCGTCTGCAGTTGCCAGAGAAGGTCAAGCAAAAGGGAAAGAGCCAGTAGCAGCTACCAAGGCCCCTGAAACTTCTACTCTTGCAACTCCAACCCTCTCCTCACCTTCATCTTCTTCTACAGCCCCTCCAGCACCACCAACTTTCAAACACCCTATGCCTCGCACCCAAACCTCATCCTCTCTCATTCCATCTCAACCTTCCTTCTCTCCCACTCCCTCTCAAACCTCAGCTCCATCATCACCCTCACCTTCTTCACCTCTCACTGAAACTACTCCAGTTCACCCATCTACATCTTTCAATCCCAAACATCTCTTCTATCCTCCTACTCCTCCTTCTGTCACCTTCATTCCGGAAAAACCTCAAATTCACAGTGTCTTTGACACTAATCTTCCGGATGACTTTGAGAGAAGTACCCTCATCTCCATTCTATCCATTGCCACTCATGTCCACAGGACTGATCCTCCCAGTCCTGCCAAGAAAAAGAGGAAACATTCATCCTCTGTCAGCATCCCCTCCTCACCATTATTTCCTCCTCTTTGGTACTCTCTTACCCTCGAACCTCAGAGAAGATCCATCTATAGGGAATACCTTCAAAAATGTATCCTTTCCACTATCTATGGTATTCCTTTCCTCAACCTCTCTGAGCATCTAAACATTGTTCTTCCTCTTTGCCAGTTGTCCCACCTTCAAAAATCCAAAATCTATGAGGGCACTGAGTTCAAGACTGAAGAGCAGTGGGCCAACGTCAAGGGCAACAAGTCTCTGTACTCCAAATACTTGACTGCCCGTGCAGAAACCCTTACCCATAGAGATCACCCACTCACTCTTTCTGAGTGGTTCATTCTTCAGCATAAGACCTCTTGGGGACCATTCATTCTGAAAGAGATCAGGATAGCCAAGAACTTCCAGTTGTACAGTGATTTCTGCTACCTGAACAAGCTGCCTGAAGTCCAGTTCTGCCAATTTCATTCAACCATAGTGCTGCTGAGATCAGAACATCCAATAAATCTTCCCCTCACAGTGGATTTTGCAAACCTCAAAGTTACCTCTTCAGTTCTTCTGCCGAAGCTACACTCCTTAGTGTTTGACTCAGATGCAGGCTCCCATGCTTTTGATATGTTTGCTAAGCAGATGGGCAGAATGTCAGCTAAGCAGGGTAGATTGCCTTCCTTTTTGCGGTTTATTTTCAGAGAATACCACTCTGGCCGCATTTCCTCCCAAGTTTTGGCTCCACTCATTTCTGAGTGTGAGAGGCTTTCTCCCTCCGCATGGGAAAAGCTCTATAAGGAATCCCATCTTCAGTTGCAAGCCATCAACAGTTCCTTGTTCAGTCAAGATAAGCCTATTCTATCAGCAGAAGCCTTCTTGGATCTCAACTCCATAAATCCAATTCAAGAGATATATGTTCAGTGGGCAGCCAGATATACTGCCTTCTATGCCTTGAAGAAGGATCTTCTTGATCAGAAGATTTTCTATCCAATCTCTCTGGATAGATTTCTCCATCGTGCCAGTTTTGGAAAGAGCACCTACTTCAGATTCATACTGGACAGAGATCAGTATGGAGAATTCCTGGAACAGCAGCGGCAGCTATACATTCAAAGGATCATTCCAGCCATGGGTTCTTCTTTTTCAGTTGCTCCTGGTGTTTTCCACCAGATTTTTGAAGATATGGAGATCAAGGCATGGGCTGTCATTTCACAGCATGCCTCTCTTTTGTCTCCTTTGTATTATCTTGCTCCTAATTAATCCAAAGCTTTCTCTCTTCTTTGTCTCATAGACTATCTTTTTGCTTATTGACAAAAAGGGGGAGAAAACTAAAGCAACTCTGAAAAACATGTCTGTTTATTTATGATGTTTAGTATATTTTGTCATCATCAAAAAGGGGGAGATTGATGACCAAACTTTTCCCATATAAATTAATTCACTTATTTATATATTAATTTTGATGATTAACAAAACAATACTAATGAATTACTTGAGCCTTGAGGACAGGAAATAAAAGTAAAAGAAGTTCAAGACAATCAGGTAAAACTCTCACTTCATATTTTTCCCAAGTCATTGCATCGACTTCTTCATACACTATAACGATTTGCTAAGACATCGGTTTCTTTGTAAGTTATAAAGACTTGCCAAGTCTCCACAACGATTTCTTAAGTTGTCATAACGATTTCTTAAGACCTCGTAACGATTTGCTCGTCGCAACGATTTCTTAAGTTGTCATAACGATTTCTTAAGACCTCGTAACGATTTGCTCGTCGCAACGATTTCTTAAGTTGTCATAACGATTTCTTAAGACCTCGTAACGATTTGCTCGTCGCAACGATTTCTTAAGTTGTCATAACAATTTCTTAAGACCTCGTAACGATTTGCTCGTCGCAGCGATTTCTTAAGACGTCATAACGATTTCTGTATTGTTCATAACGATTTGCTTACCACAACGATTTCTTAAGTGATCACATCGATTTCTGTAGAATTCATAACGATTTCTTTTTTGATCACAATGATTTACTTACAGTAATGATTTGGTAAGTAATCATATCTATTTCTTTGATGCTAATAACGATTTGTCTTGCATAACGATTTCATAAGTGCTTATAACGATTTCATTATTATGATTTAATGATTCTCTGTCATAACGATTTGTCTATCAACTTATAACGATTTCATAAGTCATAAAGGCATCGGCTTTGTTCATATCGATTTCATTGTTATATCAATACTCTTTAATATACGTTGAATAGTCAAAGTCGTATCTCGTCTATTTGACTGCTATGCATTCAATGCACTCTGAACGTATCTCTCATGCATGCAGACGATATCTTCCACTATTGTGCTATTCTGTCTACATCTTTATTTTGACAGAAAGGAGCTTTGATAAATCTAGCAATATCTTTTCCAACTGTGACTGACAATCAACGACAGCCCTAGCTGTCTCCTATTTTTGTTGATATGCTTGCAGATACCTGACAAGATTTATCTGTACAACGTTGGACACAAAAGATACAAGATATCAAAACATTTCTTTGCCATGTACTAAAGGATAAAAGACTGAAGATCAGAAGCTTCCTTGCAGACCAGTCTAACGTACACCAGAATGAGAGACAACGGATCTTTAACGTTCAAATTTCAAGTAGAAGCTTAAATACAAGACTACAAGACTGAGAAGAAATGACTTTTAAAGATAACAACATTCTGTGATAGAGAATAGCCAATCCTTCAAGTCTTCAGTAGTTCAAACAAGAGCGAAGCACTCCATTCCAATAGATCTTAGCTCTTTAGCTCTCTGTGTTGAAAAAGAAATTCCTGTGAGAGCCAGTGAAGTCTTTGAGAGAAACCAGTGTCAAAATCCTTTCTCTCTCGAGGCTTGTTTGCTTCAGATTGTAGCTGTTTGAACTAGTTCCTGAAGCTTGTTCTTGTGCTTACTTTTATTAGTTTTATTCCCTTCTGTGTGAAGGAAGACCTGGTGGTATCCAGGGTGGTTGTATTCCCTTCAGGTTGAAGGAATACCAGTTGAGGCTGGGTGTAAGGATCCGTGAGGGGGATAGTACCCTTGATAGTGATATCATGAGGTATTGCTCAGGGATTGGACATAGGTCTCCTGTGGAAAGGAGTTCCGAACCAGGATAAAATCCTTGTGTCTTGTGGCTGTGTTTTGTGTGTTTGCTATTTCATTCCCTCTAACTCTAACCTTCGTTTAAGTTGTTGTGTAATCTTTTTAGTGAACAGGTATCAATCTAAAATCTAATTTTTAATAACCCATTCGCCGCCCCTCTGGGCTAGCTAGCTGGGCAACAGAAGTCTCCCTACCAACTGAACGAGCCCGAAGAATGCAGAGAACACCTCGTTGCTAGGATGTCCACGCTTCAGACGCCATCCTCGCGTGGAACCCGCGCTGTACGAGCCACCAGGGAGCTGGAACGCCGAAAAATCCCTCAGCAGCCTCCCCCCTTCACCTGGACAGAGCTCCTCTGCTCTGTCTGGGCGAAACAGAGCAATATAAGCACAGTCAAAATCGCAACAGAGGCATACGTTGCGTTTACAACAGGTAAAACGCGACCACCCTCACCGTCGCCAATCGCACCGCACATCGGAAAGGCGGTTGGTGAATCGCGACATAGGAAACCGTCACGTTCAAAACGCGACGACATGCACCGTCACCTTCTTCACCAGGAAACCTGTGGGCTAGATGGGCTAAGAACTAAGGCCCACAATGCCCACGCAAGGCACAAAGGCCACGAACAAGGCTCTATGACCCCACATTGGTCATGAGCACCACACACACAACCCGTTAAATCAGATTCGAACGATCGTACCGTTACATTACTATCACCTAAAAAGGAATGTCGTTCTCGATATTCAAAAACAAACCACGGCAAGCCAGACTATCACCTAAAAAGAAATAAAGTCAGTCACAAACAAGGAGGATCAACTTCTTCTGCACTTGCTTTTCAAATCATTCTGCACTAACTGACTCAATATGTTCATTTCCACGCCTGTTATGCTCTTCCTTTCTCTTTAATTTATGCCACAACTACTCTGCCTTGCTAATGAAATATGTCATTTCTTTACCTTTCAACTGTAGGCAATTCTACCTTGTTACTGATGCTTTATCTCCTTGGATTCAACCTATTTTCTACATTTTCATGGCTGTGTTTGTAACATTTCTTTCTGGGTCGCTTTACTTGCTCAAAACCTTTTACTATACACTGCCACCTTAGGTGCTCTGTCATGCTAAACCCTCTTTATATTCTCAGATTTCTCGGTGCCATTCCATTATCTGCCTATCACTGCCAACTGTTATTCTGCCTCATCTTTATTTACATTCTCAACTGCTAACTTCTCAAAGAAAATCTAATTACCCTATCTGAATTTCCTACCTCTTTATACCATTCTGCTCATACTGCCTTAACTCATATCTTGCTAAGAACCACTGCCTCTTTATTTAACCATGCAAAAATCTTAAACTTTTCTTCAATCAATCAAACCTTGGATAACCTGTGAATATTAAATCTTTCATGTTGCCGCTATGCCACTCTGATTACACTAAATACTTGGCAAAATGTCCTACAAATTCTGCCATCATTATTACTTTCAATTACTTTCCACTTTCACTATTATTCTAACTCCAGTTGGACTTAATTATGACTTTACTTACTTCTCAAATCACCTCACTTGATTAATTATCTTCGAAAGAAAATACCTGAATTTATGAACTGCTTTCTTTAACACTTTAATTCTGTTTGTGCCACATATTTAAACTCTGAATTCTGTCATACCGCTACTGACATACCTTTCTCTTCATATACATTTCTTACTTAACTAACATTCTCTGGCTGACTAATCACTTTAAATCTGTAATCTTTCAAAATATTCATTCTCACTGTTGTAACACTGTATTCTCTTATCATATATAGAAACTACTCAAATAACTCTGCACATATTCTACCTTTAGTTTTACCATAATCCCAGTTGTTCACTATTCTTTAACTGTTCTGCCTTTACTCTTACATCAAACTCTGGAATACCTTTACAGAAGAACACCTTTGCTCTACTGAATCACTTATTGTGCACTGATACTCTTATTAAACACTTTCTGAACCATCTGATTATATCTATATCATAATTTGCTATATTCTTTCTTTCTCTAGTCAATAACACAACTTTAATTTTACTACCAACTGCATTAAACATAATATCATTTCTGCAAAATATTTCTCTTAATTATTCTGCTATCTGACTAATCTCACTATACCATTCACACTATAAATCTTCTTGATATACAATCATTTTTCATTGAAATATTGCCAAAGCCAGAACCTGAAACCGATCTCTTTAAATCAATGACTTGCTCTGCCTGATTCCTTAACTGCTTCTCAACTGATTCATCTCCTTCTATTCTGACTCACATAACTCTATCTCATTCCAAACATTTTTAACCTCAATCCTCAATCTTTTTCTGACACATACTTTACCTCTCTTTTTCCACAATCTGTACACAATTGCTAAACATCACTAATCTTATTTTCAACATTGTAATCTTTTACAAATCATTTTGTAGAATCCTCACAAACTGTCACTTGCCAAGTGAATATCTTTCTTTTGAAATTCTTAGAAAATCTAGTTGTACATTGATCTTCCTTTACTCTCTCTTTACCCAACTGGTCATCTCTGCACATACTTACATGGATCTTTATATCAAACTTTCTATTACCATCATTATTTACAATAGCACTATTCTCAAGCTCTTTACTACAACCCTCTTTAATCACAAAGCACATTTAATCTGACTGCCACAAATCACTACTCCTCTGTTTACTAATATCTCATCTCAAGCTGAGCTGCCTCACTTAATCATTCAAAATCTTCCGTATTACTAGTCACATTTCCATCCAAACTATTACTTATTACTTACTAATACAAATCTCAAACACAATAATTACCTCTGCTAAGGTTCTCAATCGCGATTTGTACATTTAACAATCTTTAACACACATTATTCCACATTACAACATTGTTCCCACCGCCACTCTATCACACCATTACCTTATACCTATTTCTGCTAACTCTGTATCTTACTAAAACACCTTCATCACATTAAAACATATCCTTCCCAGAACACAACTTTACCTTTTTTGAATATCATAACTGAATTCACTAATTCCTTTAATTTCTGTAACTGTGAACCTTTAAACAACTACACTTTTTACCACAAACTGGCACACTGGTATAACCACACAAATTATACCACTAGCCGTACCGTTTTTCAGCTACTACTTACAACTGCCAATTTTACAAACACCTATACACATTTCACATGTCAAAAACTCACGTGAAACCCACTTTAAACCACACAAAACTGTAGATTTACTACTAGCAATGAACATTAAACCATGTCTTGGGACTTTGTAACTTTAATATCTTTTCATATTATAATTGGACTATGCTCTGATATCAACTGTAACGGCCCTGGATATTCATGCCCAATAAGGCTCCGTATCTACACCCGCCACCCGCGAACAGACCGAAGTCTCACAAGGATATCTCACACAAGTGTCTAGTAGGAATATAAAAGACAACCACAACTGTATAAGACACAAGAAAGTACATGCACTCATATCTTTATACAAGTACAACTATCCTAATATATTATTATATGTCTAAGAGGAAAGTACAACTACCTAGGGCATATCTTGAGGGAGCACAAGCTCCCGCAAACACAACTAACTCTACTGTTGGTGGTACAAGTCTGCCACAACACCACGGTGAGCCACACACAAGACTAGCACTTGAAAAGAACTGTAAGAGAGTGAGCCTCAAACGTCATTGGCTCAGCAGGGACCTCCTAAAAATAATAATTGAAGTCGAAGAGACCTCAACCCCAAATGGTCTCACTGGTAACACCGATAGCCAAACCACAACATGCACCCATTAAACATAAATAAACTGCAACTAAATATAAACACACCAACTAACACACACTCCTCAGAAGGTAAGAGGAACAACAAGACTAGCACAACACCACTAGTCCACCTAACAACTGAAATGCCTAGGCCATAGCCACACAGGCAAACCACCACGGAAACAGAACGCCTAAGCCACAAGCCTTATTATAGGCAAACCACTGCCTAGGCTACAAGCCTCATAGGCAAACTACCCATGTAGGGTAACAGGACTGGCATCAGTAAACCAATCCACGACACACTAAACCACAATTGGAAGCTTACCCAAAACACATAGAGTGGAAGGTCATACCATACGACCTCCACGAAACACGAATTCACCTCAACACCTGAAGAGGCTGGTACACGATGTACCACAACGCAAAGCTACCCACGAGGGGTACAGGTACCTACCACCATGAGGTACCACCACGGAACCACAACCACAATGGGTAAAACCTTAACCAGTGAGTCACTACACACAAGCCACAACCAGTGGCAAAGCACGAGTCAGAAAGGAACGATGCCACCACACGGGAACGGACTACTGGTTCATGGCGCCAATATCCAACCCGGACACACAACACAAGAACCACCTCTCAGTCTCAAAGTCAAGGACGAAAGGTCCAACTATCGCTCCGCAAACAAACAGCAAAGCCAAAGAACAGTGGAGACCAACTAACACCACACTTGCAGACCACGCAGCTGCAGGCTCATGCCTGACACCTTCAGGGACTTCGGCCTGAGCTCCCTAAAGTGAGGCACTGGAAACACAGGACTAGCTGGGAACCAGTGATGTCTACTGGTGTCCGTCCCCCAACCATGAGTGTGCTACAAGTGACCGCACACCCACAAACACGAGTCGCTACCCTCTGTTGTCTTTCCCTCAACCGGACGTACAACTGAAACACAAGAGTGAGGGTGTCCACGAAGATGACACATACCTCAATGGTACACACAGTACCGGGACACGCTCCGAGCACAACGTGCCTAGCTCACACAGAACCTGGAGTACCCAACTGAAGAGGCATTCCAGAATAGCCACCGAACCACCAAACTCAGCAAACACACAAACCATGATACATGCTTATACAACCTTTATTAACAAACCACGGTACACCAACATCATAGTTAGCTCGTCACCAGTCACCATGTGACCTCCAAGCCAACATACACTTATATATGCATGAATCACATTATCATATAATAACATTGTCTGTCATTGGTCATCTCATGACCTTCATAGCAACATTAAACCATAATAAACATTAACCACTTAACTTAATACAATAACATATCCAATGTAAATCACATAAATCACTAACTAGTCATACATTGATTCTCAAACCCTACACATGATTTACTAACATTAAACAACTTAACACTTTAAATAACACCAATTAACTAGGGCTAGGTCCACAATGGAACCTCATTGCCTAGCCACCACAAGCAGACCACGGAAGCTGAAACGCGACGGACACAGGCGTCGCCTTTCAAATCATGACGACCTAGCTATCTGGACGTGTCCATAATCAAAACACAACAGAGCCTAGTGTCCGATAGAATCACGACGGCCCGATATGCCGTCTTCATGCAAAATCAATAGTAAAAGTAAGAATCGCGATGACGCTATACGTCGCGACAAAGCCAATCGGTAACAACCGTCGATTCTGGCCATGAACGCGACAGACCCAATGGTTGCGTTCATGACAACCAGAACAACACTCCAATCAAAAATAGAAACGAGACGGCTCACTGTGTCGCGTTCATACCATGAACGCGACGGTGAACCACGTCGCATTTTAGACGCGACAGTGGACTCAGCTCAACGTCCGAACCCACCTTCTCCCCTATAAAACACATTCGAATCTCGTTCACGTGGTCATTAAAACAATAAATATGAAAGCTATACTAAAGCACACACCACCCCAACATGGATTCTACCCCCTTAAACCATTTAAAATGAATTACACAAAGGGGAAGTCTCCCTACCAACTGAACGAGCCCGAAGAATGCGGAGAACACCTCGTCGCCGGCGTGTCCACGCTCCAAACACCATCCTTACGTGGAACCCGTGCCGCATGAGCCACCAGGGTGTTGGAACACTGAAAAATCCCTCAGCAGCCTCCCCCCTTCACCTGTACAGAGCTCCTTTGCTCTGTCTGGGCGAAACAGAGCAATATAAGCACAGTCAAAATCGTGACGGAGGCATATGTCGGGTTTACAATATGTAAAACGTGACCACCCTCACCGTCACCAATCGCACCGCGCATCGGAAAGGCGGTTGGTGAATCATGACTAGGGGTGTTCATAAATCAGTTCAACCAGAAAAACCGAACCGAACTGAGCGGTTCAGTTTGGTTCGGGTTGAAGAACCTCACAGTTCAGTTCGGTTCTCTGCTGGGGAAACCGAATGAACCTAAATATGTATTAAATATATTTAATAGTAAATAATATCATGAAAGAAAGCCTAGCCCAGTGGGCTAGCGCCTTCCTTTCTCATGGGTGGTCTTGAGTTCGAAACCCAGGATCGCCCATCCGCCCTTATATGTTTTTTTTTTGTTTTTTCCAGTTCAAACCGAACCGAACCGGTTTAGTTTGAATAGTAATTTGGTTCGGTTTTAGTTCACCCAAAAAATGGGGTGAACCGGAACCGGACCATGTTCACCCCTAATAATGACGTAGGAAGCCATCGCGTTCAAAACGCGACGACATGCCCTGTCGCCTTCTTCACCAGAAAACCTGTGGGCTAGATGGGCTGAGAACTAAGGCCCACAATGCCCATACAAGGCACAAAGGCCATGAACAAGGCTCGATGACCTCACATTGGTCATGAGCACCACACACACAACCTGTTAAATTGGATTCGAACGATCGTATCATTACAGACAAAGTAGCCAAATTCTAGCCATCGATGGAGTCACCTGAATCCGACAACTAATTGTCATCACAGTTCGTCAAAATTCGATGACTCACTGGTTTCTAACCATTGGAATTCGGTGACTGGTCGTCGGCAGAGTCCTCGGATTCCGGCACCAGTCAGACGAAATTCGGGACTCGCTGATCACCCGTAGCCAGAATCTGGTGACTAGTTGCCAACAAAATCTTCGGATTCCAACGACTCATCGGTCGTCAATCGTCAGATTTCGGCAACTTGAGGCTACCACAAGTTGAGAAAGTTGATAGTCTAGGGAAAAAAAAAAGAATGAGTGATTTCTCCTAACCTAAAAATTAAGTAGTTTTTCAAGTTTAAGTGATGAAATCAAACATATTTCAAATGTTTCATCAAACAATTTGAAATCTTAAAAATTATTTATTTCAGACATTAAATGTCTTATTAAGTGTTACTTAAACAGGTCCTAAGATTTGACCCCGATAAGAACGAGTGCGAAAATTGACAAGGAGGAGGAGAACCACCAAATGTTGGGCTGTTTGGAAAGCGTATGAGGGGGCTTCCTCTCACGATGTAAAGGTGAAGGTCACATAGACTAGGCAATCAACTGACCTGTAATATAGAAGACATGGTTAGGCCCCTCAACAAGATGGGGGATGAAACCCTATGATGCTTAGTTAAATCTAGTCAATCACCTAGACGTTAATCTTAATGATCTTTTTTCTAGAGAAATTATTATTGCCTTAACTATAGAGGTACTTGCACTTATATAGGAAAATTTATCAGCATCATATTGGGAAATGTAGGAAATCGTCTTAGGGCATCATGTATGCAATGAAAAGAAATTAAAATGATTTCCTCACAAGAAATATCTAGTAGGGATGATGTCCGGTGCATGAAAAAACTATATGCAAAGAAGACGAGACCATCTCACCTAGGGGAGATCAGGTCCTCTGAAGCACAGAACCGTTCACGGATGAGGGATACTTTGTCAAGAGGATCACCAATGATATACTCCTTGGGATGATCTTTAGTAAATCTCATATCCTTTGGTAGATTAGGATTCTGCATGAGCTCTATTTGTAGTTCCTCGATTAGAAGACCTTCCTTGTTATTTTCTTGTTCGACTAAATTCTCACCAATCATCAAGTCACTTACAAGATCATCTTCACAAAGAACTTTTTTCTTCTTTTAAGGGTTAGCTTCATCAAATAAAATATATACAGTTTGTTCTATTAACAAAGTTCTTCACACCTGATGGCCTTTGGGTCTAGAAACATACTTGAGAGATATACCTTCATCACTCTTGGGATCAGGTTTGCCCAAGTCATCCTTCTCATTGTTTAAAATAAAATATTTGCATCTGAATGGCTTTAGGTGATTGATTTTAGGCTTATTGTCCTTGTAGAGTCATAAGGAGTCTTCTTCAAGATGGGCTTGATCATAGCTCGATTGACTATATAACAAGTTGTATTGATTGATTCTGCCTAGAAGTATCTTGACAAAGAGTACTTAGTACTCAAAAAATACCGTCCTTGACATGTCTAGTATTGTCCGGTTCTTTCTCTCAACTACTCTATTTTGCTGAGGAGTTCTTAGTGCTAAAAGATCATGCTCAATTCCTTCCTCTTCATGGAAATTTGTAAAGTCATGTTTTTGGAATTCATCACCATTGTCGCTTTCTAATGTTGATGAATTTAAAATTTCCATCTCTTTATACTTTCTTGCTGAAATTGACAAATACTTCAAACGTCTCATATTTGTTTTCAAGGAAATGTGTGATGACCCACTCTCTCCCGGTACGGTTATATCAACTCACGTCGGACAAGAACAAGTCACCACAAGGGGGATAGTCGGATTGAGATATACACAAATAGAGAAAGTAAGTCAACGTAAAGTAAACATCTTATTCCATCAACTTTATAATTCACATATCACAATCTATATAATCCAAATAAAAGAAATACACAACATAAACATAACTCATCATAGCCACACTCCAAGAACAAAGCCAATTAATAAATCACTACTAAATCCACACACTAAACACTAACTAAGAGTCTTGAACAAGCTACTTTTCAAGTTCCTCATCAGATCTTTCTAACTTTTCATCTCCTCTTGAAAAGTCAACAAGGATGAATCTATGCAATAGACTCAGCAAGCAAACAAAAATCTAAATCTACAATATAGTAAACTTTAAAACAACGTGGTATTCATATATAACGTTCACATGCTATCACATATACATAAAGCTCTATTCTCACACTTAACAATTCTCATGAATAACAATTAACACTTAAACATGTTAGGTAGTTAAGTTTCTTAACAATAATGAACAATATTTAACATGGGATGCATTAACAATACTATTAACATGTACAATTATGAGACAGTAAGTAAAGTACTAACACTAAGCAATAGATGATAGTATTAGCGAAAAACAAAAGGTAGTAAGCAGTAGGCAATGAGTAGTAAACAATAGGCAATAAAGAGTAGTAGTAAGCAGTAAATAGTGGACAGTAGAAGTAACAATAACAATAGTCAGACACATTGCCCAAACCACCACTAGAAGGCTAGTGTAGTCAATCAGTACTTGATCACCTAGGCAAGATAGTGATGAGTGTTGGTTAACACATGTAATCTAAAGAAGCTCTCTCCACCCTAACCAATGAACAGTGCAAGCGCTGAACTCCTCTAGGATTTCAAACCCCGTTACCCACGAGGCCAGTAGATAGTAGATAGTGTGAACTTTTCCATAGGGGGATTTCTATAGTACGGCTCCGGTAAACCCCCTATTGCGGCAGTGTCCCTTTGGCATTTATTAAGCAATTCATGCAATACACATAAACATATTTACTATACATGCAAGTACAATAAGAAATCATGAATCATGCTCTTTCTGATTAATAGTAAACCAAAGTTTCAGTAACTTAATCATGCTGCTAATTACTGTAATTTTATGGACTTAACTTAATTTAACACATAATACTTAAACAACTTAAATAGTGTATAAATATCTAAAGGGCTCAAAAAAATCTAAAAATTTGATAAAATGTGTATCTCATGCAGTCTAACAAACCATAAAATTTTCACAATTTTCTAAAGAGCATAGAAATTAGTGTAATTTATAAAGTACTATTATGTAAGAAAAACTTATTCCAATAAATACCTAATAAGCACAGAAAATCCTCAAAATAGAAGCACATAAGAACATAATTGACAGGAGTAACGAGAACGAAGCACACAAGAATTATCTCTATTTTCTAACAAATTTCTAACACTTTCTTTGTACAGAAAATTATAAAACATGGCCAAAGTAATCTGAAAATTAACCAAATATTATATGAAGGTCCAGTAGCATTAGCAAAACCTAATTCACATGTAAAACAACCCACAGGCACATCTTTCTCTTAAACACACAATTTTGTATAAATAGGTATAATTTGGGAAATTGGGGAACAAGAACTTAACGACATAATCGTATGCCGCTAACATAGAGTTGAAACAGAGGATGGTGCCGTCAAGATGATGTTGACGTCACACCATCCCGTCGACAAGGGATCTTGGCAGCGGTATATCCTGTCGTCAAGTTCAAGAGAGACAGAAAAACTCAACTGAAATCTAGAAATGAAACCTAAATTCTCATACTTTAAGGCTTATAAAAATATAGTAAAAACACAAAGTGTACAAGGTAAAACCACATATCTAAACCCCTCTTTACTTGCTTGGAAGATGATCTATCCATGATGAATTAAATGGAAGAAGCTACTCTAAGCCCTAAGTGAATCCTTCATGAGAACTCCCTCACGAACACTCCTCTGGTCGATTCCCTAGTACAACCCTCTCTCTCTCCTCTCGGGAAACTTTCAAACATGCCAAAGGATCTTTAACCAAAGACTAAACTCTCTTATTTATAGAGGCTAACCAATGCTAGCTATATGGGATACGAGTCATAGTAGGAACATGATTCTAGGGGTAGGAATTGGACTAGAACCCCAAAAATTATCATCTAAAGAGTCATAATCAGAACAGGAAACAACACGTTCACGACTGAGTAGACGACAAGGTACTATATACGCCGTCAGGTCCAACCTGACGGCAGTCAATCATGCCGTCAAGAGCACATTGACAGTGGTCAGGAATGCCGTCAATATCCTCCAACCAGAGAGACAGAGAACAACAAAAATAGAGAATTAAATCCACAAAATTAGAAAAACTAAAGAACAATCATGCACAACCAGAAAGTAAAAATGCAAGGCATCACAAAATGTACCAATGTAAACCTTGAGTAGTCATCAACGATGACAGATCCATAGTTTTTGTCACCAAGACTTGTTGTTTTCATAGGACCAAATAAATCCGTGTAGTAGCACTAACGATTAAGGTTGAACATAATTCGATCCAAACCGAAAAATCAAATGGACCAAACTAAATTGGTCGGTACAGTTCGATTAAGACCAAAGTTCGGTTCAATTCGGTTTCACAAATTATGAAACCAAACCAAACCGAATAAATTAGTTTTTAATACAATTATAGTAATATTTATATAATATACATATTATGAGTATTTAAAAAGTAATTATATGACTAAATTTACAAATAAATATACATTTTTATTCTCATTTTAATGTATAAATATTAATAAATTTAATAATATTTTAATTAAATATAAAAATTCAGTTTGAATTGAGTCGAACTGAAATGACTCTGGTTCAATTTGGTTCGGAGTGGCACTCTGATTTGATTCTGTTCGGATTGGCCAAAAATGGGCCAACCCAAATCGAATCAGACCGATGAACACCCCTACTAATGGTTGCTGAGTAGAAACAATATTTCTTGCTTTGGAGCTACTTCTAACTTGCTTACCCTTAGCCCAGGGACTATATACATAATTATCTCTAAACTTAAGTTTTGGTAGTTCTTCCACAAGTAGATATTTCTAAAGTTTATGTAGAATTCCTTAGCTTGCATGGTCAAGTCTCTTGTGCCACATTTTAGCTTCTTTTTCCTTCTGGATTTCTAAGTAGATATTTTGTTCCTTCAACTCATCTCTAGATGAACCATGCACATATTATGCTTTCTTCTTACTGTGAACATTATTTCCTTCAAGCGAGGATAGGCCATAATGCATTCCTTTGATTTGAATTGTACATCATAACCCTTATCGCACAGTTGGCTAATACTGATTAAATTATGTTTGAGTCCTTCCACATACAACACCTTTCTATGAAGGCTTCTTTTGTTCCAACTGAGTTGACACTAGCTACCTTGCATTTACCATTGTCTTCATAAGTAATCCTATTGCCTTCGTGTTAATGAGATGAATGCTTGGCAGTCTCCTAGCACATGCCTAGAGTAGCCATTATATAGGTACCATTTATTCCTAGATGCTCTGGCACCAACATGCAACTACATTTATTTGGATGTTTTAGGTACCCAACTTTTCTTAGGTCTCCAGGGTTAGTATCAATTGTTTTTATTTCCTTTAAAACTCATTTATTAAACCTTTTAAGACAATTCCATTGGTTGCGACCAGGTCTTCTACAGTTATGGTAGACATCATCAACTTTAACTTGTTTTTTAACAAATTTTTGGCATAGGATAGACATGTGGCTATATTATTGTCCCCTCATTTTCAGGTGGAATGTATCCTAGCCCTCTTTTCCTTTGATTATGGGTTCGATTATCAAGAATCATTCTTAATTAGTGCTTTTTTTTTCCTTTAACAAACTTCTCTACAATGGTTTTTAATCGATTGTTTTTTTTACCTTAATCAATTAATTATGATATTATTGTTTACTATTTGATTATTAATTATTGAATTTTGATTTCTTTTAGTCCCAGAAGATTCACCAATTTATTTATAGTTACAGATTCATTCCTTTTTGTTGATTTGCCAACTTCGATTTTTAACTAAAAATTTTATTCAATTAATCTTTTTACTATGGGTGTTCACAGTTCGGTTTGGTCTGGGTTGGACCATTTTTTGGCCAATCTGAACCAAACCGAATGAAGTCCTCAAACTGAACTAAACCAAACGAAACCAAGATTTTTTGGTTCGGTTCAAATTGAATTTTAATATTTAATTATTAAATAGATTATTAATATTTATACATTTAAATAAAGATAAAAATAAAAAATATGTATATTTTTATTTAGCTATGTAATGATTTTTTTTTTATATTTATAACATGTATATTATAAAATATTACTATTATTAAACAAAATTTTGATTTATTCAGTTTATTTGGTGGTTCGGTTTCACAAGAAGTGAAACCGAATTGAACCAAACACACACCGAATCGAACCGAACCAAATAGGTCGGTTCGATTTAGTTTTTCGGGTTGACTCGAATTGTGAACACCCCTACTTTTAACTTCATTAGCTAATTGATTATTTTTTCCCTGTGTTTTAGAATGTTTTTCTTTTAGCTCCTTTAACTCTTTGTGAATCTTTTTGAAATTTTCAAATGACTATTTAAAGACAACTTCTATGGTATAATTATCATCATTTTCAACAAAGGAATCATAAGATGAGTTGGATGGTACTTGATCATGATCAGCCATCAAGGCAAGACTTGCCTTGTCTTCTTCCTTCTCTGACTCGGTGTATGAAGATGACTTAATGTCTTCATTCTCCCATGCAACCACTATTTGGGTAAATACAAGAAACATTATTATCACATGTGAAAGATGTAACGAAGTATCAAATTAAATATCATGTTTGGATTATAAACAACATCCTCTAACATACGGCAATGAAACTCGAGCCAAGTCCAAATCCAGTTTAGACTAATTAGATGAACTCGATGATTATGATAAAGCTAGTTAAATACACACACACTATTATCACACGTGTTGTAATGCATTGCAAAATTCTACAAAAATCATAGTTAGACTTTAAATAATATTCTCTAATGACCAATAAATAAAGTTTGGCCAAGAAAAATCCTTTGGGCCAAGTGTAAGAATTATTGCGACTTATTGCCGCAATTAAAAAATAAGTCAAAAACCAATTATCATATGTACAAAAATAGATCCTAAATTAAAATAAAAATTATGAGTAGACTTTAAATAATGAGTATTAACATCTTAATGAGATAAATGGGTCAAGATATGTCTTTTGGTTCATGAATAAATTCATGATATAAAAATAACTATGAAATTCGAAAATCATAATTAAATGAGAGTAAAGAGATAAATTCTCACCCAATACTTTTTGAAGTTGAAGGTGAGCCGAATTTGTGAGTACTACACAAAGGAAGGTTTCCCACTATGTCGCCATCACTAATTGAGAGAGAAATCTCCAAACGATGGAAGGAATTGTAAAAATTCGTAGCATTAGTTTCCTAATCCCAATAGGACTACTAAACACATACTCTTTATAAATTGAGCCCCTCTCTTTCATGGGATGACTCTTGGGCATGTCTGAGACATCTCTGGAGGCTGTTGGAGGCTGTGAACCCCTGGAGCAAGGAGATCTTAGTGCTCCTTCAACTCGGATCTACCACGACCATCATACAAGACCAGTCTTGTTCACCATCAAAGGTTAGTAAAACCTCAAACAAACCTATATTTTGTGCATTTATGACTTGTTGCATGTGTGTTTTATACTCCTGGCCGAGACTCATCTTGGAGGCAACAAACAGTGTCACCAAGTGTTCTTGACGACATACTAGTGTGTCGCTAACAAGTGATTAAATGACATACTATGATGACGTTTACATGTTTCTGGGTTTTGGGCATTGGGAGGTTAATGGCATAGTCGATTGCCGTCAACTTCAAGCTGATGGCAACAACCTTGTCATTTACCCCTCTATGCGTGTTTCGATTTCCTTTTCTGATCCAACTCCGATTTCTTCGTGGATAGACTTGGAAAGCCTGAATTGGTTTGGGTTTCCCTTTCCTACCATGAGCATGACCCAAACCCCTATAAATATTGGTCATCTCTGTAAAGGGAGAACTTTTACTCAGCTAGGGTTTTATTGGGAGTTCAGAGAGAGAAAAGAGAGAGAGACCTTGAGTGATCAATCCGACGAAACAGAAGCTACATCAGCGTTCTTTGGCAAGAATAAGACTCAACAGAATGTGGGGAGGCTCTTTCTTTGAGGGGAGATCATCTACAAGGGTGTGGAGGTCGAATCAAGCCGGAGAAGAGTACCTTTTTAGCTTGACCGATGAGGGCTTCATCGTCTAAATTCAATCTTCAAGTAGTTTTTCGGAGGGAAGTAACTTAGGGGTTTCATCTTTGTGCCTATCACTTAGGGTTTTACGATTTTTATTGAATTTGTATCGTGTCCTGGACCTCAAAATTCTTTTTTTTTTTTAATTTCGGTCTGCACTTTCTACAGACAAAAGGTTGATGGCAATATGCATTGCCACCAAGTTCCTGGTTTGACGGCAATTGACATTGCCTCCAACCGCCCTCGACGGCAATGCCCTTGCCATTAAGTTCTTCAGTTTTTAGATAATTGTTTTAAGGCATGTGATGTGATTCTTTCAAGATAGAGTGTGTAAAATTAGATTTTTAGGGTTTTTTTCATAGTAGGTATGTACTGTAGAGTAAATTAGAAAATTTGGTATTTTTTGAATATTTCTATAATTTACTAGGATATCCGTTAATGTTAAGTATGCATGTCATTAATTCAGGAAAATTAGATAGGCCGTGTCTCAATATTTTTCCTTGGATTTAGGGTTCCTATGAACATGTTTTTAAATAGCTAGATTCTCTAGTTCCCTGTTAAATCTATTTTTAGTGAATCATCATGTTAATTGCCTGAAATCTATTTTAAATTCTAAAATTGGTTATACTATTCCAAAAAAAAAATTGAAAAATTAGACATATGATATGTTCCCTATATATGACCTGTGGTAAAAATTTGAGCATGTACTGACATTCATAACTACTATTTCCAGTTATAAGACTATAATGACCATGTTAAGCATGATTAATTAAAAGTGATGATTTCTTAGTGATTAGCACATGATTAGGCTCTGCTAAGCATGTTTTAACATTGTTAGACAATAAGGATTATTTCTATAATCTTAAATATGTGTTTATGTCATAAGCATGTGAATATGCCATTAAGTGCATGAGAATTATGTGTTAAACAAGTGGTTAATGTGATAAGGTGATTAATGTGCCGATTATGACACTGCTACCATAGAAGACTGTGGAGTCGTATTGTAGAAAAGTCCATATGGAAAGGCTCAATGTGTATGTGATATTCTACGGACATCAGAATGAAATTCTGGAGGTGGACAAGTAGCACTAGTTAAGGTGGAGAGTGTTTCTCCCGATTATGCGCAGTTTACCAAGATTCGTCACTGTGTTGCTTAGGTGATGGGTATGTGATATGTGTGTGATAGTGTCCTTCTTTATGGTGGTTTGGGCTATGTGTCACGACAAAATATATGAAACGATGTGAAAATAAGTGTGAATGTGCAATGTGATAATGTGAAAGCGTGAATGTGCAATGTGATCATGTGAAAGTGATGTGTTAATTTGATCCAATGTGAAAGAATGTGAAACCATGTGAATGTGCAATGTGATCATGTGAAAGTGATGTGTTAATTTGATCCAATGTGAAAGAATGTGAAACCATGTGAATGTGTTACGTTTATGCTAAAATAGCAATCAAAGAGAAAGTATTTGTGGTCTATGAATGCATTATATGAGGAAGGTATCATGTTAGTATCATGAGTAGGTGTGTGCTCTATTTTAATTATATGATTATGTGAAAATATGTCATACTCGTGAGTTATGTTAACCATTATGTACTATATGAAATTCATGTGTAGGTAGTGTATTAAAGCATGTTTATTTAGTACTTACTAACAACCACGTGAATTTTGTGATAGTTTACTTACTGTGTTATACTTGTGTAGAGTGTTTGTGATAAGTGTATGGATGTGGCCAATGGGTTGCTTGCTGAGTCTATTGCATAGACTCATTCTTGCTTAACATATATAGGTGAGACAAGTATTCCAGAGCTTGAGGAGGAGATAGCGAGGAGCGACTCCGACCATGAGGAATAGTTGTGGTTTAGAGAGCTATTGCTATAGCTTGTACTTTTCTTCTTACATAGTACGTGAGACGTTATTGTATTATAGACTTATGGACTTGGGTATTTGTGGACTTTGTTATATTTATGTTGATACTATATAGATTGTGGGATGTGCGCGGTGATGATGGAATAAGAATTACTTTTATTTCCATTGTACTTTTCTTGTTATTTGTGTACATCTCTACCTACTTTGTTCTATTGAGTACATGTCCCACTGTGACGACACACTTTATATCGACGTGGATTGGTATAATTGTACCAGTATAAAGAGGGTCGTTACATACCATATACCTCTAGAAATACCTTCGAGTCTAGTTTCAATTGATAGTATTTTCCCCAATTTTCTCACAATGTACTAGAAAGATTAAGAGGAATAGTGCACGACTGTTGAGTTAGTATTTTTGTGAGCACGACTTGTTCTTTTCGCTCAAAGATAGATTGTCTCTAAACCAAAGTTAAATTAAACTAGTACATGCATGCATCTACATGTCTAGATCAAGAGGAAAGTGTTTTCCCCAAAATTTATTGTGTGGTTTCATCGTATTGTTTCATACATGATCATGTTGTGTATACGTGAGAGTCAAACACATCTTTTGTCTTGCGAAATATAGATCTCATGTTACAGTCAACCTAAAATCTTGATTTTATTACAGTACAATCCTCATCAAGTCTACTTTAAAAAGAGACCAAAAGTCCTAATTTTTATGACCTATGTAGAGAGAATTAGCCTAGACAAGCCAACTGTGTCAAATTTGTGTAGATAGTCCTACATCGTCTTGTTACTATGCTAAACATTTATTGTTTTCTAATTCCTCGTTACTTTAGGTTGGTTAGGAAGTCCTCTAACTAACAAAATTTGTTTCACCCATGGTTCCCTACACAAAGCATACTGACTTCCCAAGGATTCTCGTGTCAAGCATAGTCCAAGTCGTAGTTGGAAATAGGCATAAAAGACGACTCAACACTCAGAGTCAGAATACTATAGATCGACTTGTCACCTTCAGAAGGCGACAAGGACCTTGGTGCCTTATAGATCATGAAGTCAATAGCCTTCTGGTTGCATTCTGAAGGCGACCATGACTGTGTCGCCTTCTTCATAGGACTGCCAATTTTCCTGAATTTTAGGGTTTTTCGTGCATTCTTGGTTTTCGATCATTCCAGCAAGGGCATTAATGATATTTTCATGCATGAATCAACCCACGAAAAAGTTGTAAACATTTTTACATAATTATAATTGACCTTAAGTGAATTGATCATGCTCTCTACTTGCTGATTGCTCTCTCTTTCTTGCCTCATTATCAAACTCGTTAAAATAAGCACATGGCAACTTGCTAAAAGTGGTCATGCATGATTTTATTTCCTGATTTAGCACTCTTGATACTTGCCTATTGTGAAGTTTCCATAATCGGATTTAAAAGACATTCAGACATGCACGTGAGTGATTCACACGTGCGATATATGCATACACTCTTGCACGATAGGAAACCCCCTTCTTGGCTTGGATGAACTCTCCATTAGATATTCCTTCTGTCAAACTAATGACTTCTTGACCAAAGCCTCTATAAGTCTCCTCTGACCATAGATTCTCACATGACCGACGAGCAGGTTGTACCATGAAGTACCCAGAAGTTAGTGTGCACGCCTCTTTCTTCTCTTCTCATCTCATCTTGATTTCTGGAGTACACATCTATTGAACATGAGACCAAGTCATTAATGAGATATTGAACTAAATGGAAAACATGTTGTTATGCTGCCAGACTGAATTCTTGAACTATTGCCTTGTTATTCCCAAATTGTCTTGATACTATTGAACTCATGAAATTCTTGTTAATGGACATACTTAATCGTGGGTATCTACAGTTAAAATCATGAGATGTAGGATCGGGCATCGCGAGTGTCCAAGGGCTCTAGTCTAGCCCCCTTGGCAGAGAGCTGGAAATGTATTGTTAACCATGGGGTATAATGATTACTGGTGTTGCATTGCGTTAGGAGTACTTGCTTGTGTAAATGCTAGATACAATACCACATTACACGTGTTCATGATATGCATTCCAAGGTGGCATAGATCCTTAATGTATATTAATGACTCGTATACTGACTGTCTTGCTCGTGAAAGTACATGCTCGTTACTTGCTTGCTTGTTAACATGGCCAATCTTGTACATGCTATCTCGTTTTTGCTCGTGGAATTGACAATTGTGTTACTTGCTCACTAGTTCTTGTTACTAAAGAATTGACAATCTTGCTAGATCATTGTTCATAGTGTCTTGACATCTTACTTGAACTCAACTTTCCTGCTAGACTGATTATCACAAGATCTTGATTATATCTTGCTATCTTGCATGACACACTAGTCACATTTTATTATTGATGTTTAAACGTATAGTTCATATAATGCTAATGTCAACTAGCTTTTAAAATGTTAAATACTTATATCATGCTTGGAATATGTGTAAATTCTATTAGGCGAGTGCACTCATTACCTACTTTCTTAACATTTTAGGAGAACATGAGATAAAGGATGAGGAAGAACAAATTTACATTAGGGAAAACCAAGGGTGAAGAGTGTGCCTTAGTTATCAAGTTACTGAGTCATGGTGACATAGTAACTTAGTAGTGAGTTATTTGAGAGTATTAGAACATGTAGTAGGGCGTGAAGGTTATTGTGTAATCTTCTCCTTCTTTAAGTTGTTGTTATTATGGGGTCGGAACAAGATGTAATAGACAATTATTGGCATTTGCAATAAAATTTCAGTTAGTTATTTATTTTGTGGGCCCATATATGTGTTGTGTTGGTCTATATTTGTCGAATGTTCAAGTCTCGAATCTTTCTATCTTCCACATGCGTTACGCTCGGGACGTGACAATTTAGTGGTATCAGAGCCTAGGTCTTTTAGACTTAGGTATGTTAAGAAGGCTAGAATATTAAGTCCAAGGTGTAAAGATCTAGGTGACCCAAGAAAACTTAGGTCATGAACATCTCCTCTATAGTGCTTGGTAAGTATGGGTGGAGCCAGGGTTAAGCTAGTTTCATGTTATAGATTTATAATCCATAATCAATAAAACACTCATACTCATAACATGTACCTCTTAAATTAAAAAAGTAATTGGTTGTTGTCCTTTTTAGGAACCTCTTAGATACCTCTGCAATGGCTGGCAACTGAGCGCAATGGCAAGCTATGCAAGAGACAGTGGAGGGGTTAACTCATGCCCTAAACAATGTTGTACATGGAGGCATGTTAGCTAGTGCGGGTAATCTACCCACAACTTTTGTGCTATGAATCCTCCTCGTTTCTCTAGAACCCTTGATCCAGACAAGGCGAAAAGTTGGCTCGAAGAAATGGAATGCATATTCCAAGTAATGCAATGCGCCAACCATAAGAGAGTGCTATTGGCAACCTTTTAGTTGAACAAGTACACTCAATATTGGTGGAAGGCAACTATGGCCCACTTGCCTAATGCCCAACATTCCACCTAGGAGGAATTTCTAGAAATATTTTTGAAAAAAGTACTTTTCAAAATGGGTACAAGAGAAGAAGGCAGCAGAGTTTGCTGCGCTAAAACAACGCAACATGACTGTGGCAGAATATGAGGCACAACTTTCACTTTTCACTCTGTATGCCCTACACTTGGTGCAGACAGAGAAGTTAAAAGCACATAGGTTCATGGACGGGCTGAGGTCCATATTTATTGTAAAGCTCAAACCCCTCAACATCCGAGTTTATTATGAGATGGTTCAGAGGGCACAATTGGTGGAGGACACTCTGGATAAGCTAGAAAAGATCAAAGAGAAACAGTCCCAAAATCAGGCTGTCATTCGGAAGAGAGCACCCAACACTACTAGGACTTTTCACTCCAACCACAACAGTAATAAGAGACTGAATGGGGGAAACAATGCAGACAATGATAAGAAGATCAAAGTGGAAGGGAAACCAATCATGGAGAATTGCAAATTCTATGATAAGCTTGGACATAGAGCGGACGAGTGATTGAAGAAGGCCTGTGCTTGCCTACGATGTGGAAGTCATGATCACTGCATTCCCAACTGCCCCATGGTGAAAGATGAAACTAGAAGGAGCCAAGGAGTGCTAAAGCGTCAAGGGCGTTTAAATATTGTGGTTAGGTGGAACTCCCTGAAGGAGGAGGTATGATGGAAGGTGCCATTCTTGCTAAACCTTTAGACTAGTCTTATGATATCCTTCTTACTGGTATATTCCTAAGTGGGGGAAAGGATTAAAGAAAAACTTGAAAATTAACCTGATAGTTTTACTATAGCTCATCATGTGAATTAAGATGGTGTCAGATTAACCACAGAAGAAGGAAAGTGTAGTGATGTTGGATATTTATACCCAAAAGGCTCCATATCCAGACTCGCCTCCCACGAACAAACCGAAGTCTCGCCAGGGATAACACACATAAGTGTCCAATAAGAATATAAAAGACAACCACAAGAATATAAGACACAAGAAAGTACATGTTCTCATATTCATTCACAACACATTACACTGTCCCAATACATTATTACATGTCTAAGAGAAAAAGTACAACTACCTGGGGCATACCTCGAGGGAGCAAAGCTCGCACAACACTAACTACGACTCAACTGTTGGTGGTACAAGTCTGCCACAAATGCCACTACGAGCCAACACACGACTAGCACCTGAAAAGAACTGTAAGGGAGTGAGCCTCAACAAGTTACTGGCTCAGCAGGGACCTCCCAAAAACAACAATTGGAAACTAAAGAGACCTCAACCACAAAGGGTCTCACTGGCAACACCGATAGCCAAACCACAACATAATTGTATTAAATATAATTAAACTACAATTAAAGAAAACTCATTAGCTAACACAATTTGCAAGAACTAAAGAAACCAACAGGACTAGCACAAAAACACTAGTCCACAACAAAAAGAGCAATGCCTAGGCCACAAGCCTCACAGGCGAACCACAAGCACAAGGGTAACAAGACTGTCAACAAGGAGCTAGTCCACCACACCCGGAAACAACAAACACACTAGAAGACTACCCTCAAAAGGGTACAACACAATAAGTGGAAGGTTCTACAACATGACCTCCAAAGAGCACAGCTCCTCCTCAACACCTGAAAAGGCTGGTACACAGCGTACCACAACAAACAACTACCCACACAGGGTACAAGTACCTACCACCACGAGGTACCACCACAGAAACCATAACCACCACACTGCCACAACAGTGCACACCACAACAAGTCAGAAACACAACTGGTGAGCCATCGCTCACAAGCCACAACCATTGGCAAAGCATGAGTCGGAAAGGAACGACACCACCACATGGGAACAGACTACTGGTTCATGACACCAGTATCCAACCCGGACAACACAGCACAAGAACTACCTCTCAGTCTCGCTGTCTAGAACGAAAGGTCCAACTGCCGCTCCACAACCTCACAGTAAAGCCAAAGAACAGTGGAGACCAACCAACACCACACATGCAGACCACACAGCTGCAGGCCCATGCTTGGCACCTTTAGAGACTCTGGCATGAGCTCTCTAAAGTGAGTCACTGGAAACATAGGACTAGCTGGGGACCAGTACGTCTACTGGTGTCCGTCCCCCAACCATGAGCGTAATACAAGCGACCGCACACCCACAAACATGAGTCGATGCCCATTGTCGTATTTCCCTCCACCGGATGTACAACTCAAACACAGGAGTGAGAGTGTCCAGGAAGATGACACAGACCTCGACGATACACACAGTACTAGGACAAACACCGAGCACAACAAACACAACGTGCCTGGCTCACAAAGAACCTGGGGTACCTGACTAGAGAGGCATTCCGGAAGAGGTGCCAGACCACCACACTCGGCCCACACACAAACCACACTGATCACTTAGCATATCGGTAAAACTTGTACCATGATACACATACTTAATTGACTCGTCACTGGTCACAATGTGACCTCCAAGCAACCTACACTTATACACATAAACCACATAAACACATAATAACTTTGCCTGTCATTGATCATCTCATGACCTATATGGCAACACTAAGCCACAGTGCACATTAACCACATGATTAGCGTAATAACACAATTAACTTAATTTACTAACTAAACATAGTCCAAACCATTAAGCTTATAACATGCTTTACTAACATAAACCATTTTAAAATAACTTAAAACAATCTTAAATAACCAAGGCTAGGTCCACATAGGACCATCATAGTACAACCACTACAACTACACCTCAGAAACTGAAACACGACGGACACAAGCATCGCCTATAGAAACGCGACGACCTCAATGGTCGCGATTCCAAACTTAATACGACAGGGCCCAACGTCGCGACCAGAACGCGACGGCCTGATACGTCACCTTCAAACCAACAGTTAAACACTAACAGTCAAAGTGAAAATCGCAACAGGATGATATGTAGCGATAAAGACCGGTACACAAAATCACGACAGACCACACCGACACGTTCAACAAGAATGCGACGGGTCAAGTGGTCGCGTCCAGACCAATCGGTCCAACCCAATCAGAACACATGAAAGCGATGGCCCAAGGAGTCGCGTTCCAAACCAAAACACGACGGTTCAGTCCGTCGCCTTCTCAGGCAAGTGGTTGAACCCTCCTTCCTCCTCCAGAAACCCATTCCACACGCCATACCATTCATACATAAGCTTACAAAACAGAGGCTAAACTACCACATGCCATTCTATCATGCTTTAAAAACTGTAAACCCATTAAAGAACACAAAATAAAGGAGGAAGTCTCCCTACCAACTCGGAGAGCCCATAGAATGTGAGAAACACCACACCGTCAGTGCACCCACGTGCTCCAAACACCTTCCTCACGTGGACCCCGCATCGCACGGACCACCAGAATGGCGAAAAATGCCACAGGAGCTCTACATCAGCTCCCCCATCGCCAGACAAAGCTCCTTTGCTTTGTTTGGCCGAAACAGAACAATTAAACACTTAGTCAAAATCGCGACGGAGGCATACATCGCATTTACAACATGTAAAACGCGACAACCCTCACTGTCGCCAATCGGAACTCAGCCCGCCACGTGTCTCAAGGTGGTGCAGAGAACGCGACGTAGGAGACCGTCACGCTCAAAACACGATGTCCTGCTCTGTCGCGTTCACAACCAGTGAACTTGTGGGCTGTTTAGGCTAAAACCTTCGGCCCACAAAGCCCACACAACGCACAGAGACCACAAACAAGGCTCAATGACCACACATTGGCCGAGAGCACCATACCAGAACCGTTAAAACACGGATCCAAACGATCGCGCCATTGTAGAAAGAGTTGGAAGGAATTAGATGGATAGTATTAATGGCCTATAGGTGAAGAAAAATAGCATTTATGACAATAAGGGTACAAGGATGTTGATACAAGCTGGAGTTGATTGGAGATCGGATCAACCGTTACACCTATAATAAACTCATAGACCCTGGATCAATAATTGGCTCCCAAGGGTAGCTAAATAAATAAATGAATGGAATTTTGTGCCCACTGAAGACATGGTGTCTAGAAGCTATATGGTGGTCTAATGGACGTCAAAAATTAACATGGCTCAACCAAATCAAGTTATAAGAGCTCGAGAGTTCAAATTAAACTGAATAGAGAACTCCGGTTACCAATTTCACTAGATTATCTTTGTGAATTTTGGACCAAAATTTTTTAAGTTGGGGAGGGTGTAGAACCTCGAAAATTCAGAAGTACTAAAAGTAGTCATAAATTAAAATAATAGGTATTATTCAAATACTAAAAAGGGTAAATACAAAAAACATTATTATCACATGTGAAATATGAAATAAAGTATTGAATCAAACATCATGTTTGGACTATAAACAACATCCCCTAACATCCAACAATGAAACTCGAGCCAAGTCCAAAGCCATTTTAAACCAATTAGATAAATCCCATAATTATGATAAAGCTAGTTAAATACACACGCACTATTATCACATCTAGTATAATGCATCAAAAAATTTCACAAAAATTATAGTTAGACTTTAAATAATATTCTCTAATGACCCATAGAGAAATTCGGGCCAAGAAAAGTCTTTTGGGTCAAGTTTAAGAATTATTGCATATTATTGTCGTAATTGAGAAATAAGTCAAAAACCCATTATCATATGTACAAAAATAGATCCTAAATTAATATAAAAATTATGGATAGAATTTAAATAATGGGTATTAACATCCTACTGGGAGAGACGGGCCAACAGGTGTCTATTGAGCGATGAATAAATTCATGATAGGAAAATAACCTCAAAATTCATAAATCTTAACTAAATGAGAGTAAAGATAAATTCTCACCCAATACATACTTATTTGACATCAAGGTAAGCCAAATTTGTGGGTACAACCTAGTGGAAGGTTTCCTACTATGTCTCTATCACTAATTGGGAGAGAAATCTTCAAAGGATTGAATGAATTCTCAAAAATTTTTGTAGCCTTGGTTTCCTAATCCTTATAGGACTACTAAACACACATCCCTTTATAAATTGAGACCCTCTCTTTCATGAGATGACTCTTGGGTATGCTTGGGATGTCTTTGGAGGCTGTGAACCTAAGGAGAAGGCTGGTGCAAGGAGATCTTAGTGCTCTCCTTCAACTCGGATCTGCCACAACTATCATACAAGACCAGTCATGTTCACCATCGAAGGTTAGTAAAACCTCTACCAAACCTAGCATACCATATACCTCTAGAAAACCCTTCGAGTCTATTTTCAATTGATAGTATTTTGCCCAATTTTCCACAGTATACTAAAATGATTAAGAGGAATAGTGCACAACTGTCGAGTTAGGATTTTTGTGAGCATGACTTGTTCTTTTCTCTCAAAGGTAGGTTGTCTCTAAACCAAAGTTAAATTAAACTCATACATGTATGCATCTACATGTCTAGATCAATAGAAAGTGTTTTCCCCAAATTTTATTATGTGGTTTCATCGTATTGTTTTATACATGATCATGTTGTGTATATGTGAGAGTTAAACACATCGTTTGTCTTGCGAAGTCTAGATCTCATGTTACAGTCAACCTAAAACCCTGATTTTCTTATTGTACAATCCTAATCAAGTCTACTTTCAAACAAGACCAAAAGTCCTAATTTTTATGACCTATGTAGAGAGAGTTAGTTGAGACAAGCCTACTATGTCAGATTTACATAGACAACCCCACAATGTCTTGTTACTATGCTAAACATCTGTTGTTTTCTAGTTCATCATTATTGTAGGTTTCTTAGGAAGTCCTATAACTAACAAAAGTGGTTTCACCCATTTTGGTTCCCTACACAGAGTGTATTGACTTCCCAAGGATCCTTGTGTTAAACCTAGTCCAAGTCAGAGTTTGAAATAGGCATAAAAGAAAACCCAACACTCAGAGTCAGAATATGACAGATCGACCTGTCACCATTAGAAGGAGACATGCACTTTGTTGCCTTCTGGATCAGGAAGGTGACAACCTTCTGGTCTCCTTCTGAAGGTGACCATGACTGTGTGTGGCCTTCTTCATAAGACTACCAATCTTCCCGAAATTCAGGGTTTTTCATGCATTCTTGGTTTATGATCATTCCAACAATGGTATTAATGATATTTTCATGCATCAATCAACCCATGAAAAGTTGTAAATATTTTTACATGATTCCAATTGATCTTAAGTGAATTGATAATGCTTTCTACTTGCTGATTGATCTCTCTTTCTTGTCTTATTATCAAACTTGTTAAAATAAGCACACAACAAACTTGCTAAAAGTGGTCATGCATGATTTTATTTCCTAATTTAGCAATCTTGTTACTTGCCTATTGTGAGGATTCCATAATTGTATTTAAAAGACATTCACACACGCACATGAACTATTCACACATGCTGTAACGACCCTGAGAACCTGACCCTCGGCCCAAGCCGAGGACCCAATTTTCGCGGTCACCGCCCACAGGTCCGGAGACATGGAAGGGCTATAAACACAAGTTTAACAGAATATGTAAGAGAAATAAATGTCAACTGCTGAACTAGAAGCACACACGCGGAAGCAGAAAGAAGAGCGAGACCGCAGCGTATCGCTCTAGATATAGTCCCAACACACGCTCAACGTACATAGCAGTAACCGCCGTAGTCTGGCCGGACTACGGTCCCACGCCTGGCCTCTCTAGGTGGTTCCGGGGCCACAAAGAGCGAGGCGGTGAGAAAAAGGACTGGCTAGCCTGCACTAGGTAGAACTCTGGCCGTCCTCGGTGTCCCAGACCAACCAAGAAAGCTCTGTAAACGGCTCGACGCCACTGTCCTAACCACCGTTTTCCCCTCAACTCCAGAGTCCGTGACTCGAGTACGCTCGTCGCCCCAAATGCTCCCTCTAAAGCGCACGAGGACGGGGGTCCCAGGCAAACGGTAACAACCTCTCTCGCGGGACAAGCCCTCAGGTGCCGAGCACCAGGCGAATGACTAGTGTAGGACCGTACTAGGAACTAGCACTGGTGCCACAAGTACAGAAAGAATCAGAAACGGTGAAAACTCCATGAGAAATGGAACTCCGCAAGAACTTACCTGTCTCTGGCACTATCGCGACGCCACAGGCTGTCGCGACCTTATCGCGATGCCTCAAGCCATTGTGACCATGTCGCGATGCCTTAGAGCGCCGCGATGATGTCGCAGTGGCTGAACCAGTCGCGACATCATCGCAACCTCTACACTGGTCGCGATCTCAGCCGAGGGGTGTCCCGGTACTGTCCTCCCAAGGACTGCCCCAAAAATGGTACAAACCACATCAATAGGGAGAGGGGAGCATGGGGAACACTATGAAGACTTCTAATCAAGCCAAACCACCCTCAAACCCCAACAAAAATACATTACAAAAAAATCTACACTCGAGGAAACCTCACTCACCACGAGCATGGACCTCACTCACCCCACAACCCCAAAACCACGGAGAACCAAGGATCTCAAGGGGAGGGGATCATGCTAGGACGAGTGGGAGACGAGGGTCCCTACCTCCAAGAGTAGAGCCGACCTGTTGGGGCCTTCACATCAGAATGGCCACCTCCTCCTCGCTCCAAGCACCACGAGCATGCTGCCTACACGAACTAGGCGTCACCTCATGTAACGGACCGGGGTATTTATGCCCATTAAGGCTCCATATCCAGATCCGCCTCCCGCGAACGCACCGAAGTGTCGCAAGGGATATCTCACACACGAGTCCAGTAAGAGTATAAAAGACAAACCACAAGAATATAAGACACAAGAAAGTACATGTGCTCATATCTGTTCACAATATTTGTACAACTGTCCCATTACATTAATACATGTCCAATTTAAAAGAGTACAACTACCTGGGGCATACCCCGAGGGAGCACAAGCTCACACAACACTAACTACTAAACTACTGCTGGTGGTACAAGTCTGACGCAACGCCACTGCAAGCCAAACACACGGCAAGCCCTGAAAAGAACTGTAGGGGAGTGAGCCTCAACAAGTCACTGGCTCAGTAGGGGCTACCCAAAACAACACTGTAACCACAGACACCTCGACCCCAATGGGTCTCACTGGCCACAACAATAGCCAAACCATTTCATGCTCACATCATGACAATAAATAACAATTAAACATGCTTACGATAATAAACATAACGACCTCAGAAGAAAAGTAAGACTACAAGACTAACATAATATCATTAGTCAGCCCAACAACCAAAGTGCCTAAACCACAGTCTCACTGGCACACTGCTACAACAACGGGTTGCCTAAATTATAAGCCACACAGGCAAGTCATTGCCCAGGCTACAAGCTTTACAGGCGAACCTCAAACACTTGAGTAATAGGACGGCTAACAAAGAGCTGGTCCTTTATACTCCAAACCACTTTACAACAGAACTACTCAAAGGTAAAGGAACTGGCTAACACGAAGCCAATCCAAAACACACTAAAGCTATAATTGGAATCATACCCAAGATGAGTAAAACTCAACA
Source organism: Colocasia esculenta (assembly GCA_014218235.1). Lineage (NCBI taxonomy): Eukaryota > Viridiplantae > Streptophyta > Magnoliopsida > Alismatales > Araceae > Colocasia > Colocasia esculenta. Next base: position 10,180,181 of record CM024759.1, on the reverse strand, counting down.
AGTGGAAGGTCTTACACGGCCTCCACAGAACATAGCTCAATTAAACCATAACATGCCTAGACCACAAGCCTCATCGGCAAATTACCCACAAAGGTAACATAATTAATAATTACAAACTAATCCACAATAATCTTATAAACAAAGATCTACTTAAAGCAATTAGGATACAACAAGTGGCAGGTCAAACCACAAAACCTCCACAACACACAAGTACCCGGAAAGGTTGGTACACAATGTACCACCACAAAACTACAAAATAACCCACGAAGGGAACAAGTACCTGCTACTCTGAGGTACCACAACACAAACACCCAAACAAGGGTACAAGTAGGTGATAAACACCACACTGAACCATAATTATATTATACCTTAAATTAGGCACAATATTACAGGTGAAACCTTAATCGACGAGTCACACAAACCACAACTGAGTCACAATTGTGCCAACACCAGGGCACATCTCGAACAAGTCAAACCTCGACCACGAGTCATAAACTCACAAACCACAGTCACTAGCAAGGCACGAGTCAGAAAGAACGACGCCACCACACGGGAACGGACTACTGGCTGATCAGGCCAATATCCAACCCGGACAACACAACACAAGAACTACCTCTCAGTCTCGCAGTCACGGACGAAAGGTCAACCTGCCGCTCCACAAGGAAGAAGTCAAACAACTGTGGAGACCAACCAACACCACACCTGCAGACACACAACTGCAGGCCCATGCCTAGCACCTCTAGAGTCTCTGGCCGGAGCACTCTAAAGTGAGGCACTGGAAAACAGGACTAGCTGGGGACCAGTGTCGACTACTGGTGTCCGTACCCCCAACTACGAGCGCGCTACAAGCGACAAAAGAACAAACTCTGGGAAGTCGCTGCCCCACTGCCGTCTTTCCCTCAGCCGGACGTACAACTCAAACTCAGGAGTGAGGGTGTCCAGGAAGACGACACAGACCTCAACGGTACAACACAAGTACCGGGACAAAACCCCGAGCACAACAAACACACGTGCCTGGCTCACAAAGAACCTGGGGTACCCGACTAGAGAGGCATTCCGGAATAGGCGCCGGACCACCACACTCGGCTAGCACAAACCACGATACTTACACATATAACCTTTACTTATAATTCACAATATACAAGTGTTAGGATTAGCTTAACATCGGTCACCGTGTGACCCCAAAGCTATCCCACACCAACACATACCTGAACCACTAACTTGCCTATCATTGGTCATCTTGTAACCTCCAAGCTAACTCACACTAATACATATATAAATCACGATAGCCAATCATATTTGGCCTATCATCGATCATGAGATGACCTTCGTAATAACACACCATTTACTTACTTCATAAATCCATATAATATTATTCGAAAGACAGCAACGGACCAGGGCTAGGTCGGTATGGACCTTCACTGCCCAAACACCATAAAGTCATAGCTAGGCTCACACAGGAACCTCACTGCCCAATTACTACGATAAATCATAAGAATTACATTACAACAAAGTGTGTAGTAAACACACACTCAAACCACGTAGACAATACGCGTATATTACACCCTGGATGGTGTACCACACGTCTTCCACGTAAACCACATGTCCAACACATGGACAACGCACTCCAAGAGTGCCACGGGTGCCAACGCACCACACATACCACGGAAAGCGATTACGTACATCACATATCATTTACGTAAAACATGCCCATTACATGAGCAGTATGCTCCAAGAGCATAACAAGTGCATTGGCTCACACCGGTCATCGCCATGCACACACACAAACACACATTACTCATAACCAAAAGAGCTACGTAAACCATACTGCATGAGTACATGCACAGGTTGGCGGCCACATCGACTGCCGCTTAAAGGAAATAGACGGCAAGCAATCCAGCCGTTTATATCTTGGCTGATGAACCTGGCGTCAATCGATGTTGACGCCAAGCTCTTCAACCCCAGACCCTGCAGAAACCCTAATCCGAATCTACAGGTTTTCCAACCGTTTAAACTACAGAAAAACATATAGAAACAGTTCCTTTAACATACCAGAACCCGAAACAACCCATTACAACATGCTTCATTCACTAAATTACTCAAACCACCCATTAACCCCACATGGTGCAACTTAATCCGAAAATACAATAAAAATGCTGGTTCAAGTGATTAAGTCGTGTTTTAATGTTTCTAACAAGCTAACAGGGCTCGACCCCTACCTCAGAAACGCAATTAAACTCCCGAAGAACCTCGAATCACGCCAAAACCGAGAAACGTCCCACGAACACCGCGCTCCAATCCGTCATTCCCCGCCCGATCTGCCGTTACCACGCGCACCACGGCCTTCCCACGAGCTCCCGCCGACCGTCAGGACTCGCGAAGAAGCTCAAGGGTGAAGGTGGGGGAAGAGGAAGGGAAAGAGAGGGGAAAGAACAGGGCTCGGGTCTGCCATAAAAACACAGGCATGCCAGGTTAACGTCAACCCCTAGGCCGTTTAACCAGACCGCCACAACTAGACGTCCACAAAGCTTGACGCCAAATTCAACAGTCGACGTCCTCATCGATGGACGCCAACACACTGCTGGTGTCCAGCGAGCTGAACACCAACACGGATCCAAACCAAACCCGGTAAGGATCTACACACAACACTAATAGGCCTCACATTGGCCACCAAACCCGCTAAACCTGGATCCACGGGGATCCGGAAAACGCGCGACGTTACATTATTATCACCTAAAAACAAATGTCGTCCTCGACATATAAAACAAATCACAATAAACCAAATTATCACCTAAAAACAAATAAAGTCAAACACATAACAAGTAGAATACTCTTTCTCTACTTCAGCCTTTCAATTCATCTCACAATTACTCTGTTCTGTCAATTCCATTGCCTTTCTTTAGCTTTCAACCGTAGGCGATTCTTCCTTGCCAATGGTGCTTTATCTCCTTGGACTGAACCTGCTTCCACAATTTCTGGGCTGTGTTTGCAACATTTCTTTCGAGACCGCTTTATCTTTCTCAAATTTCCTACACTGTAATATTCTTTCATACCATAATCTTTCCAAATTATCAAATTTTCCGGTGCCATTTCCTTTTTCTATTTATCACTGCCAACTATTATCCTGCCTCGTCTGCATTTACATTCGCAACTGACACCTCTTCAAAGAAAACCAATCACCATCTTTGAATTTCCTGCTCTTTCATATTATTCTGCTCATACTATTTAAGGCCAATTTCTGATTAAAAAAATCATAATAAACTCTGTTCCTTTATTCCACTGCGCAAAACTTTACACTTTCTTTTTATCTCAGCAAAGCTTGAACAATTTATGAATATTAAATCTTTCTTGCTTCCGCTTTCGCTGCGCTACTCTGATCACACTGAACACTTGTACAAAATATTTCACAATTTCTGTTCACAATATTACTTTCAATTGCTTTCTTCTGACTTCAACTGCTTCTCAAATCATCCCATTCAATTAATTCCTGCTGAAGAAATTACTGCAATTTCTGATCTGCCAAATCACTATTGACATATTGTGCTTTTCATATATCTTTCCTGCTTTACTGACATTCTCTGGCTAATTCCCATAATTCTGGGGCATAAACTTTCCGAATATTCTTAATCAATCTGCTCTAGCATTTAAATCTTGAAATATTTTAATAACAATTCCTTTCTGCTCAATTAAATCATTTCTTTGCACCAATATGCAAACTCTAATTGACATTTCCTGACTCATCTGATCTTATTCACTCCATCATTTGCTAAATTTTCCTTTCTCTAATCCATATCTTTTCTTTATCTAAACTGCCAATCATCAACTAAATATTCCCCTTGTGCAAATTTCACAAATCTTTATTGCACATTAATCCTTATTTTCTCTCTTTCTTTATTCAACTGATCATTTCTATACTTATTTATACAAATCTTCATATCACACTTCCTTTCTGCTATCATCATATTTCATAACAATATTTTTCTCAGATTTCTGATCTCGGGCATATTTAATCTATCTGCCATAAATCACTGCTCTTATATGTACTGATACCTCTTTTAAAGCTGGTCTGCCTTTCTTGATCATATCAAACTCTTCATAACACTAATTACATTCTTATACACATTGTTTCTTAATATCATTTGACTCAAGTCTCTAATGCCACAATACCTCTACTGAGGTTCTCAACTACAACTTATCACACGAACTGACCTGTTCCTTATCACCTTGTTACCATGCATCTGTCTCTGCCAACTTTCTGTCTCATGAAAACTTACTGAATTCCATAGCCAATCTTGCTAATCTCTTCAATTCCTTTAACTGCAAATCTTTAATAACCAAACTGATTTATCACAGAAATACTCTATGCTTGTCTCTGCTAACTTTGCACTTTATTAACATATCTCAAAGCACTACTTTACCTTTCTTCTCTAATCTCTGCAACTGAAAACTTTTAAATACTATACTTTAACTGCTTTAACTGCACTAGTGCCAGGACACAACCACACAACTTAAGCCACTATTCACATTATGGCACAGCACTGCTCACAATTACCAATCTAACAAACAAAAACTCACGGTTTACGTGCCAAAAGCAAACGTAAAAACTACTTCATATCACACAAAACCACAGACTTACTACCAGCAGTGGACATTAATCCATGTATTGGGACATTGTACTTTCAATGTCTTTTCATATTCTAACTGGACATTGCTCTGATACCAACTTGTAACGGACCGGGGTATTTATGCCCATTAAGGCTCCATATCCAGATCCGCCTCCCGCGAACGCACCGAAGTGTCGCAAGGGATATCTCACACACGAGTCCAGTAAGAGTATAAAAGACAAACCACAAGAATATAAGACACAAGAAAGTACATGTGCTCATATCTGTTCACAAATTTGTACAACTGTCCCATTACATTAATACATGTCCAATTTAAAAGAGTACAACTACCTGGGGCATACCCCGAGGGAGCACAAGCTCACACAACACTAACTACTAAACTACTGCTGGTGGTACAAGTCTGACGCAACGCCACTGCAAGCCAAACACACGGCAAGCCCTGAAAAGAACTGTAGGGGAGTGAGCCTCAACAAGTCACTGGCTCAGTAGGGGCTACCCAAAACAACACTGTAACCACAGACACCTCGACCCCAATGGGTCTCACTGGCAACAACAATAGCCAAACCATTTCATGCTCACATCATGACAATAAATAACAATTAAACATGCTTACGATAATAAACATAACGACCTCAGAAGAAAAGTAGGACTACAGGACTAACATAATATCATTAGTCAGCCCAACAACCAAAGTGCCTAAACCACAGTCTCACTGGCACACTGCTACAACAACGGGTTGCCTAAATTATAAGCCACACAGGCAAGTCATTGCCCAGGCTACAAGCTTTACAGGCGAACCTCAAACACTTGAGTAATAGGACGGCTAACAAAGAGCTGGTCCTTTATACTCCAAACCACTTTACAACAGAACTACTCAAAGGTAAAGGAACTGGCTAACACGAAGCCAATCCAAAACACACTAAAGCTATAATTGGAATCATACCCAAGATGAGTAAAACTCAACAAGTGGAAGGTCTTACACGGCCTCCACAGAACATAGCTCAATAAACCACAACATGCCTAGACCATAAGCCTCATCGGCAAATTACCCACAAAGGTAACATAATTAATAATTACAAACTAATCCACAATAATCTTATAAACAAAGATCTACTTAAAGCAATTAGGATACAACAAGTGGCAGGTCAAACCACAAGACCTCCACAACACACAAGTACCCGGAAAGGTTGGTACACAATGTACCACCACAAAACTACAAAGTAACCCACGAAGGGAACAAGTACCTGCTACTCTGAGGTACCACAACACAAACACCCAAACAAGGGTACAAGTAGGTGATAAACACCACACTGAACCATAATTATATTATACCTTAAATTAGGCACAATATTACAGGTGAAACCTTAATCGACGAGTCACACAAACCACAACTGAGTCACAATTGTGCCAACACCAGGGCACATCTCGAACAAGTCAAACCTCGACCACGAGTCACAAACTCACAAACCACAGTCACTAGCAAGGCACGAGTCAGAAAGAACGACGCCACCACACGGGAACGGACTACTGGCTGATCAGGCCAATATCCAACCCGGACAACACAACACAAGAACTACCTCTCAGTCTCGCAGTCACGGACGAAAGGTCCAACTGCCGCTCCACAAGGAAGAAGTCAAACAACTGTGGAGACCAACCAACACCACACCTGCAGACACACAACTGCAGGCCCATGCCTGGCACCTCTAGAGTCTCTGGCCGGAGCACTCTAAAGTGAGGCACTGGAAAACAGGACTAGCTGGGGACCAGTGTCGACTACTGGTGTCCGTACCCCCAACTACGAGCGCGCTACAAGCGACAAAAGAACAAACTCTGGGAAGTCGCTGCCCCACTGCCGTCTTTCCCTCAGCCGGACGTACAACTCAAACTCAGGAGTGAGGGTGTCCAGGAAGACGACACAGACCTCAACGGTACAACACAAGTACCGGGACAAAACCCCGAGCACAACAAACACACGTGCCTGGCTCACAAAGAACCTGGGGTACCCGACTAGAGAGGCATTCCGGAATAGGCGCCGGACCACCACACTCGGCTAGCACAAACCACGATACTTACACATATAACCTTTACTTATAATTCACAATATACAAGTGTTAGGATTAGCTTAACATCGGTCACCGTGTGACCCCAAAGCTATCCCACACCAACACATACCTGAACCACTAACTTGCCTATCATTGGTCATCTTGTAACCTCCAAGCTAACTCACACTAATACATATATAAATCACGATAGCCAATCATATTTGGCCTATCATCGATCATGAGATGACCTTCGTAATAACACACCATTTACTTACTTCATAAATCCATATAATATTATTCGAAAGACAGCAACGGACCAGGGCTAGGTCGGTATGGACCTTCACTGCCCAAACACCATAAAGTCATGGCTAGGCTCACACAGGAACCTCACTGCCCAATTACTACGATAAATCATAAGAATTACATTACAACAAAGTGTGTAGTAAACACACACTCAAACCACGTAGACAATACGTGTATATTACACCCTGGATGGTGTACCACACGTCTTCCACGTAAACCACATGTCCAACACATGGACAACGCACTCCAAGAGTGCCACGGGTGCCAACGCACCACACATACCACGGAAAGCGATTACGTACATCACATATCATTTACGTAAAACATGCCCATTACATGAGCAGTATGCTCCAAGAGCATAACAAGTGCATTGGCTCACACCGGTCATCGCCATGCACACACACAAACACACATTACTCATAACCAAAAGAGCTACGTAAACCATACTGCATGAGTACATGCACAGGTTGGCGGCCACATCGACTGCCGCTTAAAGGAAATAGACGGCAAGCAATCCAGCCGTTTATATCTTGGCTGATGAACCTGGCGTCAATCGATGTTGACGCCAAGCTCTTCAACCCCAGACCCTGCAGAAACCCTAATCCGAATCTACAGGTTTTCCAACCGTTTAAACTACAGAAAAACATATAGAAACAGTTCCTTTAACATACCAGAACCCGAAACAACCCATTACAACATGCTTATTCACTAAATTACTCAAACCACCCATTAACCCCACATGGTGCAACTTAATCCGAAAATACAATAAAAATGCTGGTTCAAGTGATTAAGTCGTGTTTTAATGTTTCTAACAAGCTAACAGGGCTCGACCCCTACCTCAGAAACGCAATTAAACTCCCGAAGAACCTCGAATCACGCCAAAACCCGAGAAACGTCCCACGAACACCGCGCTCCAATCCGTCATTCCCCGCCCGATCTGCCGTTACCACGCGCACCACGGCCTTCCCACGAGCTCCCGCCGACCGTCAGGACTCGCGAAGAAGCTCAAGGGTGAAGGTGGGGGAAGAGGAAGGGAAAGAGAGGGGAAAGAACAGGGCTCGGGTCTGCCATAAAAACACAGGCATGCCAGGTTAACGTCAACCCTAGGCCGTTTAACCAGACCGCCACAACTAGACGTCCACAAAGCTTGACGCCAAATTCAACAGTCGACGTCCTCATCGATGGACGCCAACACACTGCTGGTGTCCAGCGAGCTGAACACCAACACGGATCCAAACCAAACCCGGTAAGGATCTACACACAACACTAATAGGCCTCACATTGGCCACCAAACCCGCTAAACCTGGATCCACGGGGATCCGGAAAACGCGCGACGTTACACCTCATCGCCCAAACCACCAAGAATCGCCGGAGAAGCCAAGGGCTTGGAGGGGGAAGAAGAAGGAAGAAGAAGAAGAAGAGAAGGGAAGGGGAAGAAGAAAGGGGGCACCGGCCTCAGTTTTGAACCGATGGGCCCCGAGACGTGACGGGTCGGCCTGGCGCGACAACCAGCATGTCACGATGCCCCCGGGCATCGCGACCATGTCACGACAGTCATCCCCGGTGCGACACCAAAAGGCAGTCAAACCTCGAAGATCGGAAAACTAGAATGCGACGGTCTGTTAGGTCGCGTCAACGCTGTACACACCTGACACCTGACAAAGCCATTCTGACAGAAAGGACAACGGTCAAATCGGTCAGAAAAGCAGTCACGATGCCACCAGACTCCGCGACAAGAACGCGACGCCCACCCCCGTCGTGACCATGTCGCGATGGCCAGGTGCGCTGCGTTCCGATGCCTGTCGCGACAGGCTCCCATGGCGCGACCATGTCGCGACCAGGGTTTCTATCGCGACCCTGAGGACTGGGCCAAGGGCCCAAGAGGGCTGGGTCTTACACGTGCGATACACACATACACTCTTGCATGATGGGAAACCCCCTTCTTGGCTTGGATGAACTCTTTGTCAAATATTCTTTCTGCTGTACTAGTGACTCTTTGACCAAGGCCTCCATAAGTCTTCTCTAACCATGGATGCCCACATGGCCAATGAATAGGTTGTGCCATGAAGTACCCAAAAGTTAGTGTGCACGTCTCTCTCTTCTCTTGACTTTCTTGGTGAGATCTTCTCATCTCATCTTAATTTTTGGAGTACACATCTATTGAACATGAGACCAAGTCATTAATGAGATATTGAACTAAATGGAAAACACGTCGTTATGCTGCCAGACTTAACTCTTGAACTATTGCCTTGTTATTCCCAAATTGTCTTGATATTATCGAACTCGTGAAATTCTTGTTAATGGCCATACTTGATTGTGGATATCTACATTTAAAATCGTAAGATGCAGGATCGAGAAAGATGAGTGTTCAAGGGCTCCAGTCTAGACCTCTAGGCAGAGAGTCAGAAATGTACTGTTAACCATAGGGTATAATGATTACTAGTGTTGCATTGTGCTGTGAGTACTTGCTTGTGTAAATGCTAGATATAATACCACATTGCATGTGTTCATGATATGCATTCTAAGGTGGCATAGATCATTAATGCATGTTAATGACTCGTGTACTGGCTGTCTTGCTCATTAAAGTGCATGCTCATTACTTGCTTGCTTGTTGACATGACCAATCTTGTACATGTTATCTTGTTCTTGCTCATAGAATTGACAATCTTGTTACTTGCTCGCTAGTTCTTGTTACCAAAGAATTAACAATCTTGCTAGATCATTTTTCATGGTCTTGTCATCTTACTTGAACTCAGCTTTCCTGCTAGATTGATTATTACAAAATCTTGATTATATCTTACTATCTTGCACGACAGTCATGTTTTATTATCGATGTTTAACCGTGCAGTTCATATCATGCTAATGTCGTCTAGCTTTTAAAATGTTAAATACTTATATCATGCTTAGAAGATGTAAATCCTACTAAACGAGTGCATTCATTACCTGCTTTCTTAACATTTCAGGAGAACCTGAGATAAAGGATGAGGAAGAACAAATTTACATTGGGGAAAACCAGGAGTGAAGAGCGTGCCTTAGTTATCAAGTTACTGAGTCATGGTGACATAGTGTCTTAGTAGTGAGTTATTTGAGAGTATTAGAACATGTAGTAGGGCATGAGGGTTATTATGTAATCTTCTCTTTCTTTAAGTCATTGTTATTATGGGGTCAGAACGAGATGTAATAGAAAATTATTGGCATTTGTAATAAAATTTTAGTTAGTTATTTATTTTGTGGGCCCATATATGTGTTGTGTTGTTCTATATTAGTCACTAGCTAGAGGTTTATTTGCCGACTGTTTACGTCTCGACTCTTTCTATCTTCCGCATGTGCTATGCTCGGGACGTGATAATAACTTATTGTTTGAATTTTCCTTGAGGCTTCACCTTTAGCAAACTTTATCTTACCATAATTTGATGCAGGGAACTTTCCTTTCTTTCTTTGTAGGAATCTATGAAGTCTTCTAGAAAGCATTGCTATTTCATCTTCTTCACTAGGAGATGCTTCACTTGGTCCTTCTTCCATAGAACTATCTCCTTGACTAGATTTTAGTGCATTAATTTTCCTTTTTGCAGCACCTTCATCTTGTTGATGCATGTGGTATTCATAGGCCAGCAGTGAACCAATTATTTCTTCCATGGTTAACTTATTTAGGTTGTTGGCCTCTTCAATGGCCGTCACTTTTGCAGTCTTTGCACTTGGAAGAGAACATAAAATTTTCTTACCATATCATAAGTGGATAGAATCTTACCCAATGTCGCCAACCCGTTGGTGATGTCCGTGAATCTTCCATACATCTCTAAGATGAATTCTTCAAATATCATTTTTAAACTTCTCGTACTTGGCTATCAAAATGTCGACTTTGCTTTCATTCACCTTGTCTGTTATAGGTGCGTGAGAGTTTGTCCCACATATCCTTAGTAGAATTGCATGTAGAGATGCGATTGAACTCCTTTCTTGAAATTACACAGTAAAGAATGTTTCTTTCCTTGGCTTTCAAACATAAAACTTCTTTATATTCCTTAGAAAACCCATATGCACTCTTTTTTAGTGTGACCTTTTGGTCTCCATTTTCGATCACTCTCTAAAGATTACAGCTTTGACCTTTGAGAAACACATCCGTACATGTTTTTCAATAGGCAAAGTTTGTACCATCAAAGAGAGAAGGTTGGTTAATAGATTGATTGACCTTCACCATCCGTACTCTCCATAGTTTAGATCTTTTCTCTCAAGTCATGAAACCTTAAAATTTAACAGATTTGGATCTAATAACACTTGTTGCCCAAGCTATAGAGACCCAAAGGGAGTGAATGAGTCAAAATCATGATAAGTATGTAGCTAATCATTTTTTTGGCAGATATCAATAATTAATAAACTGAGAAAGCAAGCAGTTATGCAAGAAAGGATATAATCAAACAAGTAGGCATACAGAACACCAAGAATTATCCTGGTTCTATATTGAATCATTCAACATCTACGTACAGACCTCAAAGATTTCACTATCCTAGCTACAACCACAACCTTCAATATAACGCTAGATATCGACCTCCAGTAGGTACTACACCACACCTGAGCATCTCAGGTTTTCTCCTTCTACATGAGGAGGAAAGTCACTAGATAAAAACCTCTAGCTGGTCACCCCACCTATTGTCAGCACAATCAAGTCTTTGTTGGAGCATGCGTAATTATCTAATTAATTACTATACTTATCTCATGCTCAATCTACTTGATTTTGGTGATGACAAAAGGTTTTGATGATAAAAGTTATATTGATAAAATGTTATATTAACAAATATCAACAAAAGTAATTAAGAATGAATTTGATAAAACAATTTGATGACAAAAATGTGATAGTCCTCGCCGTTCAGGCCCGTTAACCCAATAACGTGCCCGACACAACTCCGCCTCCCACGAACAGGCCAAAGCCTCGCAAGGGATATCAACACACACATGTCCGTAGAAATATAAAAGAACAGGCTGAACATATATGAGATTCCATATCTTACACATGTTGAACCACTCTTATATTTTATCCTTTATTTTGGTGATAACATAACTCATGATTAACTTAAATATAATGAATATATTTAATATCATGTTTTCCTCATAAATACAACATACTATGGCACTATCGTTTCATGATTTGCACTGGAAAGCTAAATCGATTGTTGTTCAATGCATATCGATTACTGACTAAGCGCCACATCGATTACTATTATAATCATACATCGATTATAGTTGCTTCACATCGATTACCTCAGAACATCAATTATATTAGAACTTGGATTGTGTTACTTAAACATCGACTTCAGCTGAACATCGATTTCATCATCGACTTCACTTAAACATCGATTTCAGTTGAACATCGATTTCATTGAACATCAATTTCATTAAACATCGACTTCAGCTGAACATCGATTTCATCATCGATTTCACTAAACATCGACTATGTTCAAACATTGGCTTCATTAAAACATCGATTTCAATCAAATATCGATTTCAATCCAACATCGATTTCACTCCAACATCGATTATGCCTCAACATCGATTACATTTATACATGAATTATGTTCACATCGACTTCATTTCAAATATCGATTACATACATGGATTACATTGAAACATCAATTTCATTGGAACATCGATTATGTTCACATCGACTTCATCTCAAACATTGATTACCTATATGAAACATTGATTGCCTCTGAAACATCGATTACTATGATACTTGAACATCGATTACCTCTATATTTTAAATGTTTCAGAATGTCTTTAGTGCCCAAATAAAAGTTCAAATATACTTCATATAATTAACTTATTATTTCTCTGACTGAAGATCTTTTTGCCTATTTCATAGGATCTCTTCCTTCCTGCACCAAAAGAAAAGTACCTACACCCTTTATAAGCTCTACATTACTTAACTGATACTACGTGAATAATGTACAACAAAAAATAGATAGACTGGCCATAGAACCCAATAGCTCGAGTGGCCACATTATGAAATGCGACCGACACAGTGGTCGCCAATCGGAGCTTGAATCGCGACAGACTAACCCGTCACCTTCAAACCTGAATTGCGATCGGACAGGTCATCGCGTTCAAAACGCGACGTCTGGGTCAGTCGCCTTTCAGACTGAAGAAACCTACCTTGTTCTCTCATTCCGGAAATCACACAAAATAGTTATACATGATGGTAAAGCAAGAAATAACCATCCACATGATATCCTAAGCATGCTTGCCATCAACTATAAGTAATAATCCAATCAAACACCTCTACCCTAATCCACACAAGATACACACTCCAAAACAAGAGGAAAGGTCCCCTACCAATAGAAGAAACGCAAAACCAACGCTGCCCAAGCGTTCTCCGAGCTCTGAAACACCTCCTCGCGTCGAAGCCACGCCGAACGGACAGTAAAAACTCCAAAATCGCTAGCAAGAACCCTTAGAACTTACCAAACCCCCCCTTCAGCTGAACAGTGTAGCTGCACTATTCGGCCAAGGGTAGAAGCCCAAAACACACAAAGGCCAAATCACGACGTATCGAGCCGTCGCGTTTAAAATGCGACGTACCCCGCCATCGCAATTAAACCCCCAACGCCCCTGCATGTGACACGCGGCGCGCATGCGGACGTGCACTCGGAAGGTGGCGATTGAATTGTGACGTAGTAGGTGGTCGCGTTCATGAAGAATCGCGACGCCTGTGTTGGTCGCGCTCTTGCATGAACCGCCAGAGGTCTGTTGGGCTGGAATTTTCCAACCCTCCAGCCTCACACCCTGCTACACAAAGCTGCACACACTCATGTACATACACAAACTCAACTAATGGGCCACACACTGGCCCCCAAACCTGATAAACTATGATCAAAACATTCAAAATATTACATTACTATCACCTAAAAGAAATTTCGTCCTCGAAATTAAAGAAGTAAGCTCAATCAACAATTTATCACATGTAAGACTATCAGTTAAAAGAATGAAATGCTTACTCAAACAAGTATGGATACGTTCTATACATCTCATCGGCCAATTCTCAAGTGTCTTCTCCACCCTGTCTGTTTTCCCATCTGATCTTCACTAGCTTAATGTCTTTATTTCTCAACCTTTGTGTTCGTCGTCCTGTAATAATTGCTGGATACTCTGGCATAGACATATCTAGTTTCAAATCATCCCGTGCATAGCTGACAATCTGTAAAGGATCTCGAATGTATCTTCTTAGCATGGAGACATGGAACACATCGTGAGCATTTGTGAAATCTCCTGGAAGCTCCAATCTATATGTCGTTTCATCAATTCTTTCCAGAATCTAGAATGGACCCACATACTTGGGACTCAATTTACCTTTCCTGCTGAATCTCAATACACCCTTGGTTGGAGAAACCCTCAAGAAGACATAGTCACCAACTTTAAACTATAGTGACCTACGCCGTGTATCTGCATAACTCTTTTGTCTGCTTTAGATTGTTTGAAGTTTCTCCTTGATGAACTTGACCATCTCTGCACACTGCTGCACCAATTCCGGTCCCATTACTTGCCTCTCTCCTACCTCATGCCAATTCAACGGTGTTCTACTAGGCCTTCCATATAGAGCTTCATATGGTGCCATTCTGATACTTGTGTGATAACTGTTGTTGTAAGCAAATTCAACCATGCCCAAATGCTACTCCCAACTACCTCCCCAAACTAAACAATAAGCCTGTAACATATCTTCAATAGTATGGATTGTTCTTTCCATCTGTCCATCTGTTTGGGGATGGTATGCCGAATTGTATCTTAATTGTGTGCCAACAACTCTTTGCAGACTCCTCCAAAAACCGAAAGTAAACCTGGGACCCCTGTGTGAAACAATGGTTACTGGAATTCCCTGCAACGACACAATTCTATCCACATATAACCTTGCCAATCTATCCACTGTCCATGACATGCTCACTGCTAACAACCCACACACTTTTGTCAACCTGTCAACAAAGACCCATATGCCATTGTGACTTGACGCTGTCCTGGGCAATCCTGCAACAAAGTCCATAGCTATATCATCCCACTTCCACTGTGGAATAGGTAATGGCTGCAATAAACCACCTAGTCTTTGATGCTCTGCTTTAACTTGCTGGCACACTAAACATCTTGCTATAAATTTCGCTATTTCCTTCTTCATGCTCGGCCACCAGAAATATTTCTTCAAGTCTTGATACATCTTTGTGCTTCCTGGATGTATAGTGTACCTGGAACGATGTGATTCCTCTAACACTTTCTGCTTCACACCAGCTTCACTTTGGACATATAACATGTTCCTAAATCGGACCACACAATCATCATCAATGGTAACATCTTCCATCTTCACAATTTCAGCCAAGTTTTCATCTACTTTCTGGGCTTCTACTATCTACCACTACAAAGATGGTTCCACTGTGCTGCTGGCTAACACTGCTCGCTACTGGCTACTTGGAACAACTAAGGAGTTTTCTGCCACTTCTTCATATAGCTTCCATTCCCTTATCATCATGTGATTCATCACTTTCTTTCATACTATCTACCACTGTGCGCTGCCTCAAATTCAATTCCTTCTGCGAAAAGATGTACTTTAAGCTCTTGTGATCTGTGAATATTTCAAATCTTTCACCATATAGGTAATGCCTCCATAGCTTCAATGCAAATACTACCGCTGCCAGCTCTAAGTCATGTGTGGGATAATTCTCTTCATGTCGCTTCAATTGCCTAGATGCATAGGCCACCACTTTTCCATGCTACATTAGTACTGCCCCAAGTCCTCTCCTAGATGCATCTGTGTATAACACAAAACCACCTCGGTCTGACGGTATTTCCAATATTAGTGCTGAAGTGAGCTGCTTCTTCAATTCCATAAAACTACGTCTACAATCAGATGACCATACAAAAGGCACTCCCTTCCTGGTAAGTCTTGCCATTGGTGCTGCAATCTTTGAAAAATCTTAGATAAACCGCCTGTAGTAACCTGCCAAACCAAGAAAACTCCTGATTTCTGGCACTGTCTTTGGTTCCTTCCATTTCATAATGGCTTCCACCTTAGCTGGATCAACTACAACACCTTCACCTGAAATCACTGTCACGCCCTAATGAAAGTCTATTTATTGGAAGTGACAGAAATCAGGCACAAGAATTAATACTAACATTTGTTCATTCATAACTCACTAAGCGGAGTCTTATTACAAAGTACTCCTCATTACAAACTAAGCGAGGAGCAGGAGAGAGTAAACTTCTATTTATTACATTTCATATTCACACTGTTAAAAGCAGTAAATGGTTTGGTTGCTCGACGACGGGCATTCCACTTAGCACACATGTCCCTTTAAACTTCACCCCATCTTGGTCACCTGAAAAGGTAGGATGTGTGAGCTAACTAGCCCAGTATGATTCAAATTCTCAAATAATAAGGACTAAAATATATGATGATCAAGGTAAAAGACTAGACTGATATCACAGGAGGACAAATAAGTATCTTAACATGATAGTGAAATTGGAACAGTGGTACTGAGGTACAAAACATGCTCAGGAATTCACAATGAATCTCATATTCTGGCTCATATATATATTCACACAGGACGGATAACATGATGACCATAATCAAACTGTATTGATGCAATGCCAAGCATCCATGTATCCTTTATCATTCCGTACGTCCCGTAAATGAATTCGGGTGCACCTCCCAGGACTGGACCAGCCCTATTTACACAGGCATATTAATCAAGTGGGGTCCAGGGACCCAATAATTGTCATCGCCAGTTATTCACAATCAATTGGGGTATTCAAGTATTTAAACTCTCATGACATCAGGGTCTATGAACTCAGGTTACTGAACACAGGAAGTTGTAACAACTAGACATCACTTGTACATGAAGACTTTAAGAGTAATCCAAAGAAGAGTATAGGAAGCAATGTGGTTGGTCTTTGTAGTGACATAACAGTAAATATCCAAGGGAAAGAGTATGGTAGCTTGCTAGGCTAATAGCATGAAGTGTTAATAAAAGACTGAGCAAAGGAAGGTACTGGAACACTGGCCAAAACAGTGGTTGTCAACAGCCAGGAGGTGGTTGTCGACAGGTGCAAGCAACCAGAAGACAATTTCTGGTTCTGGGACAGTGCCTGTCGATAGGCTTTGTCTGTCTGTCGACAGGTCAGTGTATCTGTCGACAGATAGATGCCATCTGTCGACAGCCACTGTTGTTTCCAGCAACCTGGAGTTCTGGAAGCCTGGGGTTTGTCGACAGGTACTTACTGTCTGTCGACAGCCGTCGGTTCCCCTTCCAGAAATGACTCTATATCCATTCTAAAAACTTTAACCATGAACTTATGGATCAAACATGGACAAAATCTAAGGAAAAGACTTGCTTCTAGCTCTTTCAATAGTCTTACAAGTTGGACAAAACAAAGCATGGGTCTACCACCTACACATGTTAAGCTGGAAACTTGACATGACATGGTGCTGGGAGAATAACTCCTACAACAACAGTTATGAAAGAAGATCTCTTCATGATAGACACATAGTTCTAAAGGTATTTAAGGAGTCTAACAAAAGTCTGAGGGTACAAACACCTAAACCGGAGATGAACACACTATTCCAAGGTTGGTTTACAAGTTCAAAAGCACATGTACGTGGCTATGAGCTTCTCAGCAAAAGTAGAAGATAAGGTAGGAGGAGAAGATAGAATCCTACCTAACTTGAAGTATATGAAGCCTTCACTTCAAAGAGTTCACCGTTAACAGAAGAAAGATGATGCTGGGATGCAATCGTTGCAGTCCTCGGCAGCTATGACTGGTAGCTTCTTAAGTATGAGCAGTGGAAGCAACAGCTTCAGCAATAGCTCCTCTTGGTGCACAACAACGGCAGTAGAAGAAGCAGCAAGAACAGATACAAGAGCTGTGGTGCGCAAGGACAAATAAGAACAAATGGTGGAAAGGTGCGTACGAGGGGTGATAGGGTGTTCTTATAACCCAACCGCCTTCCATGCACTGTGACACCTCCCATGTACAGGTGTAACAGTAAGAACAATTTGGTTTTTACTGTTGACACGTTAAGCATGCACATCTCATGGCTTAACACCTAAGGGTTAACGTGTGAATCTCCCACTTAAGTGAGGTGGCTGTCCCAGCTCCTCACATGTAGGCACATTTGATTCCCAGAAAAATCACCACCGTAAATGGCCCATAAATCAACTGGCCCAATAATCCTCTCATTAATATATCCAAATGATATCCATTTGTGTTAGAATTTCAACCATAGGCTAATGTGATGGTTTTACAAATTATGGTGATTTTAGTTTAATTTTTAGATTTTATTTTTCACTGGGTGAAAAATCATCCGAAAAATAGTTGCGTCAGCTTAATCTTGAAATCCGCACGTCAACAAATTCAGATATTTACATTTCTGATATCACTACATTTTCTGGAAATTATGGTGTTTTTGGATTTTATTTTCGTTACAAAATTTCAGTGTCGCCCTGTCAGAGCGCGCACCTCTGAGTATGACACTGGGGTAACATTTATTAACACCAATTAATCCCAGATTTTAATTATTTCCATCTCATAATAATAGTTAAGTCTAATAACCATATTATTCATATTTTCCAACAAATAAAATTTTCCAGGGTGTTACAATCACATGCCCAAAAAACTGAATTTCTCTTAGCCAAAACTAACACTTGCTGAATTTAGCGTATGGCTGGTGATCCCTCAATGTCTGCAATGTAATCCTCAAGTGAGTTGTATGTTTCTCTTCCGAAGCTGAATACACTAGTATATCATCAATAAACACCACAATGGATGGAAAATTATGTTCATTAAGTTCATAAATGCTGCAGATGCATTGGTTAGCCCAAATGGCATAACCATAAACTCATAATGCCCATACCTTGTTCTAAATGCTGTTTTGCCAATGTCCTCTTCCCGAATCCTCAACTGGTGATAACCCGATCTCAAATCAATCTTGGAGAAAACCTTTGCCGACGACAATTGATCAAACAAATCATCAATCCGGGGAAGTGGATACTTGTTCTTAATAGTGACCTGATTCAACTAACGGTAATCAATGCACATTCTCAAGCTGCCATCTTTCTTTCTAACAAACAAAACTGGTGCTCCCCATGACGAGTGACTAGGCTGAATGAAACCCTTTTCTAGTAATTCTTGCAACTACTTCTTCAATTCTTTCAACTCTGCAGGTGTCATCCTGTAAGGTGCCTTTGAAATTGGCATACTGCCCAGCTGCAATTCCATTGTGAAGTCCACCTCTCTATACGAAGCCAAACTTGGTAACTCTTTGGGAAATACATCCACAAACTCTTTAACCACTGGTACTGTAATATCCTCAAATCATAAACATCATGATTTACTTAGATATTTTTGTTTATGCGAACCAGTTAGTCTTAAATTGAGATATTTAGGATTAAGAGTGTATTTAGGACACATTATCATACACCAGTACCACTTTCGGTCGTACGTACCCCGGCAGGGCGACACCAGATTTTGATAATAGAATTTAATTCTGATACGACCATAATTCTCAAAAAAATGTGCTAATTCTAAAAATATAAATATCTTGAATTATTGATGCACAGATATCAAGATTAAGCCAACATAATAATTTTTGGGGTAATTTTTGCTGGATGAAAAATAAAGTCCAAAAATTAAACTAAAATCACCATAATTTGTAAAATCTTTCAATTAGCTTATGTTTGAAATTTCAACCTAATTAGACCTTGTTTGAGTACAGAAATATATGGCCAAAGTGTCTGGATGAATTAACCCCTATTTACGTAAACCAATTCTTTTGAATATTGCTTACGTAGTCTTGGCTACGTAAGACCTATTTTGGTTGGTGTATATGGCCTACACATGTCATAGTACGTGTAAGAGGGGTATGAGGCCATGGTGAACATGGCTGTTGTAAAGATATATATAGTCTCACGGTAGCATGTGTATGGCTACGTGCCATGCATGCGTGAGACTTGGAGTCTATATAAACTCTTCCTTAGCCATCTGGGTGAGTTTTACTCACTTGTTCGTTCTTCCCATTGTTGTTGCCTCTTCTGTAGCTATCATCCTCGCCGTTGCTACTGTTCTTGCTGTAACTGCTACTCTGTTGGCTACTTTTATCTTTCTTGTTGGACGAAGGATAGTCTTGGAGAAGAAATGATTTCGTTTGTCTTTAAAGACCAGTAGGTTCCTTCCTATGTTTCCTTCCCAGTTTCTTAGTTTCATGCCTATAGTTTCTTCATTCATGGAAACACATGTATTCCTGATTGACCCATGTTCTGAATAATTCTTCTCTCTTTTGTTTCCGCATTCTAAAAGATTCCTTGAGAATAACCTTTGCCTTGATATTATCTTTGACTTGTGATCAGCAAGTCTATTAGAAGTATGAAATTATCCTTCATCTTTCCCGTTGTTCAAGTTTTTAGTTGAAGTTCATATCACTAGTGAGCTTTTAACCATTTCTGAAAGAAAGTGCTGCGGCTGTCGACAGACAGATTACATTTGTCGACAGGCACCCTTGTTCCAGAACCCAGAAAACCAGAACCATCAGTCTATGTCGACAGACAAAACCCCATCTGTCGACAAATGACAACCATCTGTCGACAGACACCTATAGCCTATCGATAGCTCAAGGCCAGATTCCAGAATTTGGTTCTGGATACACCAGTAGCTGTCGACAGCCACCTTATGGTTGTCGACATCCACTAGTCTATATTGTTAACAGGAATCAACCTTACCCCAGTCAGAGGTGGTACACCCTTGTGAAGTCCAAATCAGTTGTCTTCCTTATTTTCTCGGACTCTGAAACTACTTTACCACCAACTTGACTTAATTGATCATTAACCAAACCATCCTTGAAATTCCATTCCTACTATGCTCATGAGATGAAACTTATGATCTATAGACAGTGCTCTCATCAAAGAGGGAATTAGGATCACTTGTGGTAGCACCAGTCACTTGTGGTCAGCTGTGGGCGACAGTTTGTAAGTAAATCCAAGTCAGTGGTCTGATGATGGTGGGTAATAAACCCCGTTCTTGCGCAATGAACAAGATCTAAGGTGCTGAAATCGCCTAGGCACTGAGGATGTATTTACGTTATATTATTAACCTCTTGAGAGCAGTATGATGCCTGTCAAATTCATTTCCAAATTAAGTTATGATTTGAACTTGAAAGACATATATGACTTTTGTTCTGAAATTCGTTTGTGCCCGTTATGAAACCAAATTGGGGCTATATGTTATATATTTTGATCCATATACGCATTTTTACTAAATATTCATTTAGTTATGCAATTGAAATTCCTATCTTTACATGCTCAAGTTTTATTAGACCAAAATTATGGATTTGGATTATGGCTTCTATTTTAACCCCAGACTTATTATGTGCCTAGCCAATTCCTTTACATTTAACTCTTGAAGTTTAGACATTCGAAATTAAAGATATTGTCTTCTACAAAAGCCCTCATTCTGGAATTGATTGAAAGAATTATACTTACTCTCACCTACTGAGTCCTCCGACTCATGCCTTTGTTTCCTCCAACCCTTTCATATTGAAGGTGGATGCAAATTTCAGCTACAGATCACTTACAGTTCCGCTGCTGATCAAGAAGAAGAGCTTAGTTTTTAAATTTCCCTCAAAATTTTGTTGTAATATAAAAGACTAGAGAGAGGATGCTTGGTCTTTTGTAAAAGATGAATGTTGATATTAAGTTACTTTGTTAATGTATAACACTTGTAAGGATGACTTTGTGAATGGTTTGCTAGTCTTGTGCATTACACAGATTTGTCTGCCCATAATGAAGTATGTCAACGTAACCCCTCTTCTGATCAATTGTTATGTGTTATGTTTGTGTGTGTGGTGGGAAGAGGGTGTTACAGGTACCATCTCTACCATCTTACCTGCCTCAACCAAACTGACTGATGCTAAATATGCTACACATCCTGCATTAATCAATCTCCTATCCTTAAGAGTAGAAATAATGAACTTAGGAGTATAAAATGGCATACCTTGGAATTCAAACATATTTCCTCCAGGATGATTGAACCTTGCTCTCTTCTTCCTGTAATCAAACACTGTCCCATATGCTTCTAACCAATCCATGCCTAAAATCACATCATATTCCTTTAACTGTAATGCATACAATCTGGTTGGCAACTGATTTCCTTGTATCATTATGGGAACCTCATTTAAGTAATAGGAAGTAAGCATAAAGTTACCTAAAGGAATTTCTACCACAAGCTCACACTGCCTCTCCTCGAAAGGGTGAACCATACTATCCATAAAGTCCTCAGAAATGAAAGAATGTGATGCACCTGGATCAATTAATGTTCTAGCAGAAAATTCAAGGAGAGGTATTATACCTTCAATCAAATTTGATGCCTCCGCTTGAGCTCGTGTGATTGCCATAACTCGTCCTCATCCCCTTTGAAAAGGCGGACCTCTACCTCACTTGACTGATGGCTGCTGCTGCTGTGGTGCCCCTCTGCCATAGTTGCTCCTTCTAGGATATGGACAATTTCTAATTAAGTGACCCTGTTGATCACAATTGTAGCATCTATACTCTGGAGGGACTGTAGGCTGCCTGGCTGTACTTTGTTGTGACTCCTCCGCCTCTGGCCTAAAACTTCGGCCCTGCTGAAATCCCTGCTGCCTGCCACCTCCTCGGCCTCTAAATATCTTCTTTAACTTAGAACCCCATTTACCAATACCTGATGTAGACGCTCCTCCTGAAGGTGCCTTGCCTTTGCTAACACCTGGAGATTGTTGTGGAAGTCGGAAACTACCTGATCCACTTGACTGCCTAGCTTGCACGGTCCTCTCAAGAATTGTTGCTCATTGGGCTGCCTCCTCCACCATCCCACACATAAGAAGAATCACTGCATCTTGCAACTCGGGCCTCAACCCTCGAATAAAGTACTCCACCATCATAGCATTATTAGTTGCCACATAAGGTGCATACCTGCTCAAGGCCATGAATCTCATTTGATACTTCAGCACTGACAAATTCCCTTGTTGTAGTGTCCTAAACTGCTCCCTCTTAGCTTGCTGAATTTGCACTGGGAAGAACGTATTGTTGAATACATCTAAAAATTTTGGCCAAGTGATTGTATCCTCTGCCCGACCTGTAAACACGGTCTACATCTTGAGTCTCCACCATTCTTGTGCAAATCCCTGCAACTGGTAAGTAGCTAATATCACTCTATTAGCATGTGGACATATCATAGTAACAAAGACTCTTTCAATTTCATGCATCCAATGCTCCGCCGTATCCGATTTGGACCTCCCGAGTACGTAGGTGGCTGCAACCATAGGAACCTATCCACTAACACTGTGGACTCCTCCACGCTAGCTGGTCATACTGGCACAACTGGGGGTAAAGGTACAACAAGTGGTACCTCAACTCTAGGTGGTGGTACTAGCGGTACCGGTGCTACCTCCTCCTCAACTGGTGGTGCTGTAAGCACTGGCTGAACCGAAGGCTGCTGATCTAACCGTGTCCGAATCTGTGTGATACTCTCCCATAACCTCTCTATCATCTGATGTGCAGACTCCTCAGGCTCATCCCCACCACCTCCCCAATGTCTCCTATCAGCCATTTCTGATCGTGCACATACATCATTCCAACCACATAGCACACAAACATATCATTACAAAAACATGGCCAACTACCAGCAGTAGACTATAGTAGAGACCAGGCTATGTACATTTCTTGTTTCTTCATATTTACACGGACCTTGCTTTGTTACCAACTATGACGGTCCTTGTCGTTCAGGCTTGTTAACCCAATAACGTGCCCGACACGACTCTGCCTCCCGCGAACAGGCCGAAGCCTCGCAAGGGATATCAACACACACATGTCCGTGAAAATATAAAAGAACACGCTGAACATATATGAGATTCCATATCTTACACATATTTACATGAAATGTACATATCCAGTTCTAAACCAAAGTCAAAGTACAGAGTACAACTGCCTGGGACAAAGCCCCCAAGGCACAACAAGAAGGAAATTACTCTGCTAGTGGCATAGGCCAGACTCTGCTACGGTGCGGTCCCGAACTAGAAGAGGGACGAGAACCCTCCTGCTCTCCTTCACCTGGAAGAAGAAGGGGTGAGCCTCACAAGTCACTGGCTCAGTAGGGTAACTCCCCAAAAGCCGAGAGAACGATAACAATCATATAATATAAACAAGGCTTATAATCAATTAAAAGGTAATACTATCTATGCATGGTACTACAGTTGTAATTAAATAAACGGTAAACCACGTATACGTGTACAAGCTAAAGAAGGGCACGCTGCACATGAGTCACGAGAACTAGTTCGCGACACCAGCCACAGACCCGGACAAACCACACAAGACTGCCTCTTAGC
Organism: Colocasia esculenta; assembly: GCA_014218235.1. NCBI lineage: Eukaryota > Viridiplantae > Streptophyta > Magnoliopsida > Alismatales > Araceae > Colocasia > Colocasia esculenta. The sequence continues at coordinate 10,155,834 of CM024759.1, read as the reverse complement.
CTCGCAGCCATGGACTAAAGGTCCAGCTGCCACTCCACCTCAACAAGGTTAAGAAACTGTGGAGACCAACCAACACCACTCTTGCAGACCACATAGCAGTAGGCCCAAGCCTGGCACCTTTAGGGACTCTGGCTCGAGCTCCCTAAAGTGAGGCAGTGGAAAACAGGACTAGCTGAGGACCAGTACATCTACTGGTGTCCGTCCCCAACCACGAGCGCACTACAATCGACTGCACACCCACAAACACACGTCGCTGCCCATTGTCGTCTTTCTCTCAGTCGGACGTACAACTCAAACTCAGGAGTTAGGGTGTCTAGGAAGATGACATAAACCTTGACGGTACACACCATACCAGGACAAACCCCGAGCACCATGTGCCTAGCTCACAATGAACCTGGGGTATCCGACTTGAGAGGTAACCACAGAAGGAGTTAAACAACCCAACTTGCTATGCACACATAACCAAGCAAACTCGATGTTTCCAACCATGATATGAGCCAACACACCCTTTATAAGCTCTACATTACTTAACTGATACTGCGTGAATAATGTGCAACAAAAAATAGACAGACTGGCCATAGAACCCAACAGCTCGGGTGGCCACATTATTGAACGTGACCGACACAGTGGTCGCCAATCAAAGCTTGAATCGTGACGGACTAACCCGTCGCCTTCAAACCTGAATCGCGATTGGATAGGTCGTCGTGTTCAAAACGCGACGTCTGGGTCCGTCACCTTTCAGACTAAAGAAGCCTACCTTGTTCTCTCATTCTGAAAATCACACAAAATAGTTATACATGATAGTAAAGTAGGAAATAACCATCCACATGATATCCTAATCATGCTTGCCATCAACTATAAGAAATAATCCAATCAAACACCTCTACCCTAATCCACACAAGCTACACACTCCAAAACAAGAGGAAAGTTCCCCTACCAACAGAAGAAACATAAAACCAATGTTGCCCAGGCATTCTCTGCACTCCGAAACACCTCCTCACGCCGAAGCCACGCCGAACGAACAAAAAAAACTCCAAAATCACTAGCAAGAACCCTTCGCAAACCTCCCCTTCAGCTGAACAGTGCAGCTGCACTATTCGGCCAAGGGTAGAAGCCTAAAACACACAGAGGCCAAATTGTGACGTATCAGGCTGCCGGGTTTAAAACGCGACGTACCCCGCTATCGCAATTAAACCCCCAACACCCTTACATGTGACACGCGGTGCGCATGCAGACGTGCACTCTTAAGGCGGTGATTGAATCGCGACATAGCAGGTGGTTGCGTTCATGAAGAATCGCGACGCCTGTGTTGGTTGCGTTCTTGCATGAAGCACCAGAGGTCTGTTGGGCTGGAATTTTCCAACCCTCCAGCCTCACACCCTACTACACAAAGCTGCACACACTCATGTACATGCATAAACTCAACTAATGGGCCACACACTGGTCCCCAAACCAGGTAAACTACGATCCAAACGTTCAGGATTTTACAAAAAAAGGTATTGATAATGATTAAAAAGTTATTTGCAAAGTACACAAACAATTGCTTTGTCTATGACTATGGAGGAAACATAAGTGAACCAAGGAACATCTTCTTCGTAAGTCGAACTTAACTTCAAGAATGAAAGTTACTTCATGAGTTGATGTTACTTCATAAGTCGAAGTCTTCCTTCCATCGCGAGTAGAAGTATTTCTTCTATCACAAGTCGATATTCACTTCTTCTTACATGAAGTTTAAGCATTGAAGTCACTTCGTCGTATATAAAGAATCACTTTGTCATACACGAAGTTCACTTCATCGTATATGAAGAATCACTTTGTCATATACGAGGCTCACTTCATTATATGTGAAGACTCACTTCGTCATATGCGAAAAATCACTTTGTCATACACGAAATTCACTTCGTCATATACAAAGCATACTTCACCTAAACACAATTTAACTACGTCTAACACGAAGACAACTTTGTTTTAAGAAATGTACTTCATCTAACTATCAATGCACTTCGTCTAAACCTTTGTGCACTTATTTAAATGAATATTTTATGGGAGAATACTTTGTCAAACAATGTCATATAACATATCTGTGTTATGACAATTACCTTGACCCGTGAAATTATTGTGCCTGAATATAAATTGTATAAATACAATATTCATATAACCGAGGCAACCATGTTCACTCTTTCATGCGTAGTGGCCTTCATTAAAACTCTGTGATATCTTGACAAATTGAATTTGTCATTTCAAAATCCCAATCATATTGTCAGCGTAGATTATTTTAATATATTTTTGGGATCTTCAAATAATCGAATCTGGCCATATCCTATTAGTGAGTAAAAGACTACTACTCTTTGCATGATGAATCTTTTATGAAAACATTTGTGCTCCTAATTAAACAGATATTCTTGCAAGAGTCTTAAGTAAATAACATCGACTTTAGTTATTATGTTAAATCTATACATACATCATGGTCATAAGGTAAACAAATATATAGTACTCTGATTGGTAAGTTCTCATGAAAAGAAGTTCAAATTCAAATATGCATTTAATGCATTCTTTGGAACTTCAAATATGACCATATCTTGACTAGTTTGTGTTTACATTACTTCTTGATTAAACTATGTTGACTCTAGCAAAAAAAGTAAAAAGGTACGCACTCTTGTAGGTACCTATGACTGACAAAGAAGACTTTTGGAGTATCTACACCTACAAAAGTAGAAAGGACAAGAGACAAAGTGTGCTAAACAATTAATGGACTGATAAGCAAATGTATTGTATTTTAGTCCTGAACATCTACAGATCTGAAAAGTAACAAACTCTAGACATTCCACGATGTATGGTCAACCGCATTATTAAAGATTAAGATATATCCAACGGCTACCACAAGACATTGAAGCTTGAAGACTCAAAATAAACACAATGGATAGAAGACCTAGAAGAACACCTGTTGAAGATCCTGTGGTCACTGAAGGTGTAGTGGCCCTGGATACTTATGACCGAGAAGGCTCCATATCTAGATCCGCCTCTCGCGAACAGAACGAAGTCTTGCAAGGGATATCTCACACACGTGTCCAATAAGAATATAAAAGACAACCACACATGTATAAAGATGCATGATAAATTACATGATCTTATACACATTCATAGAATTACATTGTCATAATATATTATTACATGTCCAAAAGAAAGGTATAAGAGCATGGGGCATACCCTGAGGTGTACAACAAGAGCCAAGCTCACACTACTACTGGTGGTACAGGTCCGCCTCCAAAAAACCACACCCGCTAAAGCATCTGAAAGGGAGGTGTAGGGGTGTGAGCCTCATAAAATCACAGTCTCAATAGGAAAACTCCTCAAAATAACAACATATAATCCACATGTAACCAAAGGAAAGCGCCAAATAACATAATCTCATGGAAAGCTGGAATCCTAAGCATGCTTTCTAATCAACACAAGTAAACACCATACCATTTACAGTTAAATGACTAATTATTAATGAACATTCACAATTAACAGAAATAACTACAATTCCAAGATTAACCAACAATAAACCGCTAACCAAGAGCTACTTAAACTAGACAAGCATTAGGAGTAAACCATTGAACGGAAATTAAGGAAACACTAGCCAACAATACAAATAAATGGTACCTTAACGAGTTCCACACCACACACTATGGAGTAACTCAACAAGTAGAGTCGGAAGGAGTGACGCTAACACTCGGATCACGACTACTGGTTCATGATGCCATATTCGACCTGGACAAGTCAACATAGGAAAACACCTCTCAGCCTCGCAGCCACGAACGTAAGGTCCAACAGTGGCTCCACCTCTACATGTACAAGAAACTGTCGAGACCAACCAACACCACCAGCAAACAACAAGCTGCAAACCCATGCCTGACACATCTCTAAGGGTTTTGGGGCCCTTAGAGTGAGACTGTGGCAACACGAGACTAGTTGGGGACTAGTACGTCGACTGGTGTCCATCCTGCAACTACGAGCGCACTACAAGCAACCGAACAGAAAGTCAACCACAACACAAGTCACTGCCCCACTGTTGTCTTTCCCTCAGTCGAATGGACTACTCAATAAATGAGTAAGGGTGTTCAGGAAGACGACACAAACCTCGACGGTATACATAGTACCGGGACAAACCCTAAACATAATGTTCCTGGATCACAGAGAACTTGGGATACCTGATTGGAGAGGCATTTCAAATTAAGTGACAGACCACCGAACTTGGTAAACCACCACAAGTCACAACTAACAATTACCAATTACTAAACCACTTCTATAAACAGTACGTTCACAACCTTGAAACCTTTTATTCATAAATCACCTTCTCCTACATACATAGAAATAACCTTCATAACACACAATAGCTTCTAATTATTGATAAATTGTTCAATTCTCATTAATCCATAACTAAATAACAATTACACAGCTCAAACACATTAAACTAGCAAGAGAATACTAAAATCGGGCCCTTACGGAACCCGCATTACAAAGCTCAAAGCTAAACACTTCGGGAAGCAGAACACGATGAGACCAACAGTCATGTTAAGAACACAACGGCCCGGTAGGCCGTGTTCAGAATGTGATGGCCCAATATGCAGCGTTCACAGTGAGAATGCGTCGGGGTAGGAGGCCGCATTCTGAGCGCATCGCCCCGACCCGTCGCGTTCTCAGATAGAATGCCAAACCCTTGTTTCTCACCCAGAAACCTCAACAAAAACTCTATTTCTATTCAATTCAAACCTCTACAAATTGACTAACCCAACTAGAAATCACAAGCACATATCAAATCATGTTTTAAGCCAACTAAATAACGTAAACAAACAAGAGAATCTCCCTACCAACACGAAGATCACCATTCGATTGGCGTTTCCACACTCTGAACACCCTCCTCATGTGGAAACCGCGCCAAATCCGAAGCTCTCGAGCCGAAATCACCCAGAGCACCACAAGCAACTGCTCCCTTAGCCGAATAGAGCTCCCTACTCTGTTTGGCTGGCCAATAAAACATAAACCCTTTGAAAATAAGAACACGTTGGGGTTGCCCGTTGCATTTAGAACGGACGCACTCGGAGGTCGTGTTCATAAACACAGTGCCACGTGGCAGCCTGACACGCTCCATGCATCACACAAGCGGACAAAACCCCAGAATAGGTGGCAATGAGATCATGACGTAGGGGAAGGCCGTGTTCAAAACATGTCACCCACCCCCGTCGCGTTCATAAATAGAGAACTAGTGAGTTGTTTGGGCCAAAATCTCTGGCCCACAACACCCGCACAACGCACTAAGTCAATGACCATGTATTGGCCCAAACACCACGCTAAAGCAACTAAACTTGAATCCAAATGATCATGACGTTACATTGTTATCACCTAAAAAGGAATGTCGTCCTCAACATTAAGAAGAAAACTAAAATTAAATAAATAACTAAAAATTAAATTTATAACTCAAACAAGTATATATACATTTCTCTACATTTCTTCAATAAATATCTCTATGCTTTTTCTCTTTCTAACTTGCTTTTCAGACTTTCTGCTTTGATTAACTCAATCTGCTCATTCCTTCACTTGCTATGCTTTCCTGTCCAATCTTCTTATTAACCTAATTCTAGCGAATCTATCTTGCACTAGGCGCGTTATCTCCTTGGACTCAACCTTCTTCCACATTTTCTTAGATGTGTCTGCATCACTTTTCTGTGCCATTCCGCTCAAGACCTTTTATATTAAACCTATGTTCTTGAATATTCTGCCGCATTAAATCAAATTCCAAATTGACTATTTCTCTATGTTTGATTGTCTTTGCCATTCAATTATCTACTTATCGCTACTAACTTGAACTATGTCTTGATTCTATACAAATTCTAAACTGACAATTCTTTTAAAAAGATCAAATACAACATCTAAATTCCCTGCATCTATACACTAATATGTTCTTCACATCAATAATTGCTTGCACATTTCCATTATAAACTCGTAATATTTCTCTGTTGTTAATGTTTCATTCCTGTACTTATTGCCTTACTATCTAATGCTTTGCTAATGTCTTTAGCATCCATCTATCAATTTATTCATCTGAAATTACTTTTATTTGGCTACTAAAAATTACAAAAGAACTTTTTGCCACCTTTCTATACAACTCTCATTCTTTGATTATTAAATGCTTCAAAACTATTTATCTGACCTGTACATTAACAATAACTGATATATTAATCTGAAATCATGCTCTCTTAAATATTTCATTCACTTGAGCTACTTTAAACTCAGATCTTTCTAGAAAACACTGCATCTCCAATTAATTCTGCAAAGACCTCAAACTCTTTTCTAACTAATCAAATTCCTAGTGTCGCAATCTTGAGAGATCTTAGGACCTGTGAGTTATGGGCTTACCACATATTCACTGTGCTACTCTGATTGAATCTTATTCCTTCTGTAATATCCTATTAAACTCAAAAAATCTCTAATCTCTATTATAGTCTTCGGCTCTTTCCATTTCAATATTGCTCTTACTTAGGCTAGATTTAACCCCTTCTTTACTTAATTATCACAAATACTTGATTCAAACTTAAACATGCTCCATCAATCGCTGCTAAAAGAATACATCTGGATTCATGAACCTTTTCCTAACATTTCTACTTTACTTCAATTTCCTCTGCACTACTTACTCAAACACTAACTTTTATCATACTGCTATTATCATAATCTCTTTATTACTCATTCTAGGTCATGTGTTAAAATGACATATTCTGCTATTTACCATAATACTGCAATGATGTACTTTTCTTACCGTTGAACAAAACTCCTGAGGTAATACTATACATACTCTGCCACCAATTTTGTCAAATTTGTAAGACCCGGCCCTCTTGGGCCCTTGGCCCTGTCCTCAGGGTCACGATAGGCACCCTGGTAGCGACATGGTCGCGCCAGGGGAGCCCGTCGCGACAGGTTTGGGACGTGGCACACCTGGCCGTCACGACATGGTCGTGATGGGGGTGGGCGTCGTGTTCTAATCGCAGCATCTGGTGGCGTCGCGACTGCTTTTCTGACCGACTTGACCGATGTCCTTTATGTTAGAACGGCTTTGTCGGGTGTCAGGTGCGTACAATGTTGACGCGACCTGACAGGCCGTCGCGTTCTGGTTTTCCCGATCTTCGAGGTTTGACCGCTTTTGGGGTCGTGCTGGGGCAGGCGGTCGCGACAGGGTCACGACGCCCTGGGGCATCACGACATGGTTAGTGTCGCACTGGCTCGACCGGTCACATCTCGGGGCCCATTGGTTTAAAACCGAGGCGATGCCCCATTTCCCCCTCTCCCCCTTTCCTTCTTCTTCTTCTTCCTTCTTCCTCTCCCGAGCTCTCTCGTGTTCTCTGACGGTTCTTGGCGTTCGTGGTGCTCGTGGTGAGGAGGTGTCATCTCCATCATGTAGGGGATGTGCTCGTGGTGCTTGGAGCGAGGAGGAGGTGGCCATTCCGACGTGAAGGCCCCAACGAGTCTGCTCTACTCTTGGAGGTAGGGACCCTTGACTCCTCTCGTTCTAGCATGCTCCCCTCCCCCTTGAGATAGTGATTTCTCTGCGTTTGGGGTCGTGGGGTGTGTGAGGATCATGCTCGTGGTGAGTGAGGTTTCCTTCGAGCGTAGATTCCTTGTAATCCTTATTTTATGGGGTTTGAGGGTGGCTTGTATGGTTTAAAGGCTTTCCTACATGTTTAGCATGCTCCCCTCCCCCCTGTGGATGGTTTGTACCATTTTTGGGGCGGTCTCCGGGAGGACTGTACCGGGCCCCCTCTCGGCTGAGATCGCGACCGCTATAGAAGTCGCGATGATGTCGTGACCGGCGAGGCTGCCGTGACATCATCGCGATGCTCTGAGGCGTGTGGCGTCGCGACAAGGTCACAACGGCCCAATGTGTCACGACAACATTATAGCTAGGTAAGTCTTACGGAGTTCCATTTTCTGTGGAGTCTTCATCGTTTTCAGTTCTTTATTTACCCGTGGCACCAGTGCTAGTTTCCTAGTATGGTCCTACACTAGTCGTTCGCCCGATGCTCGGCACTTGAGGGCTCTTGTCTCGTGAGAGAGGTTGTTACCGTTGCTTGGGACCCCCGTTCCCGCGCGCCTATTGAGGGAGTACTCTGGGCGGCGGGCATGCTCGAGTTGCGTACTCTGGAGCGGAGGGGAAAACGGTGGCTAGGACAGCGGCGTTGAGTCGTTCGCAGAGCTCTCTTGGTTGGTCTGAGATGCCGAGGTCGTTTGGAGTCCTTCCTGGCGCAGGCCAGTCAGTCCTTTTCTCACTGCCTCACTCTTTGTGGCCCCAGAACCACTTAGAGAGGCCAGGCGTGAGACCGTAGTCCGACTAGACTACAGTGGTAACTGTTGTGTTATTTGTGTTCCTGCCTCACTCTGACGAGACATGGAGGTTTGGACCTAGGTTGAGGATAAGACATCAGTGGACGCACCTGACCGGTTGACTAGTGGTAGCGTTTTTCGTAGCTAGTGTCTCTTGTCCAGGCAAGGTTCTCCCTGTCTGCGTAGCCAGCCGTGTGGTGGTCATGACGTGCAGGTTCTACGGAGTTTCCGACCGTGGTGTCCTTCCGTACTATTGTTAGCTAGTAGCTTTGCTTCCGCACTTTCCTTTGTAGGGTAGAAGATATAACTATTGTTATTTAATTGTTTGTATATTCTTCTGCCTGTTAGAGACAGTAGGAGATTGGTAGTCCCTACTGAGCTTCTGTCGTGAAGCTCATCGCTTTCTTTTCCAGGTGAGACTTCTCAGCAGCGGCAGGGGGCACGTCGGGCAGAGGAGGCGGGGCGATAGTCGTCGTCCCCGCAGCTAGCAGTGTTTCCCCCCTTCAGTTGTACGTCACCCTCGGGGTATGCCCCTAAGGGCTCTGTCCTTCCCTTTTTACTTGTACTAGTGTGCATGCATTGGGACTGTACCTAGAGCGATACGTTGCGGTCTCTCTCTTCTTTCTGCTTCCGCGTGTGTGCTCCTAGTTAGTAGTTGACGTTTATTTCCCTTACATATTCTGTTAGACTTGTATTATAGCCCTTCTGGGTCCCCGGATCCGTGGGCGGTGACCGCAAAAATCGGGTCCTCGACTTGGGCCATGGGTCAGGTTCTCGGGGTTGTTACAGTTGGTATCAGAGAGAGAAGTCTAACAAGACTTGTAGTGGATTTAAACTACAATAGAAAGTCCCAACAGTAGTACAAGTACACTTCTAGCTTCCCGAGTTGGTATCGTTAACCTTGTTGGTTAGGTGCCGTGCAGGATATGGCTCCGCGCAGGCATAGGCAGGTCAGAGAGCTGATAGAGCAGCAGGGTGAGTTAGATATGCCAGTGCTGGGTCAGGTTGAGGAGGAGGCGTCGGCAGAGGAGTCTGTGGCACAACCTCAGGGAGCAGCAGGTGAGCAGCAGCAGCAGCAGGTGAGCAGCAGCAGCAGCAGCAGGTGAGCAGCAGCAGCAGCAGTGGCACCAGCCCCAGCCATAGCAGTACACAGATTGGTTCCCCATGGCTGAGCAGTTCTTCAGGACCCTATACCAGGAAGCGTGGCAGCCTGGGCTGGCAGCAGCGGGAGGTCAGCCTCCAGTACCTCCCCCAATAGTACCGGAGCAGCAGGCTAATCCGTAGGTGGAGCAGTTAGTAGTTTAGCAGGCATCGGATATTGGGAGTACCTGAGGCGGTAGGCAGAGGACGGCTGTCACTGAGGACAGGACCGCCCTCTTGGAGAGGTTCTTATGTCTCCAACCGCCGATGTTCTTTGGTGACTATGATCCAAATAAGGCAGAGAGTTGGACGCATGAGTTGGAGCGCACGTTCGAGACTATGGAGTGCGCTGAGGAGGACCAGGTGAGACTGGCAGTGTATCAGCTCAAGGGGCCAGCCCATGAGTGGTGGAGAGTTCAGTGGCAGACTCATTTTCCAGGGCAGCGTTTGGATCAGATCACTTGGCAGAGGTTTTTGGGGGTCTTTCACGGTGAGTACTTCCCTGACTATTAGGCACATATAATGAATTTTCTGCCACATCTTCATATAATTTTCATTCTCTGATCATAAGTTGATTCATAACTGCCTTTCTGCTTATTGCATCTGCTACCACATTAGCTCTGCCTGGATGGTAAGTCAAACTAAAGTCATAATCTTTCAAATATTCCATCCACCTACTTTGCCTCAGATTCAGATCCTTTTGAGAAAAGATGTACTTCAAGCTCTTATGATCAGTAAATATTTCAAGTCTCTCTCCATATAAGTAATGCTTCCAGATCTTTAATGCAAAAACTACTGCTGCTAATTCCAAATCATGCATCGGATAATTTTCTTCATGCTTTTTCAGCTGTCTGGATGCATATGCTACCACTTTGCCATGTTGCATCAACACTGCTCCCAAACCTCTCCTAGACGCATCTGTGTTTAAAACAAACCCGCCACTACCTGACGGAATCTCCAATATTGGTCTTGTAGTAAGCCTTTTCTTCAGCTTTGCAAAACTGCGTCTGCAATCTGAAGACCATACAAAAGGTACTCCTTTCCTTGTCAATCTTGTCATTGGAGCCGCTATCTTCGAAAAATCTTGGATGAACCGTCTATAGTATCCTGCAAGGCCCAAAAAGCTTCTAATTTCTGTTATTGTCTTCGGTTCTTCCCATTTCATTACTACTTCAACTTTAGTTAGATCAACTGCAACACCCTCTGCTAAAATGACATGACCCAAAAACTAAATTTCTTTCAACCATAACTCACATTTACTAAACTTACCATACAACTGGTGATCTCTTAATGTCTGCAATGTGATCCTTAAGTGTGTTGCATGCTCCTCCTCCGATGCTGAATATACCAAAATATCATCAATGAAGACTACAATAAACTGATCCAGATACGGGTGGAATATCATGTTCATTAAATTCATAAAAACTGCCGGTGCATTTGTCAAGCCAAATGACATTACCACAAATTCGTAATGTCCATACCTGGTCCTGAAAGCTGTCTTATCAATGTCTTCCTCCTTTATCCGCAACTAATGATACCCTAACCTCAAATCTATCTTGGAAAACACATTGGCTGATTGAAGCTGATCGAACAGATCATCTATTCTGGGGAGTGGATACTTATTCTTGATTGTGACCTTATTCAATTGCCTATAGTCAATGCACATTCTCAAACTGCCATCTTTCTTTCTGATAAATAATACTGGCGCTCCCTATGGTGAGTGACTGGGTCTAATGAAACCCTTCTCTAACAACTCCTGCAATTGCCTTTTCAATTCTTTCAACTCTGCCGGTGCCATTCTGTATGGTGCTTTTGATATCGGCATACTGCCTAGCTGCAATTCAACTGTAAAGTCCACCTCTCTATGTGGAGCAAACCCTGGCAAGTCTTCTGGAAATACATCTGCAAACTCCCTAACCACCGGTACTGAATCTACAGATTTACCAGACTCAACTAAACTAACTAAGGCAAGCTACACTACACATCCGACATTAATCAACCTCCTAGCTCTAAGTGCTGAAATAATAAACTTAGGTGTGTAAAAAGGCATACCTTGGAATTCAAACACTGCCCCGCCTAGCCTGCAAAATCTCACTCTCTTCTTCCTACAATCTATCGTCGCCCCATAGGCTTCCAACCAATCCATCCCCCCAAAATCATATCATAATCTTTCAATGTCAAAGCATACAACCTTGCTAGAAATTGGTTCCCCTGAATTACTATCGGAACCTCATCTAGAAAACACGAAGTGAGCAGGTAACCCCCTGAAGGAATCTCTACAACTAACTCACACTGCCTCTCCTCTAAGGGATGTACCATGCTATCCAGAAAATCTTTAGAAATAAATGAATGAGAAGCACCCGGATCTATCAACACTTTAGTAGAAAAGTCAAAAAGCGGTAATATACCTTCAATAAGATTGGATGCCTCCGCCTGAGCTCTGGTGACTGCCATCACTCGACTCCGTCCACCTCTCTGGTATAGTGCACCTCTGCCTGGCTCTACTGGTGGCTGGTATGACTGCTGCTGCTGTTGAGTCCCTCTGCCATAGCCATAACCTCGGGACTGCGTACAATTCCTGGCTAAATGCCCTGGCTGACCACAGGTGTAACACCGAAAACCTGGAAAAGCTACAGGCTGCCCTACTGTGCTCTGCTGTGATTCCTCTGGAGCTGGAGGCCTAAAACCACGACCCTGTTGAGAACCACCCTGCTGGAAGCCCTGTTGTCTGCCTCTACCTCCGCCTCCTCCTCCTCGAAAGAACTTCTTTATCTGTTTACCCCCATTTTGCAAATCCTGATGATGTTGAAGCTCCTGAGGGTGCCTTACCCTTACTGATACCGGTAGACTGCTGGGGAAGTTAGAAACTGCCTTATCCACTTATCTGTGACTATCCCTGTCTAGCCCAAAAAGTCCTTTCTAATATTGCTGCTCGCTGCGCCGCCTCCTCCACCGTCCTGCACATAAGGGGAATAACCGCATCTTGCAACTCGGCTCGCAAGCCTCTGATGAAGTACTCCACCATCATAGTGTTATCAGTCACCACATATGGAGCGTACCTGCTCAAAGCCATAAATCTCATCTGATATTCTTACACTAACAAGTTCCCCTGCTGTAGAGTCTGGAACTGCTCCCTCTTCGCCTGCTGAATCTGAACTGGAAAGAAAGTGTCATTGAAGACCGTTAAAAACTAATGCCAGGTAATAGTATCCTTTGGCCTTCCTACAAACACTGTATGCATCTTCAGTCTCCACCATTCCTGTGCAAAACCTCGTAACTGATAGGTGGTAAGAATCACCCTATCTGTCTGCGAGCATCTCATTGTCACGAACACCCTCTCTATCTCATGCACCCAGTGCTCCGTTGTGTTAGGGTTGGGGCCTCCTAAAAATGTAGGGGGTTGCAATATCAGAAACCTCTCCACAAATGTCGTAGGCTCCTCTGCACTAACTGGCCGTGTTGGTACTGCTGGGGGTATGGGTACAAAGGGTGGTACCCCAACTCCTGGTGGTGGAACTGGTGCCACTGGTACTACCTCCTCAGCAACTGGTGGTACTGCTACCACTGGCTGTTGTATCGGTGCCTGCTGGTCCAACCTTATCCGAATATCTGTAAGACTTTCCCATATTCTTTCTATCATCCACTGCGTAGCATCCTCTCCTGACTCATCTCCACCTCCTCCCCAATCCCTTATGTCTGCCATTTCAGATCACTACACAAACAATATACCAACCACATGCATGCAACTAATCAATACACAAACTAGGGTCAACTACCAGCAGTGGGCTAAAGTAGAGAATAGGCTATGCAAATTTCCAATTCCTTTGTATTCACATGTACCGTGCTCTGATACCAACTGTAGCGGTCCTCATCGTCTAGACCCGTTAACCCAATAACATGCCTGAACCGACTCCGCCTCCCGTGAACGAGTCGAAGCCTCGCAAGGAATACCATTCACAAGTCTGTAGAAATATAAAGGAAATTGCTCAAATATATATAAGATTGTCAATCTCACAAATATTGACACGAAATATACATAGCCATTTCTCAACTGTAACCAAACTAGTACAACAACAACCTGGGGCATACCCCGAGGTGAATAACAAAAAGGAAATTACAATGATGGAGGTGCAGACCCTGCTCTGCTATGGTGCGGCTCAGAACTAGACGAAGGGTGAGAAGCCTCCTGCTCTCCCTCACTTGAAAGGGGGGTAGGGGTGAGCCTCACGAGTCACTGGCTCAGTAAGGAAACCCCCCTAGAAATCGAGCAAGCCAACACATGTAGTAAAGCAGGAAGCTACACTAACAATTTATAGAACTAGCTAGCAGGATGTTAAAGTTGTAGATATCACTTACCGCTTGCCGCTTAACAGAAGACTACATTAATAAATAACAGCAAACCACAAATAGGTGTACATGCTAAAGTAGGAGAATGCTACACTCGAGTCACGAAGACTGGTTCGCGACACCAGCTACTGACCCGGACAAACCACACATGACTACCTCTCAGTCTCGCAGCCACAAACGGAAGGTCCAGCTGTCGTTCCACTAGAACAAGTCAAGGAAACTGTGGAGACCAATCAACAGCACTCCTGCGGACCACACAACCGCAGGCCCATGCCTGGCACATTTAGGGACTTTGGCCCGAGCTCCCTAAAGTGAGGCATTATAAAACATGACTACCTGGGGCCCAATATGTCTACTGGTGTCCATAACCCTCAACCATGAGCGCGCTACAAGTGACAAAACACAGACTCTCACAAGTCACTGTCCCACTCTTGTCTTTCCCTCAGCTGGACAAACAACTCTACACAAGAGCGAGGGTGTCCAGGAAGACGACACAGACCTCGACGATACCCAGTACCGGGACAAGTCCCAAGCACACACACGTGCCTGGCTCACACAAATCCTGGGGCTCCCCACTAAAGAGGTATCCACGGTAAGCATCGTACTACTCGCCACGCACACACAAACCACGTGCACACCGCACAAACCACATGAAACCCTACATCAACCGCGTGATCACTACGCTAACCACACACACAACACGCCCCCCGGAGCGCTACAGGTGCCAACACATCGGTACCCATTACCATGCAACACAATTCACGATATTCAGATAAATACGCTCACATACACATACACAAATGTCCCTCGGCTATGAACGCGACAGAACCCCATGTCGCCATTTGAACATGACACTCCGATATGTCGCGTTCATAAGGTAAACGCGATGGGTCGGCCTGTCACATTCTGAACACGACAGGAGGGTCCGTCGCCTTCACAAGCGGGAACCCTAATCCAGGAACCCTTCGCTGGATTACCCCCACAAACCCTGTAAATCGGTGTTCTCATCCATTTTACATGCTTTAATGAGTGTCCTAACATGGTATCTATGGTTTATAATACAAATAACACATTAAACCCGCCACAGACACTATCCATGAATCGAAACAGGGTGAAATCTCCCTACCTCCGTGAAGAATGCGAAGAGCGAGACCCACACGGTGTTTCCCCCACTCCACGCTGCGTCCTCACGGCGAGAACACGCCGAAAACACCTTCAGAACGTGAAATCTCCCAGAAGCCACCGCACATCACCTCCCCTGGCCGAGCAGAGCTTGCAAAAGCTCTGTTCAGCCAAACCTGCTTAAAAATGCAGCTAGGTTGGGAACGCGACGTACATAACTGTCACGACCTGAATGAGATGGTTCTGGCCGTCGCCTTCCCACTCCTAACGCCAGCAAGCCGCCCAGCGTGCGACATGAGGCGCGCATGCAGACGCCAACAGCCCAGCAACGGCAACGTGAACGTGACGATCTGGGCCGTTGTGTTCAAAACGCGATGCACCCCTCTGTCGCGTTCACAGACAAAGAACAAACATGCGTTTTGGGTTCAACCTGCCGGCTCACAACGCCCCGGAAACCTGTGTAAACACCTGTTGCACATGTCATTGGCCACACATTGGCCTCCACAACTATTAAACAATGATCCGAATGGTTAATACGCTACATTATGTGTACCACTTTACGAGAGGCCGTGGCTAAGGCCACCACCTTGGAGAGAGAGACCTGGCAGCCCCAGCAGCAGCAGAAGGGAGGAGCTTCCTCTAAGACCTCACCGTACCAGCATCCCACAGGTAGTCACGGTAGTGCAACTTCTTCTTCTTCGGGCTCGGGCAATTCGAGCAGTTCCTGTTTGTGCTCGAAGTTCAGGCAGTTGAACACTCGCGGGGGTGGACAAAGCCGGCAGCAGAAGCGTCAGTCAAGGTTTGTAGATTAGTCGGTCCAGCAGGGAGCAGAGCAGGGCAGGCAGGAGGCAGTCTGCTACACTTATGGTTTACTGGGCCACTTCAGGAGGGATTGCCCGATGGGGCAAGTCCAGCAGCAGCCACAGCAGCCAGTGCAGTACGCTCAGCAGTTGCTGCAGTACCAGTACTGTGACGGACCACGTCGCTTAAACCCATTAACCTAATAACAAGCCTGATCCGACTCCGTCTCCTGAGAACGAGCCGTAGCCTCGCAAGGGATATCACTCGCATGTCCGTGAAAACACAAAGGAACACACTGATATATATATATATATATATATATATATATATATATATATATATATATGTGATTCACAAAATCACACATATTTATATTGGATTTACATAGCCAAATTTCAACAAAAGTCAAAGTAAAGTACACAAGCCTGGGGCATACCCCGAGGTACAACAGGAAAAGAAACTACACTGCTGGAGGCGTCGGCCCAACTCCGCTGCGATGCGGCTCTGAACTGGAAGACAGTAGAGAAAACTCCTGCTCTCTTTCACCTGTAGGGAGTAGGGGTGAGCCTCGCAAGTCACTGGCTCAGTAGGGAAACTCCCTTAAAACCCGAGCAAACCAAACTCAAGCACCAAAACAGGAAGCTACTCTAACAATTTATAGCACAACTAAACAAGATATTAAAGCTGTAAATACTACTTACCATTTGCCTTCAACACAAACCAACTTTAATAAATAAACGACAAACCACAACTCGGTGTACGTGCTAAAGTAGAGACCGCCACACTCAAGCCACGTAGACTAGTTCGCGACACCAGCAACTGACCCGGACAAACCACACAGGTCTACCTCTCAGCCTCACAGCCACAGACGAAAGGTCCAGCTGCCGCTCCACGAGAACAAGACAAACAACTATGGAGACCAATCAACACCACACCCGCGGACCACACTGCCACGGGCCCATGCCTGGCACCTTTAGAGACTCTGGCCTGAGCTCTCTAAAGTGAGGCACTGGGAAACAGAACTAGTTGGGGACCAGTGATGTCTACTGGTGTCTGTACCCCCAACTACGAGAGCGCTACAAGCGACAACACAACAAACTCTCACAGGTCGTTGTCCCACTGTCATCTTTCCCTCAGTCGGACGTACAACTCAAACACAGGAGTGAGGGTGTCCAGGATAGACGACATAGACCTTGACAGTATTGCACGAGTACCGGGACAAGCTCCGAGCACAAAGCCTGGCTCACACAGAACCTGGGGCACCCAACTGAAGAGGTAACCACGGTATGCATCGTACTACCCGCCACACACACACAAACCACGTGCAAACCATGTGAAACCTCACGTCAACCACGTGAACATAACAGACAAACTGCGTGAACATAAAGCTAGCCACGTGAACCACTAGCTAGCCTCGTAAATAGCACTCTAGCCTCGTAACCAACACCCTCACAGGGCGTTCAGGTGCCATTGCACCGCTAACACTTGCCAAAATACGTAAAATAACGGTAATCGGATAGTTCTGCCGTTTAAACCATACACACTTGACCTCTCAGCTGAGGTCGCGACGTAGAGCAGTGTCGCCTACAGAATGCGACACCCTGACATGTCACGTTCATAACCTGAACGCGACGGGTCGGCCTGTCACGTTCAGAACGCGACAGGGGATTTTGTCGCCTTCACAGGCAAAAACCCTAATCTAGGATCTTCTCCACATATCACCACCCCAAACCATACATTTCATGTTTAATTCACATTTTTCATGCTTTAATGGATATCCTAACATGGTATCTACTATTCTCAAAGCCAAAAATCAAGTATACTTGCATTTCATGCAATCACGTGGTGTAAAACTGGTAGAATTCCCCTACCTTCATGAAGAACGTGAAGAACAACAAATATCTGGCATTTCCCTCGCTCCACACAAGGTCCTCGCGGCGAGAACACACCAAACGCACCCCAAATCCGCCAAAATGCCCCGAGAATCGCCACAGCTTCTTCCCCCCAGCTGAGCAGAACCGTTTACAGCTCTGCTTGGCCAGAGCAACTTAAAAACGCCCAGCGGTTGGGAACGCGATGGACCCCTCTGTCGCGACCTGAATGTGATGGGGTAGGGTGTCGCCTTCCCAGGGCTGACGTCTGCATGTCGCCCAGCACGCGACACGCGGCGCGCATGCAGATGACAACCGCTCAACGGCGATAATAGGAATGCGACATGCAGGACCGTTGCGTTCAGAACGCGACGTTCCTCACTGTCGCGTTCACAGACAGTGAACGGGCAGGAGTTTTGGGCCCAGCCTGCCAGCCCACAACACCCCAAAACCTAAGCACACGCCTGTAACATGCCACATTGGCCACACACTGGCCACCACAAACACTGAATGAAGGATCCACAAGGATCTGAAAAATGCGCGACGTTACATTACTATCATCTAAAAAGAAATTTTGACCTCAAAATTCAAACATAATTCACATAACTGAAGCTGTAAACATCATAACAGGCACTATCATCTAAAAAGATTTAAAAACTTACTCAAACAAGTATGGATACGCTTTAGTCATTTCCTCTGCTAATTCCCAGGTATCCTCTCCTCCTTGTTTATTTTCCCATCTGACTTTTACTAATTCAATTTCCTTATTCCTCAGTTTCTGTGTCCTGTGGCCTGTGATTTGAACTGTGTATTCTGGCATAGACATATTTGGTTTCAGATCATCCCGCTGATAACTGACTATTTGTGTTGAATCTTCAATACATTTTCTCAACATAGATACGTGGAAGACATCATGAGCATCGGTGAAATCTGCTGGCAAATCAATTCTGTAAGCTGTCTCCCCAATTCTTTCTAACACTTGGAAGGGCCCCACATACCTTGGGCTCAATTTACCTTTCTTGCTAAATCTTAAGACACCCTTTGTAGGAGAAACTTTCATAAAAACAAAGTCTTCAACCTCAAACTATAGTGGTCGGCGTCGAGTATCTGCACAGCTTTTCTGCCTTTCTGCCGACTCTGAGCTGTCTGTAACTTTTCTTTGATAAACCTAACCATTTCTGTGGTTTGCTGAATCAATTCAGGACCCATTACCTGCCTCTCTCCAACTTCATGCCAGTTTAGTGGTGTTCTGCGTGGTCTACCATATAAGGCTTCATATGGTGCCATCCCGATGCTGGTGTGATAACTGTTATTATAAGCGAACTCCACCATGCCCTGATGGTGTTCCCAGCTACCTCCCCACACTAAACAACAAGCTCGTAACATAGCTTCAATTGTCTGAATTGTCTTTTTTGTTTGACCATCAGTCTGTGGGTGATAGGCTGAACTGTACCTCAGTTCTATACCAATAACTCTCTGTAAGCTTCTCCAGAAACCAGAAGTAAACCTGGGATCCCTATCAGAAACAATTGTCTTCAGGATGCCATGCAATGGAACAATTCTGTCAACATAAATTCTTGCTAATCTGTCCACTGTCCAGGACATACTTACTGCCACTAATCTGCATACTTTAGTCAATCTGTCAACAAATACCCATATTCCATTGTGCCCTGTAGCTGTCCTCGGTAGTCCTGCCACAAAATTCATAGCAATATCATCCCACTTCCACTGTGGAATGGGTAACGGTTGTAGTAGACCTCCAGACTTCTGATGTTCTACCTTTATTTGTTGACAAACAACACATCTTGTAAAGAACTCTACTATTTCTCTTTTCATGTGCGGCCACCAAAAATGCTTTTTCAAATCTTGATACATTTTAGTGCTGCCTGGATGAATCGTATACCTGGATTTATGTGCCTCTTCTAAAACTCTTTGCTTTACCTCTCTTTCTGTGGGTACATATAACCTGCCTCTAAGCCTGACCACACAAGTATCATCAATGGTAACACCTTCCATTTTCACAATCTCTGCTAAATTTCCATTAGTTCTCTGAGCTTCAATAATCTGCCAATACAAAGATGGTTCTACAGCACTACTGGCCAATACTGCTCGCCATTGACTGCTCGGAACATACAGTGAATTTTCTGCTATTTCCTTATATAATTTCCATTCTTTTATCATCATATGACTCATATATGCTTTCCTGCTTAATGCGTCAGCTACTACATTGGCCTTACCCAGGTGGTAAGCTAAACTAAAATCATAGTCTTTCAAATATTCTACCCATCTACGCTGACAGAGGTTCAAATCCTTCTGAGAAAAGATATACTTTAAGCTTTTGTGATCTGTGAAAATTTCAAATCTCTCACCATAAAGGTAATGCCTCTACATCTTTAAGGCGAAAACAACTGCTGCTAATTCCAAATCATGGGTTGGGTAGTTCTCCTCTGCTGGCTTCAACTGTCTGGATGTATAAGCTATCACTTTACCATGCTGCATTAATACTGCTCCAAGCCCTCTTGTGGACGCATTTGTGTAAATCACAAAACCACCGCTACCTGCTGGTAATGTTAATATTGGCGCTGCTGTAAGCCTCTTCTTTAATTCCATAAAACTTTTCTGACGTTCACTTGACCACACAAACGGCACACCTTTTCTGATCAATTTAGTCATGGGTGCTGCTATTCTGGAGAAGTCCTGAATGAAACGCGTGTAGTAACCTGCCAAACCCAGGAAACTCCTAATTTCTAAGATTGTTTTTGGCGCTTCCCACTTCATAACTGCCTCCACTTTAGCTGGATCGACTGCTACTCCCTCTGCTGAAATGACATGACCCAGAAACTGAATTTCTTTCAACCAAAACTCGCACTTACTGAATTTAGCATACAATTGATTATCCCATAAAATCTGCAAAGTAAATCTCAGATGTGTTGCATGATCTTCTTCAGATGCTGAATAAATCAGTATATCATCTATGAAAACCACGATAAACTGATCCAAATATGGATGAAAAATTCTATTCATTAAATTCATAAACGCTACTGGCGCATTGGTTAGCCCAAATGGCATAACCACAAACTCATAATGCCCATACCTGGTTCTGAATGTTGTCTTGTCAATATCTTCTTCCCTGATCCTTAACTGATGGTACCCTGACCTTAAGTCAATTTTAGAGAATACCTTAGCTGACTGAAGCTGATCAAATAAATCATCAATTCTTGGCAATGGGTACTTATTCTTTATAGTCACATCATTTAACTTCCTATAGTCAATACACATCTTGAAACTACCATCTTTCTTTCTTACAAATAACACAGGAGCTCCCCACGGTGAATGACTCGGCCTGATAAAACCCTTTTCCACCAACTCTTGCAACTGCTTCTTTAATTCCTTGAGTTCGGCTGGTGCCATCCTGTACGGTGCTTTGGAAATGGGCATTGTTCCTGGCTGCAATTCAATTGTAAAATCTACCTCTCTTGGTGGAGTTAATCCTAGCAAATCATCTGAGAATACATCTACAAATTCCCTGACCACTGAAACTGCCTCTACTGACTTACCAGTTTCTACCAAACTCACAGAAGCTAAATAAGCTACACACCCCTCATTCAACAATTTTCTAACTTTAGTTGATGAAATTATCAATTTAGAGGTATATAAAGGCATACCTTGAAATTCAAACACTGCTCCATTGGGGTGACAAAACCTGACTCTCTTCTTTCTGCAATCTACCATAGCCCCATAGGCCTCATGCCAATCCATTCCCAAAATAATATCATAATCTCTCAATTGTAAAGCATACAGTCTAGCTGACATCCGATTCCATTGAACCATAATAGGAGCCTCATCTATATAACAAGAGGTGAGCATAAACTCACTCGAAGGAACCTCTACTACCAGTTCACACAGTTTTTCCTCTAATGGATGCACCATACAATCCAAAAACTCTTCGAAAATAAAAGAATGTGAAGCACCCGGATCAAATAAAACTCTTTCTGAAAAATCATAGATAGGTAGTATACCTTCTATCAAATTTGATGCTTCTGCCTGGGCTCGGGTGATAGCCATAACCCGGCCCCTACCTCGCTGATGTGGTGCTCCTCTACCACGTCCTGCTGATGGCTGCTGGGGCTACTGCTTTTGTGGCTGCTAAACTCCTCTTCCATATCCATATTCTCTTGGATAGGGGCAATTGCGGATCAAATGTCCCGGCTGATCACAGTTATAACATCTGTACTCTGGTGGAAGAGTAGGCTGCCTGGCGGTACTCTGCTAAGACTCCTCCACCTCTGGCCTATAACCACGCCCCTGCTGAAACATCTGCTGGCGACCTCCTCCTCGACCTTTGAATATTTTCATCAATTTTGAGCCCCACTTACTGAAACCTGAAGAAGATGGTCCCGCTGGCGCTTTTCCTTTACTAATTCCTGAAGACTGCTGGGATAGCCAAAAACTACCCGAACCTGACTCTCCTGCCTGACGAGTCCAAATGGACCTCTCTAGTGTGGCTGCTCTCTAGGCCACCTCTTCCACAGTCTTGCACATAAGCAGTATCACTGTAGTCTGTAATTCAATCCTCAAACCTCGAATGAAATACTCAACCATCATAGCATTATCTGATGCAACATATGGCGCATATCTGCTAAGTGCCATAAATCGCATCTGGTACTCCAAGACAGAAGAATTCCCTTGCTGAAGTTTCCGGAACAGCTCCCTTTTGGCCTGCTGAACTTGCACAGGGAAGAATGTATCATTAAATGCCTCGAGAAATTCCGGCCATGTGATAGTCTCCTCTGCCCTACCTACGAAAGTAGTCTGCATCTTTAACCTCCACCATTCTTACGCAAAACCCCGCAACTGATATGTAGCTAACACAACCCTGTCCACTGGTGGACATCTCATTGTCATAAATACTCTTTTAATCTCATGAATCCAGTGCTCTACTGTATCCGGATTCGGTCCTCCTGTGTATGTTGGCGGTTGCAATCTCAAAAATTTTTCAACCTGCATTACTGGTTCCTCTACTGCCCTCACTAGCTGTAATGGTGGTACATGTACCACAAAAGGTGCCTCCATACCAGGTGATGGTGGAACTGGTGCCACTGGTACGACCCCTCCTGCAGCCGGTGGTTTTATCAGACCTTAAGTCAATTTTAAAGAATACCTTAGCTGACTGAAGCTGATCAAACAAATCATCAATTCTTGGCAATGGGTACTTATTCTTTATAGTCACATCATTCAACTTCCTATAGTCAATACACATCCTGAAACTACCATCTTTCTTTTTTACAAATAACACAGGAGCTCCCCACGGTGAATGACTCGGCCTGATAAAACCTTTTTTCAATAATTCTTGCAACTGCTTCTTTAATTCCTTAAGCTCGGCTGGTGCCATCCTGTACGGTGCCTTAGAAATGGGCATTGTTCCTGGCTGCAATTCAATTGTAAAGTCCACCTCTCTCTGTGGAGCTAATCTCGGCAAATCTCTGGGAATACATCCGCGAATTCCCTGACCATTGGAACTGCCTCTACTAATTTACCAGACTCACAGAAGCTAAATAAGCTACACACCCCTCATTCAAAAATTTTCTAACTTTAATTGCTGAAATTATCAACTTAGAGGTATAGAAAGGCATACCTTGGAATTCAAACAATACTCCACTGGGATGACAAAACCTGACCCTCTTCTTTCTACAATCTACCATAGCCCCATAGGCCTCAAGCCAATCCATTCCCAAAATAATATCATAATCTCTCAATTGCAAAGCATATAATCTAGCTGGCATCTGATTCCCTTGAACCACAATAGGAGCCTCATCTATGTAACAAGAGGTGAGCATAAACTCACCCGAAGGAACCTCTACTACCAACTCACACAGTTTTTCCTCTAATGGATGCACCATACAATCCAAAAACTCTTCAGAAATAAAAGAATGAGAAGAACTCGGATCAAATAAAACTCTTGCTGAAAAGTCATAGATAGGTAGTATACCTTCTATCAAATTTGATGCCTCTGCCTTGTCTCGGGTGATAGCCATAACCCGGCCCTTACCTCTCGGATGTGGTGCTCCTCTACCACGTCCTGCTGGTGGCTGTTGGGGTTGTTGTTGTTGAACTCCTCTTCCATATCCATACTCTTTGGGATAGGGGCAATTGTGGATCAAATGTCCCGGCTGATCACAGTTATAACATCTATACCGTGGTGGAAGAATAGGCTGCCTGGCGGTACTCTGTTGGGACTCCTCCACCTCTGGCCTATAACCACGCCCCTGCTGAAACATCTGCTGGCAACCTCCTCCTCGACCTCTGAATATTTTCCTCAATTTTGAGCCCCACTTATTGAAACCTGAAGAAGATGGTCCCGCTGGCGCTTTTCCTTTACTAATTCCTGAAGACTGCTGGGATAGTCGGAAACTACCCGAACTTGTCTCTCCTGCCTGATGAGTCCGAACGGACCTCTCTAGTGTGGCTGCTCTCTGGGCCACCTCTTCCACAGTCTTACACATAAGTGGTATTACTGCAGTCTGCAACTCAATCCTTAAGCCTCGGATGAAATACTCAACCATCATAGCATTATCTGATGCAACATATGGCTCATATCTGCTAAGTGCCATAAATCGCATCTGGTACTCCAAGACAGATGAATTCCCTTACTGAAGTGTCCGAAACTGCTCCTTTTTGGCATGCTGAACTTGCACAGGAAAGAATGTATCATTAAATGCCTCGAGAAATTCCGGCCATGTAATAGTCTCCTCTGCCCTGCCTGCAAAAGTAGTATGCACCTTTAACCTCCACCATTCTTGCGCAAATCCTCACAACTGATATGTAGCTAACACAAACCTGTTTGCTGGTGGACAACTCATTGTCACAAAAACTCTTTCAATCTTATGAATCC
Organism: Colocasia esculenta; assembly: GCA_014218235.1. Taxonomy (NCBI): domain Eukaryota; kingdom Viridiplantae; phylum Streptophyta; class Magnoliopsida; order Alismatales; family Araceae; genus Colocasia; species Colocasia esculenta. The sequence goes on along the minus strand of CM024759.1, from coordinate 10,131,306 downwards.
AGTGCTCAGCTGTGTACGGATTCGGTCCTCCTGTGTATGTAGGCGGCTGTAATCTTAAAAAATTTTCAACCTGCATAACTAGTTCCTCTACTGCCCTCACTGGTTGTAGTGGTGGTCCAGGTACCACAAAAGGTTCCTCCACACCAGGAGATGGTGGAATTGGTGCCACTGGTACGGCCCCTCCTGCAGCTGGTGGTACCGCTGCTGGTTGTACCGGTGCCTACTGATCCATTCTCATATGAATATCTGTAAGACTCTCACATATTCTTTCTATCATTCGCTGAGTTGACTCTTCCTGCTCATCTCCTCCATCACCCCAATCTCTCCTATCGGCCATCACAGATTCCTGCATAAGCAACATTCCAACCACGTACATGCCAACAAATCATTACAAAACCAGGGTCAGCTACCAGTAGTGGACTAGTGTAGAAGTAAGGCTATGTAATTTCCCAGTTCCTTTATAATTACATGGACCTTGCTCTGATACCAACTGTGACGGACCACGTCGCTCAAACCCATTAACCCAATAACAAGCCTGATCCGACTCCATCTTCTGCGAACGAGTCGTAGCCTCGCAAAGGATATCACTCGCATGTCCGTAAAAACACAAAAGAACACACTGATATATATATATATATATATATATGATTCACAAAATCACACATATTTATATTGGATTTACATAGCCAAATTTCAACAAAAGTCAAAGTAAAGTACACAAGCCTGGGGCATACCCCGAGGTACAACAAGAAAAGAAACTACACTGCTGGAGGCGTTGGCCCAACTCCGCTGCGATGCGGCTCTGAATTGGAAGATGGTAGAGAAACCTCCTTCTCTCCTTCACCTGTAGGGAGTAGGGGTGAGCCTCGCAAATCACTGGCTCAGTAGGGAAACTCCCCCAAAACCCGAGCAAACCAAACTCAAGCACCAAAATAGGAAGCTACTCTAACAATATATAGCACAACTAAACAAGATATTAAAGCTATAAATACTACTTACCATTTTCCATCAACACAAACCAACTTTAATAAATAAACGGCAAACCACAACACGGTGTACGTGCTAAAGTAGAGACCACCACACTCGAGCCACGTAGACTGGTTCGCGACACTAGCAATTGACCCGGACAAACCACACAGGTCTACCTCTCAGCCTCGCAGCCACAGACGAAAGGTCCAGTTGCCGCTCCACGAGAACAAGACAAACAACTGTGGAGACCAACCAACACCACACCCGCGGACCACACTGCCACGGGCCCATGCCTGGCACCTTTAGAGACTCTGGCCTGAGCTCTCTAAATGAGGCACTGGGAAACAGGACTAGTTGGGGACCAGTGATGTCTACTGGTGTCCGTACCTCCAACTACGAGCGCGCTACAAGCGACAAAACAACAAACTCTCACAGGTCGCTGTTCCACTGTCATATTTCCCTCAGCCAGACGTACAACTCAAACACAGGAGTGTGGGTATCCAGGATAGACGACACATACCTTGACAGTACTGCACGAGTACCGAGACAAGCCTCGAGCACAAAGCCTAGCTCACACAGAACCTGGAGTACCCAACTGAAGAGGTAACCACAGTAGGCATCGTACTACCCGCCACACACACACAAACCACGTGCACACCGTGCAAACCATGTGAAACCTCATGTCAACCACGTTAACATAACACACAAACCGCGTGAACATCAAGCTAGCCATGTGAACCACTACCTAGCCTTGTAAACAGCACGCTAGCCTCGTAACCAACACCCTCACAGGGCGTTCAGGTGCCATTGCACTGCTAACACTTGCCAAATATGTAAAATAATGGTAATCAGATAGTTCTGCCATTTAAACCATACACACTTGACCTCTCAGTTGAGGTCGCGATGTAGAGCAATGTCGCCTACAGAACGCGACACCCCGACATGTTGCGTTCAGAACGCGACAGGGGGTTTTGTCGCCTTCACAGACAAAAACCCTAATCTGGGATCTTCTCCACGGATCACCACCCCAAACCATACATTCCATGTTTAATTCACATTTTTCATGCTTTAATGGATATCCTAACATGGTATCTACTATTCTCAAAGCCAAAAATCAAGTATACATGCATTTCATGCAATCACGTGGTGCAAAACTGGTAGAATTCCCCTACCTTCGTGAAGAATGTGAAGAACAACAAATATCCAGCATTTCCCCCGCTCCACACATGGTCCTCGTGGTGAGAACACGCCAAACGCATCCCAAATCTGCCAAAATGCCCTGAGAATCGCCACAGCTTCCTCCCCCTGGCCGAGCAAAACCGTTTACAGCTCTGCTTGTCCAGAGCAACTTAAAAACGCCCAGCGGTTGGGAACGCGACGGATTCCACCATCGCGACCTAAATGCGACGGGGTAGGGCGTCGCCTTCCCAGGGCTGACGTCTGCATGTCATCCAGCGCTGACACGCGGCACGCATGCAGACGACAATCGCTCAACGGCGACAACAGGAATGTGACATGCAGGACCGTCGCGTTCAGAACTCGACGTTCCTCACTGTCATGTTCACAAACAGTGAATGGGTAGGTGTTTTGGGCCCAGCCTGCCGGCCCACAACACCCCAAAATCTGAGCACACGCCTGTAACATGCCACATTGGCCACACACTAGCCACCACAAACACTGAACAAAAGATCCACAAGGATCCGAAAAATGGGCGACGTTACAAGTACCCTCAGCAACAGGGGCAGTACCATTTGTAGCCTCAGCAGTTTCAGCAGCATCAGTAGCCTCAGCAGTTTCAGCCATACCAGCAGCAACAACAGCAGTTTCCAGAGCACCAACAGCCGCCGCACCAGCAGCAGCCCCAGCAGGCGCCGCAGCGTGGGCGTGGGCGTGGCCGTGTGATGGATCTTACCAGGGAGGAGGTCGAGGCGTCGAACCTGGTTATAGGTACTTTGCCTATCCTTGGTAGAGCTTCTTGTGTTTTTGTAACGTCGCGCGTTTTCTGGATCCCCGTGGATCCAAGTTTAGCGGGTTTGGTGGCCAATGTGAGGCCTATTAGTGTTGTGTGTAGATCCTTACCGGGTTTGGTTTGGATCCGTGTTGGTGTTCAGCTTGCTGGACACCAGCAGTGTGTTGGCGTCCATCGATGAGGACGTCGACTGTTGAATTTGGCGTCAAGCTTTGTGGACGTCTAGTTGTGGCGGTCTGGTTAAACGGCCTAGGGGTTGACGTTAACCTGGCATGCCTGTGTTTTTATGGCAGACCCGAGCCCTGTTCTTTCCCCTCTCTTTCCCTTCCTCTTCCCCCACCTTCACCCTTGAGCTTCTTCGCGAGTCCTGACGGTCGGCGGGAGCTCGTGGGAAGGCCGTGGTGCGCGTGGTAACGGCAGATCGGGCGGGGAATGACGGATTGGAGCGCGGTGTTCGTGGGACGTTTCTCGGGTTTTGGCGTGATTCAAGGTTCTTCGGGAGTTTAATTGCGTTTCTGAGGTAGGGGTCGAGCCCTGTTAGCTTGTTAGAAACATTAAAACACGACTTAATCACTTGAACCAGCATTTTTATTGTATTTTCGGATTAAGTTGCACCATGTGGGGTTAATGGGTGGTTTGAGTAATTTAGTGAATGAAGCATGTTGTAATGGGTTGTTTCGGGTTCTGGTATGTTAAAGGAACTGTTTCTATATGTTTTTCTGTAGTTTAAACGGTTGGAAAACCTGTAGATTCAGATTAGGGTTTCTGCAGGGTCTGGGGTTGAAGAGCTTGGCGTCAACATCGATTGACGCCAGGTTCATCAGCCAAGATATAAACGGCTGGATTGCTTGCCGTCTATTTCCTTTAAGCGGCAGTCGATGTGGCCGCCAACCTGTGCATGTACTCATGCAGTATGGTTTACGTAGCTCTTTTGGTTATGAGTAATGTGTGTTTGTGTGTGTGCATGGCGATGACCGGTGTGAGCCAATGCACTTGTTATGCTCTTAGAGCATACTGCTCATGTAATGGGCATGTTTTACGTAAATAATATGTGATGTACGTAATCGCTTTCCGTGGTATGTGTGGTGCGTTGGCACCCGTGGCACTCTTGGAGTGCGTTGTCCATGTGTTGGACATGTGGTTTACGTGGAAGACGTGTGGTACACCATCCAGGGTGTAATATACACGTATTGTCTACGTGGTTTGAGCGTGTGTTTACTACACACTTTGTTGTAATGTAATTCTTATGATTTATTGTAGTAATTGGGTAGTGAGGTTCCTGTGTGAGCCTAGCCATGACTTTATGGTGTTTGGGCAGTGAAGGTCCATACCGACCTAGCCCTGGTCTGTTGCTGTCTTTCGAATAATATTATATGGATTTATGAAGTAAGTAAATGGTGTGTTATTACGAAGGTCATCTCATGATCGATGATAGGCCAAATATGATTGGCTATCGTGATTTATATATGTATTAGTGTGAGTTAGCTTGGAGGTTACAAGATGACCAATGATAGGTAAGTTAGTGGTTCAGGTATGTGTTGGTGTGGGATAGCTTTGGGGTCACACGGTGACCGATGCTAAGCTAATCCTAACACTTGTATATTGTGAATTATAAGTAAAGGTTATATGGGTAAGTATCGTGGTTTGTGCTAGCCGAGTGTGGTGGTCCGGCGCCTATTCCGGAAATGCCTCTCTAGTCAGGTACCCCAGGTTCTTTGTGAGCCAGGCACGTGTATTTGTTGTGCTCGGGGTTTTGTCCCGGTACTTGTGTTGTACCGTTGAGGTCTGTGTCGTCTTCCTGGACACCCTCACTCCTGAGTTTGAGTTGTACGTCCGGCTGAGGGAAAGATGGCAGTGGGGCAGCGACTTCCCAGAGTTTGTTCTTTTGTCGCTTGTAGCGCGCTCGTAGTTGGGGGTACGGACACCAGTAGTCGACACTAGTCCCCAGCTAGTCCTGTTTTCCAGTGCCTCACTTTAGAGTGCTCCGGCCAGAGACTCTAGAGGTGCCAGGCATGGGCCTGCAGTTGTGTGTCTGCAGGTGTGGTGTTGGTTGGTCTCCACAGTTGTTTGACTTCTTCCTTGTGGAGCGGCAGTTGGACCTTTCGTCTGTGACTGCGAGACTAAGAGGTAGTTCTTGTGTTGTGTTGTCCGGGTTGGATATTGGCCTGATCAGCCAGTAGTCCGTTCCCGTGTGGTGGCGTCGTTCTTTCTGACTCGTGCCTTGCTAGTGACTGTGGTTTGTGAGTTTGTGACTCGTGGTCGAGGTTTGACTTGTTCGAGATGTGCCCTGGTGTTGGCACAATTGTGACTCAGTTGTGGTTTGTGTGACTCGTCGATTAAGGTTTCACCTGTAATATTGTGCCTAATTTAAGGTATAATATAATTATGGTTCAGTGTGGTGTTTATCACCTACTTGTACCCTTGTTTGGGTGTTTGTGTTGTGGTACCTCAGAGTAGTAGGTACTTGTTCTCTTCGTGGGTTACTTTGTAGTTTTGTGGTGGTACATTGTGTACCAACCTTTCCGGGTACTTGTGTGTTGTGGAGGTCTTGTGGTTTGACCTGCCACTTGTTGTATCCTAATTGCTTTAAGTAGATCTTTGTTTATAAGATTATTGTGGATTAGTTTGTAATTATTAATTATGTTACCTTTGTGGGTAATTTGCCGATGAGGCTTATGGTCTAGGCATGTTGTGGTTTAATTGAGCTATGTTCTGTGGAGGCCGTGTAAGACCTTCCACTTGTTGAGTTTTACTCATCTTGGGTATGATTCCAATTATAGCTTTAGTGTGTTTTGGATTGGCTTCGTGTTAGCCAGTTCCTTTACCTTTGAGTAGTTCTGTTGTAAAGTGGTTTGGAGTATAAAGGACCAGCTCTTTGTTAGCCGTCCTATTACTCAAGTGTTTGAGGTTCGCCTGTAAAGCTTGTAGCTTGGGCAATGACTTGCCTGTGTGGCTTATAATTTAGGCAACCCGTTGTTGTAGCAGTGTGCCAGTGAGACTGTGGTTTAGGCACTTTGGTTGTTGGGCTGACTAATGAAATTATGTTAGTCCTGTAGTCCTACTTTTCTTCTGAGGTCGTTATGTTTATTATCGTAAGCATGTTTAATTGTTATTTATTGTCATGATGTGAGCATGAAATGGTTTGGCTATCGTTGTGGCCAGTGAGACCCATTGGGGTCAAGGTATCTGTGGTTACAGTGTTGTTTTGGGTAGCCCCTACTGAGCCAGTGACTTGTTGAGGCTCACTCCCCTACAGTTCTTTTCAGGGCTTGCCGTGTGTTTGGCTTGCAGTGGCGTTGCGTCAGACTTGTACCACCAGCAGTAGTTTAGTAGTTAGTGTTGTGTGAGCTTGTGCTCCCTCGGGGTATGCCCCAGGTAGTTGTACTCTTTTAAATTGGACATGTATTAATGTAATGGGACAGTTGTACAAATATTGTGAACAGATATGAGCACATGTACTTTCTTGTGTCTTATATTCTTGTGGTTTGTCTTTTATACTCTTACTGGACTCGTGTGTGAGATATTCCTTGCGACACTTCGGTGCGTTCGCGGGAGGCGGATCTGGATATGGAGCCTTAATGGGCATAAATACCCCGGTCCGTTACAGTTTTGGTTGATCCCGATGCTTCTCTTTGTTTTGCGTCCGAGGAGTTTTACGAGTCACTGGTTCGTCACACACCTGAGAGGCAGTGGACGTGATGGTCGATCTCCCGTTCGGTGATTACATGCGCTCTTTCGGTTACCTGGAGGGTGTCGCAATTGAGGTCTAGGGACACCAATTGCCGGCTAGGTTATACGCGTTGCAGCTTCATGACTTTGACGTCATCCTTGGCATGGACTAGTTGGAGGCTCACTCGGCTGTAGTGGATTGTCAGCGTTAGACTGTTCGGTTTGAGATACTTGGAGCGCCTGTTCTCTGCTTCCGAGGTATCTGGTTTATGAAGGATCGAGGAAAAGGGTGGATAAGATCTAGAAGGGGGGGGGATGAATAGATCTATGCCACTCTATGCGGAAGCTTAATCAATTTAAAAATACTTTGAGAATCAGAGGCAATTTTAACAGTGAAAAACACAGATCTGATGAGATGTTAAGTGAGTTGATAAAATAGATGAGAAACCAGTTGATTAAGTGAATCTTAAACGATCCTATGCAAGCATCTAACGGATAATAGAATCAAACCACAAATAGACAAGTGCACAGAGATTTTTAGGTGGTTCGGAAATCACCCATGTGATTCCTACATCCACCCCTCACACCCAGTGAGGATTCACTAAACAACTTGGGTAACACACCCACTGGAGCCAGACAACTCCAACACCTGAGCTTACAACTCACACAACTCTAGAGTAAGACTACTCTAGATCCCTGAGCAAGACTGCTCAACAAACACTTGAGTTCGACGACTCAAACTGAGCACAATGGCTCACAAACAACTTTGCTAGACACCAACACAAGACATAGATCTTCTAGCAGCAGATCATGTCGAACATGAGAACATTCATGAGAATTATGCAGAAGCACTTGCACAATCTCAAAATGTCTCAGAAGAACAAAAGTACAATGAGGATTGTATGAAAAGACTTTGTTCTTCAGTGTACTCCCTTGTAGAAGCTCAGATTGGATTCTTGAAGTCCCAAGCGATGCTCTGCACTTTTGAACTTGGGGATCTTCCTTGAAATCTTCTCCAACAGATGCTTCTACTTGATATGCTTCCTTGAGGCGCTTCAAATGCTTCTTCAAAGATCACACTCCAATTCTCACAATCGAATTGATGAGAATTGGTCTTCAGAAGACACCAGGAGAGCAGAGGAGGGAGATGAACTCTTCTCGCCGCCAAAGGGAACTTTCTGGAGGCTCCAAGAGTTCGTTGGGTCTCTTGATATGATGGATGGCCAATTGGGGGCCTTTTATACCCAAAAGATTCCAAAGATACCCTTTAGGTACAAGGGCACACGATCCTAGGTTGATACACCATCGCCCTAGGATGACACGTGGCAATCATCCATCTTAAGTTGAGATTTTTCTGTAGTGTGTCGACCTGCCCTGGTTGTGGTGTCGACACACTGTCCCAAACCTGAAAACATGCTGTTCTGGGAACGAGGTCCAGTGTCGACCTGCTCTCATCTTGCGTCGACCTGTTGTCCCGTTCTGCAAACAGACTGTTCTGGGAATTGATCCAGTGTCGACCTGCTCTGGTGGTAGTGTCGACCTGCTGTCCCAATTCTGAAAATAGGCTGTTCTGGGAACGAGGTCCAGTGTCGACTTGCCCTCATCCTGTGTCGACCTGGGTAGACTAATTCCTGGAATCTACAACTCGTGTCGACCTGCTTTTTGACTAGTGTCGACACAGTCTTAGCATTTCTTCAGCTTTTTGCCTTTGAGTCTGAGGTGTTGTGTCGACACCATTGTGGGGTGTGTCGACACCATCTTTGCAAAAAGTCTTTGTACCTGAAAATTAAACACTTATATCATTAGTAAAATATTTTATTATGAGTACAAATGATAAGTGTGCTTTGAAACATGCTTTTTGAATATGTATTTCAGGTGAAATGTGTTTATCATGTTTCAATTAATTTGCATTCAAATCACATTTGTCATCATCAAAATAAGAGGGGAAATGATATGAAATTACACTCAACCCAACAATCTCCCCTTTTTGATGATGGCAACATTAAATCCATATGACAATGAGGTTTTGATGAGATGTGATTTTAAGCAATTTTTGGTTATTCAAAGTCCTTATTTTTCTTTTTGTGTTCATACTTGTCAAAGACCTTTAAATAAAAACTCAGTCACAATTGATGGTTGTGCTTCACAAGTACAATGTTACTTAAAGTAAGTTAGTTGCTTGTGCATAGAGAAGGTCAAGCAACTTGACAAGCATTCATACATTCACATTCACATAATAATTTTCAATCACATTGAATTGAAGACACAAATGAGAAATTCATTCAAGCTAAGCAAAAAGCATTTCATTTCATTCAAGAGAAACATTACAATCTTTCCAAAAGTATTACAATCATTTCTTGTTCTCTTTCTTTCTTCTCCCCCTTTGACATCATCAAAAAAATATACATTATGAAGAAGGTGGAGGAGGAGGAAGTAAGATTTGCTCAATGTCTGACAGTCTTTTCTCCATGAAAGTCAAGCTGGACTTGATTTGATCTTGAATGGTTGTGAGTTTTGTGTGCAAGAAATGTTCCATTCTATCTGAATTTTCTATCAAAGTAGCTTGAATTCTGGCTAGATCAGCTGATATGGGTTGTGAAGAGGAAGATGATCCAGCTGACCAACCAGGCCTTTGCATGATCTTGAATTCCTTTGTCAAATCAGTGATTTGGTTGTCAATGTGTGCATTGAAATTCCTCATGCTCTCCAAATCATCCACAAATGAGCAAAAGACAGTCTAGTGCTGGTGATCTCATGTAATGTCTGCTTGGTGTTGAAGACATCAGCTTGGGAATTTGCCAAAATTCCTGAAGAACTGTCTCCAACTTTTGCTGGTGCTCCTTCAGCTGAATTGAAGCATCTGCCATTGTACCAATTAATCTGTTGAATCTTTGAGCTGCATAGTCTGAGGCAGCTTTTTGCTCTATGAACTTGGCAGACACAGTGTTCTCCAACCGTTGAATCCTCAACTCAAAAGCTTGTGACATGGTTTGAATAGAGGTGTTCAAGGTTTCAAATTTGTCATTTAAAAAGGAGAACAACTCTGGTGGAACAGAAGGTCCACCAGAGGATGTGGATGCTTGAAATGTGGGTTGTGGAGAGGAATGTTGAAACTGAGGTGAGAGTGGGGCATGAAATGGAATGTCACCTTCAGTTGAGACTTGAGGCTGATCCTCATTCAAAGGAGGCTGATCCTCTTGACCTTGGGGCTGGTCCCCTTGAGCTTGAGGCTGTTCCTCTTGACCCTGGGGCTGGTCCCCTTGACCTTGAGGCTGTTCCTCTTCACCCTGGGGCTGGTCCCCTTGACCTTGAGGCTGTTCCTCTTGAGCTTGAGGGGCCTCAACTACAACTGGCCCTCTCCTAACTTGAGTACCCTCCAGTCTAAATCCCATGAATTTCTGAATATTCTTAAAGGTGTAGATGTTGGATTTAGGGATAGACTGGGATTTCTCATTATCTAAAGGCACACCAAAGTGCTGGAACACTGAAGTCAGGTGTGCAGCATATGGAAGAGATCTCTTGAGGTCTTTCCTGGTTGTTTCAGATATAATTTGATACAATATTACATGGAGATTGATTTTGATGTCTTTTACCATGCAATAGAGAATGAACCTCTGTATATCTGTTAGCCTGTCCCTTCCACCACCTTGAGGGGTAATGATTGTGGTCAACATATGGTGGATAACCCTCAACACAGGGGGAAATGTGTTTGTGTTGAATTTGGTGACAAAGGTTTGTTTGGGATCAGATTTATCAGCAGGAAGGCCTGTCATGATGGTATAAGCTTCATGAAGATCAAATTCGAAATTATGATAATCTGCCCCTTCATCTGGTACTTTGAAAATTGAGGCAGCTATGTCTGTGGGCAAGTCAATAGCAATCCCCTTAACCTTTGACTGAAACCCTTCATCTGTGCATTTCAAGTTCTTGTAGAATTCCCTAACAAGTCTTGGATAGATAATTTGAAATTCAGAAATAAAGAGTAACCAAGACTGAAAAGAGAAGTAGGTCTGAATTTCTGGAAAGGTATTTGCTAGCTGAATATCTGTCAAATCCACTATTCTGGGCTTCAGAATTAGCTTGGCTTCACTAATGGTGTCTTGAGACTTGGAAGACTCAGACGAAGATGATGATGATGACTCTGTAGAATCTCCAGAAGAGGAGCCCGATTCTCAGGTCTAGAAACCCTACCTCTGCCCGAAGAAGAGGGTCTACCTCTCTTGGCTGCTGGCTGAGGTGCAGAGGAGGACCCTGGTTGCTCTGCAGGGTCATTGCGCCTTTTGGTTCTTCTTTCGAATTGAGGAACATCATCCTCTGCCGGAACTGGCCTAGATGAGGCCTGAGATCTTGCTCCACGGCGAGGACCCATTTTTCTCACCATGGTTGCAAGGATGGAGTGGAATCGGGAGTTGATGAAGGAGAAGAGAGATGATTGAGAAAGGTATGTGATTGAGAGAGAAGATGTGGAATTTCTTGCCGGAAATGAGAGAAAAAGACCGTCGGGTCGACCTGATGCCTAAAAAAGGGTTTGCAGTGGTGCAATACCCCGCAGGAACAACAAGGGCTAACCGGAACCCACGATTTAAAAGGTCTGGCAAGGGGTGCAGTGTCGACACTGGAAGACTGTAGTGTCGACCTGACCTAGGGTGTGTGTCGACACGGGATAGGTGTGGTGTCGACCTGGCCTTTGAAGAAAAATTGAATTTTTGTGAGAAGAAAATTTGAGAAATTTTGGGACTTCTTTAAAAAGATAATCAATGAGAGAAATAGTCATTTCAAGGATTTTTAAGAGACTTAAAAATTCATTTGCTATATTTTGCAAAAAATTCATCACAATTCAAGTTTTAAACAATTTCCAATAGGATATGAGCATTCAAAGACTTGAGTCACTGAAATGATGATTTGAGGGATATAATATATCTAACAATCAACTATAAGCTACCATATTTCTCAACGTTAAAGAAATAAAGATATCCTCTAGACTGAATGCAATTGTTTTGAAAATAAAACACAATCTTAAAGAACAACTTGATGATAAATGAAAATGATTCTTTCTAAACAAAACTCCATTAACACACATATTTTGTTTTTGTAACAGACTATCAAATGATATAAATCTTTTTCACTCAAGTACTAGTGCTTTTTACACACCATAGTCCCTGGATACTTAGGATTTATTCATTGTCAAGTCTCAAAGGGGTAAATAATGACCTTTTGACATGAAAATATACGTTTTGTAGACGCCAATATTTCCAGTTACTCAGTCATTATCAAAAAGTATAGCACATTTTTGCTGTATTTTGAATTTATTTTTGAATTTTTATCCCCTTTGAACAGAGATAACATTAGTGCCTCATGACATGCATGGCACTTCATTCATTGTGAAGGTGTGCAGTTTCTCAGCACAAATGTCATTGCTCTGTTGAATTTTCAAAATTTTGAGAGTTTTGTAAGATAGAAATCAATTTTATCCAACATCAGTTGCAAACAAAGAGTTGTTTTAATTTCAAGACACAAGTTGTTTTCAATCTTGGAAGAGTTCTGAATTTCTGTGGGTTGAAAAATATAGTTGACAGTTGATTAGTAAAAAATATGATAGATCACTCAAAGGATCATTTGGAGACTGTAGATATCTGAATGATGACATCATGCAGGAAATTGATGAAATGCAAGAAAAGTTATGAATTTTGCAAAAGTCATGACTTGAATTTTCTAGCTCCCCCTGAGATGATGATTTCAATCATTTTCTATCAAAATAAAGAGATGCAAGTTTTTTGAAATCAAGAAAGATAATTTTCTTTTAACAATAAAAGCTCCCCCTCAGCAATTGCATATTCATTTCTTAGTACTTGGCGGAGACATATACTCTCGCATAGTGAAAGTGTCCAGACAAGCATAACCTGTCCTTCTCCAAGTCACCATTTGATATACCAAGAAATTTCAACACAATAAGAGTTGAAGAATTTATTGTCCAAAGGAAATGGAAGTGGAATTGAGAGAGATATGGACAATGTGACTGAAGGAAGCAAAGGGTTATGATATGAAAAGAACTCCCCCTTAAACAGTGCATAACACTCAACCCAAACTTAAAGAGAGATCAAGAATGTGGACATTTACAAAGACCAAGTTCTCTCCTCAAGGATGAAAATCTGTTTTCAGGAAGGGGTTTGGTGAAAATGTCTGCAACTTGTTTTTCAGTTTCAATGAAATGGAGTTCAAAGGACTTCTTTGCAACCTCATCTCTCAAGAAATGATGCCTAATCTCAATATGCTTGGTTCTAGAATGCTGAATGGGGTTCTTAGACAGATTTATTGCACTTGTGTTATCACATAGGATGGGTACACAACCTAAATCTTGGTTGTAATCGAGAAGTTGATGTTTCACCCAGAGAATCTGAGTTCCACATCTACCTGCTGCAACATATTCAGCCTCTGCAGTTGACAGTGCAACTGAATGTTGCTTCTTGGAAGCCCAAGAAATAAGGCACCCACCTAGGAATAAACACAAGCCACTTGTGCTTTTTCTATCTAATTTACACCCAGCATAGTCAGCATCACAATAGGCAATCAAATCTAGCTTGCAATTAGCAGGATACCAAATTCCTAAATCACATGTTCCAACAAGATATTTGAAAATTCTCTTAACAGCTAACATGTGACTTTCCTTAGGATTAGACTGAAATCTAGCACACAAACACACACTAAACTGAATATCTGGTCTAGAAGTTGTAAGATAGAGTAGAGAGCCAATCATACCTCTGTAGGTCTTTGGGTCTACTGACTTACCATTTGAGTCTTCTTCTAGCTTAGCATTTATAGCAATAGGTGTGCTTGAATGCTTGAGGTTCTGAAAGTCAAACCTTTTGAGAAGTTCCTTGACATACTTGGCTTGACTGATGAAGATCCCTTCAGATGTTTGGTTAACCTGCAATCCCAAGAAAAATGTTAAATCTCCCATTAAACTCATTTCAAATTCATTCTTCATTTGATTTGAAAATTCAGTGCATAGCCCTTTATTGGTGGAGCCAAATATTATGTCATCAACATAAATTTGGACCACAATTATTTGATTTTTGACTATTTTTGTGAACAAAGTCTGATCAACATTTCCTCTAGAATATCCTTTTTCAAGTAAAAAGGTACTCAAACGGTCATACCAAGCTCTTGGAGCTTGCTTAAGACCATAGAGAGCCTTATTAAGCTTGAAAACATGGTTAGGATGTTTTTCATTTTCAAATCCAGGAGGTTGTTCAACAAAAACATTTTCCTTAATATATCCATTTAAAAATGCACTTTTGACATCCATTTGATAAACTTTGAAATTCATGGAGGATGCAAAAGCAAGGAAAATTCTAACTGCTTCTAGTCTAGCTACAGGGGCATATGATTCTTCAAAATCAATTCCAAATTCTTGATTGTACCCCTTTGCAACTAGCCTAGCTTTATTTCTAATGACTTGACCATTTTCATTCAACTTATTTCTGAAAACCCATCTAGTGCCAATGACTGTTTGGTCACTAGGTCTAGGTACTAATTCCCATACTTGATTTCTTTCAAATTGATGAAGTTCATCATGCATGGCATTAATCCAATCTGAAACTTGACAAGGCTTCATCAATTGACTTTGGTTCAATTTGGGAAATTAGAGCTAGTGGGTCTTCTTCAATATCATGCAGGAATGAAGATCTAGTCCTAACTCTATCATTTACATTGCCAACCACATTGTCTAATGGGTGATCTCTCAGAAATCTATGTTCAGAAATTACCTGTTGAGAAGTACCCACTTCTGGGACAATATTACCTGAACCACTTGAAGATGGGGTGTTCAGGTTCTCTTCAATGTTTTCAAACTCCTCAACAGTTGGTGAAGAGTCCACAACAAATTCATCCTCTTCAGTGTCTTGTCTTTCCCTGCAAGATTTAGAATTATCAGTTGAAAAGGAATTTTCATCAAAGATAACATGTGGAGATTCTTCAACAGTTTTAGATTTAAGAATGTACACTTTGAAAGCCCTTGACACCTCAGAATAGCCAAGGAAGATAGCTTCCTGACTTTTAGCATCAAATTTGTCAAGGTTTTCTTTGTTATTATTGTGTACAAAGCATTTGCACCCAAAAGTTTTAAAATAAGATACAGTTGGCTTTTTGTTTTTCAATAATTCATAGGGGGTTTTGCTGATTTTTGGTCTGATCAATGCTCTATTTAGAATGTGATTGGCTGTGTTTACAGCTTCAGCCCAAAAGGATTTGGGCAAATTACTTCCTAAGAGCATGGATCTAGCCATTTCCACAAGAGTTCTATTCTTTCTTTCCACAACTCCATTTTGTTCTGGAGTTCTTGGTGAAGAAAACTTGTGGAATATTTGAAATTCAGCACATAAATCAGAAAAGGATGTGTTCTCAAATTCACCCCCATGATCAGTCAAAATATTTTTGATTTTATATGGATAAGTTGTTAAGACAGTGGTACAGAAGTTCCTGAATTCAAGACAAGTATCACTTTTGTGGGACAAAAAAATAACCCAAGTAAATCTAGTAAAATCATCAATGATTACAAACCCATATCTTTTGCCACTTAGACTTAGAATTCTTGTAGGGCCAAAAAGGTCCATGTGAAGTAATTCTAGTGGCTTAGATGTGAGTACCTCATTGAAGTTTTTAAAAGATTTTCTTGTTTGTTTTCCTTTAGCACAGATCCCACAAACTTGATTTTCAACTTTAGAGAAGGATTCAGGAAGACCCTTAACCAAATTCAATCTTAACAACTTATTCATTGTTCTGAAACTTGCATGGCCAAGTCTTTTGTGCCAAGTCCATGCAATTTCATCTTTATTTGCAACAAAGCAAAGATTTTCAGAAAAGTTTTTATTTAGGTTGATCATGTAGACATTGTTTTCCCTTTTTCCAAAAAAATTGATTTTATCAGTTGATGAGTCAATTATCTTACAGAAATCAGATTCAAACACAACTTTGTGACCTTTGTCACATAGTTGGCTGATACTGAGCAAATTATAATCAAGACCATCAACTAGTAAAACATTATCTACAGAGTTTGAGGAAGTTTGACCAACCTTACCAGATCCTATGATCTTTCCTTTATTTTTACCTCCAAAAGTCACTGACCCTCCCTCCTTTTCAATCAGGAATGAGAATTTGGCTCTGTCTCCCGTCATGTGTCGTGAACACCCACTGTCAAGAAACCACACATTGGTGTTGGGTGCACGACCTTCCTGCAAAATAGATCAGTGGAGAGAAGATTTTGGTACCCAAACAGAGTTGGGACCATCAGAATGTTTGAACATTGTTAGTAAATCTTTTCTCACCCAAATTTGACTTGTTTTTTATTTTTGTTTTGTTTCATTGGTGTTTTCAGTCTTTTTCTGTTTGTTCTTTTCCTTAGGAATGAAAGCACCAATATTTTTGTTTTTAGTGGGAGGGGAGTTTTTCATTTGAGCATAGGAATTCAGATGAGGAGGTGGAATCCATGGATTTTGTTGGTACATCAAAAGGTTTGGGGGAAAGAATTGTGGATGATACCAACAAGGGTTGTCATACCATTGGCTCCAAGGATTGGTCCAATCATCTTGAAATGCTTTCTTGGAGGTCCAAGGTTCTTTATAAATGATTTCCTTTGACTTTTTCTTGTTTTTCAAATTTTTATTTGAATTTTTGATTGAGTTGTTTGTAGCTGTTGATGTTGAGCAGGTCGACCTCTCCATGACTGGTGTCGACACAGCAACCACAGAAGCCTTCTTCTTGTGGACTGGTGTCGACCTGTCAGGAGACTGTGTCGACCTGGTTGTCTTCTTTTGTTTTTGAGTTTTTGATTTGTTTTGTGTTTTGTTTGATGTTTTGTCTGATGTTTGCTTGATTTCTGTGTTCTCAAGATTAGGACCTTTGACAAATTTAATTAATGGTGCTTTGCCCTTTTTCTCACCAGATTTGTCTTTCTTTGGTTTCTGTTTGTTGAATCCTAATCCATGAGAAGTTGTTGTCATGTTTGTTCCTAGCAGTGCCTCCAAGTTATCTTTACCTTTTGTGAAGGTTTGGATAACTTCATCCCTTTCTTTTAGCTGGTTTTGAAGAGTTTTAATTTCTTCAATCTTTTGTTGTTTTTCTTGTTTTTCCATTTCCAGCTTTTCAGATAAGTCTTTGAATTCTTGGGTGGCCTTTTGAGAGGCAAGCTTTAGATCATCAATTAGGTTCATGAAATTTTCTTTTTCTTCATTTAATTCTGTTATCTCATTTTCTAGCTCACAAATTCTGTTGTTTGAAGATTGGTTATGATAAAGGTTTTCAATTTTCTTTTTGATGTGTTTATTTTCTTTTCTCATTTCAGAATATTTTTCAACTAGTTCAGCATAAACATCCTGCCAATCTTCAACAGTGAAATCTTCAAAAGAAGTGCTTACCTTTTCTTCAGAGTTGTTGGCCATGAAGCAGATTTCCTCACTCTCAGAGCTTGAGGATTTTTTGTCTTCTTCTTCTTCACTTGAATCTTCATCAGACCAAGTGGCTACCATGGCCTTTGGCTTCTTGAACTTCTGGAACTTCTTGTGCTTTTCTTTCTTGTTCTCAGGACACTCTCCCTTCATGTGTCCTGGCTTATTACACCTGTAACAAATGACAGTTTCGTCAGATTTTTTATTCTTGTTGAAATTAGAAGAGAAAGTGTTTCTTTTACCTGAGGAAAACTTCTTTTCCCAGACATTTTTCTTTTTCTATATTTCAAGAATTTTCTGAATTGCCTGGTCATGAGGGCAATTTCATCCTCATTTGACTCAGACTCCTCAGAACTTGTCTTTTCCTGACTTTTGTCTTTGTTACTTGAAGAGGCCTTAAGTGTCATTGGCTTGGTCTTAATTATGTGTTCTTCATTTCTTTTCAAATTGATTTCATATGTCATTAAGGATCCTATCAATTCATCCAAAGAAATTTTGAACAAATCTTTAGAATCTTCAATGACAGTGGCCTTTGTGTGCCAAATAGAAGAGAGTGAACGTAAGATTTTCCTTACCAAGTCTACATCTGTGTAGTCCTTACCTAAGGCCTTGAGTCCATTGACAATAACCATGAACCTGGCAAACATTTCAGAAATTGTTTCATTAGACTTCATCATAAACAATTCATATTCTGAAACAAGAATATTTGCCTTAGTTTCCTTCATTTGTGATGTTCCCTCATAAAGTAATTCGAGTTTATCCCACATCTCTTTGGCAGATTTGCACATTGAGATTCTCGAATACTCTTTGGGATGAACAGCACATTGAATCATGTTCATGGCACTATAATTCAATGTGGCTTTTCTTATTTGTTCCCTAGTCCAGGTTTCTTCCTCTCCCTGGTTTTCATAGGGACCAACCTCAACCACTTTCCAAATTTCATAGTTCTGGGCTCTTAGAAAGACTTGCATTCTATTTTTCCAGTATGAATAGTCCGTTCCATTAAAGAATGGTGGCCTATTTATGGAATGCCCCTCAGCTATGAAACCTTTGGAATCCATTGACTTAAGAAGAAAGCACAGAAAGAATACTCAGCAAGCAAGCAAACAATCAAGCAATCAGACACACAATACTCAAAAACTGCTCAAATCAAATCAGATCAAGTGTAAACCCGCTCTGATACCAATTGAAGGATCGAGGAAAAGGGTGGATAAGATCTAGAAGGGGGGGGATGAATAGATCTATGCCACTCTATGCGGAAGCTTAAGCAATTTAAAATACTTTGAGAATCAGAGGCAATTTTAACAGTGAAAAACACAGATCTGATGAGATGTTAAGCGAGTTGATAAAATAGATGAGAAGCCAATTGATTAAGTGAATCTTAAACGATCCTATGCAAGCATCTAACGGATAATAGAATCAAACCACAAATAGACAAGTGCACAGAAATTTTTAGGTGGTTCGGAAATCACCCATGTGATTCCTATATCCACCCCTCACACCCAGTGAGGATTCACTAAACAACTTGGGTAACACACCCACTGGAGCCAGACAACTCCAACACCTGAGCTTACAACTCACACAACTCTAGAGTAAGACTACTCTAGATCCCTGAGCAAGACTGCTCAACAAACACTTGAGTTCGACGACTCAAACTGAGCACAATGGCTCACAAACAACTTTGCTAGACACCAACACAAGACATAGATCTTCTAGCAGCAGATCATGTCGAACATGAGAACATTCATGAGAATTATGCAGAAGCACTTGCACAATCTCAAAATGTCTCAGAAGAACAAAAGTACAATGAGGATTGTATGAAAAGACTTTGTTCTTCAGTGTACTCCCTTGTAGAAGCTCAGATTGGATTCTTGAAGTCCCAAGCGATGCTCTGCACTTTTGAACTTGGGGATCTTCCTTGAAATCTTCTCCAACAGATGCTTCTACTTGATATGCTTCCTTGAGGCGCTTCAAATGCTTCTTCAACGATCACACTCCAATTCTCACAATCAAATTGATGAGAATTGGTCTTCAGAAGACACCAGGAGAGCAGAGGAGGGAGATGAACTCTTCTCGCCGCCAAAGGGAACTTTCTGGAGGCTCCAAGAGTTCGTTGGGTCTCTTGATATGATGGATGGCCAATTGGGGGCCTTTTATACCCAAAAGATTCCAAAGATACCCTTTAGGTACAAGGGCACACGATCCTAGGTTGATACACCATCGCCCTAGGATGACACGTGGCAATCATCCATCTTAAGTTGGATTTTTCCGTAGTGTGTCGACCTGCCCTGGTGGTGGTGTCGACACACTGTCCCAAACCTGAAAACAGGCTGTTCTGGGAACGAGGTCCAGTGTCGACCTGCTCTCATCTTGCGTCGACCTGCTGTCCCATTCTGCAAACAGACTGTTCTGGGAATTGATCCAGTGTCGACCTGCTCTGGTGGTAGTGTCGACCTGCTGTCCCAATTCTGAAAATAGGCTGTTCTGGGAACGAGGTCTAGTGTCGACCTGCCCTCATCCTGTGTCGACCTGGGTAGACTAATTCCTGGAATCTGCAACTCGTGTCGACCTGCTTTTTGACTAGTGTCGACACAGTCTTAGCATTTCTTCAGCTTTTGCCTTTGAGTCTGAGGTGTTGTGTCGACACCATTGTGGGGTGTGTCGACACCATCTTTGCAAAAAGTCTTTGTACCTGAAAATTAAACACTTATATCATTAGTAAAATATTTTATTATGAGTACAAATGATAAGTGTGCTTTGAAACATGCTTTTTGAATATGTATTTCAGGTGAAATGTGTTTATCATGTTTCAATTAATTTGCATTCAAATCACATTTGTCATCATCAAAATAAGAGGGGAAATGATATGAAATTACACTCAACCCAACAGTCTACCAGTCGACCTTTTATTTCTTTCTGTAGAGCTCGTCGTCTGATTCGCGATGGTTGCGTAGCATATCTTGCTTCTGTTTGTTCTTCTGAGCCTAGCGGGTCGTCGGTTTTTGATGTACCTGTTGTTTGTGAGTTCTATGATGTTTTTCTAGAGGATCTACCTAGGTTACCGCCTGAGCGGGAGGTGGAGTTCTCCATTAAGCTTTTGCCTGGTACGATGCCTTTGTCCAAGGCACCTTACCGGATGGCTCCGACTGAGTTGCACGAGCTGAAGCGCCAGTTGCAGGAGTTGCTTGAGCTGGGTTTCATCCGTCCAAGTCGTTTTCCGTGGGGCGTGCCAGTGTTGTTCGTGAGGAATAAGGACGACAGTTTGAGGTTGTGCATCGATTATAGGCCGCCGAACTAGGTAACAGTGAAGAACAAGTATTCGTTGCCTAGGATCGATGACTTGTTCGAACAGTTGCAGTCGGCCAAGGTGTTTTCAAAAATTGACTTGAGATCAGGCTACTACCGGTTGAGGATCAGAGAGTCAGATATTGGCAAGACAGCTTTCCGTTTGAGGTATGGGCACTTTGAGTTTGTCGTGATGCCGTTTGGGCTCACGAACGCGCCAACAACTTTTATGGATTTGATGCACAGGGTGTTTAGTGAGTACCTAGATCAGTTCATGGTCATCTTTGTAGATGACATTTTGGTCTACTCAGCTTCTGAGGAGGAGCACGAGGAGCATCTGAGGATCGTGCTAGAGACGTTGCGGAGTCACCAACTTTATGCCAAGTTCGACAAGTGCAAATTTTGGCTGAAGGAGGTGCACTTTCTCAGGCACGTGATCTCAGGTTCTGGTGTGGCAGTGGACCCTGCCAAGGTTGAGGTAGTGTTGTCTTGGGAGATGCCCACTTCAGTGTCAAAGGTTCACAGTTTTCTAGGTTTGGCAGGCTATTATAGAAGATTCATCTAGGATTTTTCCAAGATTGCAGAGCCGTTGACCAGATTAACCAGACTTGAGGCCAGATTTGTTTGGACTGAGGACTGTGAGCGGAGCTTTCACGAGCTGAAGACGAGGCTGACTTCAGCCCCAGTGTTAGTCTTGTCGTCAGGCAGCGGAGGTTTTGTGGTCTACACCGACGCTTCGAGGTCAGGTTTGGGTGCAGTGCTGATGCAGCATAGTGGGGTCGTCACCTTTGCTTCTCGGCAGCTGAAGAAGCATGAGAAGAACTACCTTACCCACGACTTAGAGTTGGTAGCAGTGGTGTTTGCTCTAAAGTTGTGGAGGTACTATTTGTACGGCGAGGCATTCGAGATCTTCACTGACCATCAGAGTTTGCAGTATATCTTCACTTAGAAGGATTTGAACTTGAGGCAGCGCAGATGGATAGAGTACTTGAAGGACTACGACCTTACCCTCTCCTATCACCTAGGTGTTAGTTATGGATGTTCTCAAGCCAATCATAACTTGTACAATCTTGTTCTTTGATAATAATAATAAGGCTTTTATATTCGTTATGTGTAATTCGTTTATCGTTTCATTATGAAGTCCATGAATATGCGCAATGGATATTAATTATGATGAGATCATAACAATGAGATTAATATCCTTTAAATGTATATTCTTAATTGTTCCTAGTCGGAGGATATCCGAGAAGGACATAGGATATCCGGTTAGGCTAGTACAGGTTGCACCTGCTCATATGATGAGGGTGGCTGGTCTCATAGTCACTTGTGTGGGGACACTAAGGTGAATCTGTAGGTGCTCATTAGAGAATGAGTTCACTGAACTGATCCGTTATGAATCGCTGGATGGTAATGTTACCTAACTGTTAACCAGCTAGATTCATTGTCACAGTGGCGTGATTGGTCCTTAGACCTGAGACACCAAGGACAGCTTGTTGGTGGACTTCTGGGTTTTGACCTTGACTTATAGATCTCTAGCCATGAGGTCTTAATCAGTTAAGTGTTCGGATCTAGCGGAATACCTTCGAAGGTGATTGTGTGGTCAATATGGGATCGCTCGCTCTCGGTAATAGGAGAGTAATGCTCTACGGAAGGATGCCTGATAGTCCCTGGCCAGGGCAAGACTACTTATCAGAAAAGGAGTTTTCTGATATAGTTATGCGGCATCTAAACCAAGTGAGTGTGC
Source organism: Colocasia esculenta (assembly GCA_014218235.1). Taxonomy (NCBI): domain Eukaryota; kingdom Viridiplantae; phylum Streptophyta; class Magnoliopsida; order Alismatales; family Araceae; genus Colocasia; species Colocasia esculenta. The sequence goes on along the minus strand of CM024759.1, from coordinate 10,109,228 downwards.
AATTTAGGGTTTGACAGTTGACCATACCCTAAGTGCACTCGGGAGCATTGTACGAGCGAAGGATTATAGTCACGTGGTAACTGATGATACAAAAGGTTCCTTGAATGGGTTGCTGAACCCCAATGCTTTCCAGGATCAAGTGGTGTTGCTTGGCACCCAACTTGATTGGAAGCCCGGTCAATTATCGTGAGACGATAATTGATTGTGTGATTAATTAATATGAGATATTAATTAATTACCATAAGTCAATAAAGAGTTATTGAGCTTAATGGGCTGAAAACTGGACTAGCAGTTGGGCCTAGAGGGTCACACGCATAAGAGTTCCGAGCAGATTGGGCAAGGTGTACTTTATAGACAATGACTGGGTTTTTGTGAAAAACCGCGGTGTCTATAAATATACGCTGAGAGTTAAACCCTGGGCCAAGCTCCAGGCTTAACCCTGGCCGCCCCCCTCCTCTCTCTCTCCCAGGGCGCCCCCCACCCTCTCTCTCCTCTCTCTGGCACATGGTGGAGCTGAGATCTGGGCGACGCGTGGAGAACGAGGAGATCCCGTCTGCGTCCGGAGCTCGCGTGGATACGTCTAGAGGCCGGACACTTGAACGGCTTGAAGCACCAGCGCCTCTTGCGCCACCTCCTCCCCGGATTCGGGAGTTACGCAACCCCACAAAGGTAAAGATGAGATCTGCCTGTGCGTGGTTTACCGTTTTGTGTTCGATCCGACCGCCGGCAACAATATCTACATGAGGGATTCGCGTTTCCGCTGCGCTCTGTGCGTTTCCTTACAGTGGTATCAGAGCTAGGTTGCTGGTACGTTCGGAATCGGCATCTTGTGTATGATATTTCATGTGTTTTTCGTCGATTCGCGTTGTGCATGAGTCGCCATGTTTGTCGTGTTTGTGGGTCGCACATGGGATGTGCACTTGCCGCTTGGTACGTGGAAGGTGTTCCTGGTACCAAGGCCTTCGCGAAGAACCCCTCGTGCCGTCGTTTGGCCATCTATGGAGGTCGTACGGCCGCCTACAAAGTGCCGCCGTCGCACAGTTTGCAGCTTCTTGGACAGTCCAAGATATGGCGGTTTGCAAGTTTCTGGGATTTTTCGGGGTTTTCTGGGCAAATGGGGCGGTGGGTGGCGGTGCCCGGCGTCGCCGGTGCCGTCCGCAGTTGCCGGAGGCGGCGCGGGGGCCGGCGGGGCCGCCCTCCGCCAGAGGGCGGCGGCGGCTAGGGTTTCACCCCAGCCGCGCGTTGCTCCAATCGGGCGGAGGGGGCGACCCCGCGCAGGCCGCCCGCGGGGCGCGCGCGGGCCGGCGCGGATCCCGCGCGGGTCCGCCCGCGGGTAAGTCGCGGGCAGACCCCCGCGGGTCCCAAATCGGACCGCAATCGGATCCGGCCCGCGCCGGATCCGACCGGCCCTATTCCCCTAATTTTTAAGTTTTTAATGGTTTTTTAAATTGTTTAAATGCCAGAAAAATTCTTAAAATTCCAGAAAATTCTGAAATTAGTTTTAAGAGTTTTTAAAAATTGTTTTAGCTCTCTGTAAATTAATCTTCAGATGTTTGACCCATTGCTTAATTAGTTTAAGGAAAATCTAAAATTGTTTTAGTTATTCCTACTATCTAATTAAAGCATGTTAATTGATTTAGAAATGTGATTTTTAAATTAATTAACTGTACATCTTGGCGACTTCATGCAGTAACGGTGAATGACGTTTATCTAATGTTGATTAGATGATATCCATGTTAGCTAAATTAGTTAAATGGTTTTCAAAATATAATTATTATATTTTTGAAATAAAAGTTATTTCAGAAGTAATTATGTGATAATTGCTTGTTGATGCATGTGATGTGTGTGGATGGATGGTCATGGACTTAGATATCATGTGATGATTGTTATGGTTAATGGCAAATGATGTAATTTATGAGGACTGCGTGCCTCCCTCTCTCCCTCTATTAAATCCGGGTTGTACATTCTATCTCCCTCCTGTTATGTACTCCCCTTGACTTGTTCAAGGTTTCTTATTATTATCTGATGTACATTTATGGGCCTGCGAGCCCAATTTAAATATTACTTGTAATTATAAGAAGCGGATTGGCGGAGATGGAGGAGAGTACCATGCAGGACCTTGCTGGAGATAAAGTTACATCAAGCTAAAGCATCAGATGCGGGGCTGCCATTTGTTCACCATATTTGTGGATTACCAACTGGCTCTGGTAATGCCACTCTAGGTTAAAGTCCATGATCATCCATCGTTTTTCTTCATATATATGATATGTGTGGAATGTGCTTTGATATATATAATTAAATATATGATATTCCAAATTCTATATATCAATAGCACGCAGATATAGAGACCAAGATAAAATATGTCAAAATCCCTCCTCGTTTAAATTTTAAGCCGTAGCGTAATCATTGAGAATGAATTACGTGGCCCTCCATCATTATAGTTTTAGGATTGCCATTAGATCGGGCAAGTTTGTTGTGCTATCCACAAGGCTTGCCAAATCTGATGACAGACTAAAACTATGGCATAGTGATGTCTTAAACGGGATAGAGGACCGGTGTAGCTTTGTTGTGCTATCCACAAGGGCTACATCCAAATCTATGCTCGTTACGTAATGATGGTACTGCTTAGACTGGATTTAATGACTTGTTGTGCTATCCACAAGGTCATTAAAATTCAGGGGCCAAAATAAGATCGGATATTGCAAGAGTTGCAAGTGTCAAGGGTTGACTGCTTTCAGATCATAGTATGGTTTGTTGTGCTATCCACAAGATCATGCTATGAGTTTGTGAGATTCCGATCCCCACTAGGAGACCGTCGGTGTCTCCCATTCTGTATATCTGAGGGTTATACAGTCTGTCGGAAAATAGTGGGAGCTAATCTTGATTAAAGTCCTAATCTAGATTTAATTATTATTATGAACATCTGCTAATTGTGTTTACATTTCCTTTATAGGCAAAAATGTCGTCAGGTAACCCACTCCGTGGCATACTGGATGCCAACAGATTGACAGGCCCGAACTACTCGGATTGGCTCAGAAACCTGAAGATTGTCCTCAGGTCTGAGCGCATTGCCTATGTCCTGGAGGGTGAGATCCCAGCTGAACCACCCCTTGATGCACCTGAAGGGGAAACGCTTGAGTTTGCGAAGTGGAAGAAGGATTCCACTCTGGCCCAATGCTACATGCTTGCCTCAATGAGCAATGAGTTGCAAAGGCAGCATGAGAACATGGATGCTAGATCCATCATGCAACACTTGCAGGAGCTCTTTGAAGAGCAGAGCAGGGTAGAGAGATATGAGATATCCAAGGCCCTGTTCAGAGCTCGCATGGCAGAGGGGTCTTCAGTACAGACTCATGTGCTGAAGATGATAGAGTGGATTGAGAGGCTCGAAGGACTTGGTTTTCCTCTTGACAAGGAACTAAGCACGAACCTCATTCTCCAGTCACTTCCAGATTCATATTCCCAGTTCATTGTGAACTTCACAATGAACAAGATTGAGGTGAGTTTAGCTGAGATGCTCAACATGCTGAAGACTGCTGAGGGCAACCTTAAGAAGGAAAAGCCCACTGTTCTCATGGTTGGAAAGTCCAACAAGAAGAGGAGAGCAGGGCAAGCCTTTAAGAAAGGCAATGCAAAGAAGCAGTCTAAGCAGAAACAAAAGAAGGACATAAGCAAAGGAGAAGAAAAGGGCGAGTGCTTCCACTGCAAGAAAAAGGGGCACTGGAAAAGAAATTGCAAGGACTATCTTGCAATGAAGGCTCAGGAGAAGCAGAAGCTTGGCGAAGCTTCAGGTATCTATATGATAGATCTTCACTTGTCTATTAGAGATTCTACATCTTGGGTTTTAGACACTGGATGTGCTTCTCATATCTGCAATGATGTGCAGGTGCTGACAAGTAGAAGGAAGCTGAGCAAGGGCGAGGTGAACTTGAGGCTTGGAAACGGCACAAGTGTTGGTGCACACACTGTGGGGACAGTGAAGCTCAAGTTACCTTCTGGAGATTTGCTTTTATTAGATGATTGCTACTATGTGCCTAGTATCATAAGAACATTATTTCTGTTTCTTGTTTAGACAGAATTGGATACATGTTTACCATTGAGAACAATAGTTGTTCAGTTTATTTGAGAAATAAACTAGTTGCTTTAGCAAGTTTGGTGAATGGTTTGTATCTGCTTGATGTCTCTTATGAAAATCTCCATGTTGATGTTTCTCCTAAGAGAAGTAAGAATAGTGTGAACACTGCCTACTTATGGCATTGTAGGCTTGGTCACATTGGCGAGAATAGGCTTCAAAAGTTGCATAAGAATGGATACTTAGATCCATTTGATTATGAATCATATGCAACTTGTGAATCCTGTTTAATGGGTAAGTTGACCAAATCTCCATTTAGTGGACATGGAGATAGGGCCAAGGACATATTGGAACTAATACATTCGGATGTATGTGGTCCAATGTCTACCCAAGCCAAGGGTGGCTACTCATACTTCATTACATTCACGGATGACTACTCAAGGTTCGGATTTGTTTACTTAATGAAGTACAAATCTGAAGCCTTTGGGAAATTCCAAGAATTTAAGAATGAAGTTGAGAAACAAACTGGAAAGAGTATTAAAATCCTACGGTCAGACCGAGGAGGTGAATACTTAAGTACAGAGTTCACACAATTCTTAAAGGACAATGGTATCCTTTCTCAATGGACTCCTCCCTATACACCACAGATGAATGGTGTATCGGAAAGGAGAAATCGTACCTTGTTGGACATGGTGCGATCCATGATGAGCCGTTCACAGTTACCAGTTTCCTTATGGGGATATGCGCTAGAGTCAGCGGCATATCTGCTGAACAGGGTTCCCAGTAAATCTGTGTCTTCCACTCCATATGAGATATGGAAGGGTAGAAAGCCTGATTTTAAACATGTTAAAATCTGGGGCTGTCCTGCCCACGTGAGGAGACATGACCCAGATAAACTGGAATCCAGAACCGATAAGTGCAGGTTTGTTGGATACCCAAAAGAAACGTTTGGGTACTACTTTTACCATCCTGGTGAACAAAGAGTGTTTGTCGCCAGGAGAGCTGTCTTCTTGGAAGAGGAGTACCTTACCCAAGAGGACAGTGGGAGTAAAGTAGATCTAGAAGAGGTTCTAGATCCACAAATTGTGCAAAGTCCACCAGGTGAAACATCGGTTCCGGAACCTGTTCAGGAATATACACACATTCAGCGTAGGTCTGGTAGAGTACCTAGACAGCCTGAAAGATATGTTGGACATATCAGTGAAGGCATGTCTTATGATGAGGATGATGATCCAAAGACCTACCAAGAGGCTGTTGATTGTCCTCAGTCAGGGAAATGGCGAGATGCCATGAATTCTGAGATGCAGTCCATGTACACCAACCAAGTTTGGAATTTGGTAGACTTGCCCGAAGGTATTGTACCTATTGGGTGCAAGTGGATCTTTAAGAGAAAGATCGGTGCAGATGGACAGATCGACACTTATAAGGCAAGGTTGGTGGCAAAGGGGTATCGTCAAAGGCAAGGAATTGACTATGACGAAACTTTCTCACCAGTTGCTATGATAAAGTCGATCAGAATTCTTCTTGCCATTGCTGCATACTTTGATTACGAGATCTGGCAGATGGATGTAAAAACCGCTTTCCTTAATGGAAACATTGAGGAGGAAGTGTATATGATACAACCTGAGGGTTTTACATCCAAAGAGTGTCCAGACAAAGTATGCAAGCTTCAAAGATCCATCTATGGATTGAAGCAAGCTTCTCGTAGTTGGAACATAAGGTTTGATGAGGCTATCAAATCTTATGACTTCATTAAGAATGAAGATGAACCATGTGTGTATAAGAAAATCAGTGGGAGTGCTATCACTTTTCTCGTACTTTACGTTGATGACATCTTACTCATTGGGAATGATGTAGGGATGCTATCATCAGTAAAGGTTTGGTTGTCAAAGAACTTCTCCATGAAGGATTTGGGAGAAGCATCCTACGTATTAGGAATACGTATCTATAGAGATAGATCTAAGAGGATGCTTGGCTTGACCCAATCCATGTACATAGATACCATTGTCAAAAGGTTTGGCATGGAAAATTCCAAGAGAGGTCTCATACCTATGAGACATGGGATTATTCTCTCTAAGGAGCAGTCTCCTAAGACTCCTGAAGAGAGGGCAGCCATGGATAGAGTCCCCTATGCCTCGGCTATAGGGTCTATCATGTATGCCATGCTATGTACAAGGCCTGATGTGGCATTTGCTCTAAGTGTTACGAGCAGATATCAGGCAAATCCAGGTGAAACACACTGGATGGCTGTGAAATGTATCCTTAAGTACTTGAGAAGGACTAAGGATATATTTCTGGTCTATGGAGGAGGGGACTTGAAACTTCGGGCATATACTGACTCGAGTTTCCAGTCAGACCCAGATGATAGCAAGTCTACATCTGGGTTTGTGTTCACTTTGAACGGGGGTGCAGTGAGCTGGAAGAGTTCCAAGCAAGAAACCACTGCAGACTCGACGACAGAAGCTGAGTACATTGCTGCAGCTGAAGCCGCCAAGGAGGCAGTGTGGATGAAGAAGTTCATCACCGACCTTGGTGTGGTGCCAGGTGACTCTGATCCAATCCCATTGCTGTGTGACAACAATGGGGCCATTGCGCAAGCGAAAGAGCCGCGGTCTCATCAGAAGTCGAAGCACATTCTGAGGCGATTTCACCTGATCAGGGAGATAATCACTAGAGGAGATGTACTGGTGGAAAGAGTTCCTTCAGTCGACAACATTGCAGATCCATTGACGAAGCCTCTGTCTCAAATTGTGTTTGAGCGCCACCTTGAGTCTATGGGTTTAAGGCTTAAAGGTGATTGGCTTTAGTCCAAGTGGGAGATTGTTAGTTATGGATGTCCTCAAGCCAATCATAACTTGTACAATCTTGTTCTTTGATAATAATAATAAGGCTTTTATATTCATTATGTGTAATTCGTTTATCGTTTCATTATGAAGTCCATGAATATGCGCAATGGATATTAATTATGATGAGATCATAACAATGAGATTAATATCCTTTAAACGTATATTCTTAATTGTTCCTAGTCGGAGGATATCCGAGAAGGACATCGGATATCCGGTTAGGCTAGTACAGGTTGCACCTGCTCATATGATGAGGGTGGCTGGTCTCATAGTCACTTGTGTGGGGACACTAAGGTGAATCTGTAGGTGCTCATTAGAGAATGAGTTCACTGAACTGATCCGTTATGAATCGCTGGATGGTAATGTTACCTAACTGTCAACCAGCTAGATTCATTGTCACAGTGGCGTGATTGGTCCTTAGACCTGAGACACCAAGGACACCTTGTTGGTGGACTTCTGGGTTTTGACCTTGACTTATAGATCTCTAGCCATGAGGTCTTAATCAGTTAAGTGTTCGGATCTAGCGGAATACCTTCGAAGGTGATTGTGTGGTCAATATGGGATCGCTCGCTCTCGGTAATAGGAGAGTGAATGCTCTACGGAAGGATGCCTGATAGTCCCTGGCCAGGGCAAGACTACTTATCAGAAAAGGAGTTTTCTGATATAGTTATGCGGCATCTAAACCGAGTGAGTGTGCAATTTAGGGTTTGACAGTTGACCATACCCTAAGTGCACTCGGAGCATTGTACGAGCGAAGGATTATAGTCACGTGGTAACTGATGATACAAAAGGTTCCTTGAATGGGTTGCTGAACCCCAATGCTTTCCAGGATCAAGTGGTGTTGCTTGGCACCCAACTTGATTGGAGCCCGGTCAATTATCGTGAGACGATAATTGATTGTGTGATTAATTAATATGAGATATTAATTAATTACCATAAGTCAATAAAGAGTTATTGAGCTTAATGGGCTGAAAACTGGACTAGCAGTTGGGCCTAGAGGGTCACACGCATAAGAGTTCCGAGCAGACTGGGCAAGGTGTTCTTTATAGACAATGACTGGGTTTTTGTGAAAAACCGCGGTGTCTATAAATATACGCTGAGAGTTAAACCCTGGGCCAAGCTCCAGGCTTAACCTTGGCCGCCCCCCTCCTCTCTCTCTCCCAGGGCGCCCCCCACCCTCTCTCTCCTCTCTCTAGCACATGGTGGAGCTGAGATCCGGGAGACGCGTGGAGAACGAGGAGATCCCGTCTGCGTCCGGAGCTCGCGTGGATACGTCTAGAGGCTGGACACTTGAACGGCTTGAAGCACCGGCGCCTCCTGCGCCACCTCCTCCCCGGATTCGGGAGTTACGCAACCCCGCAAAGGTAAAGATGAGATCTGCCTGTGCGTGGTTTACCGTTTTGTGTTCGATCCGACCGCCGACAACGATATCTACCTAAAGGATTCGCGTTTCCGCTGCGCTCTGTGCGTTTCCTTACACTAGGAAGGGCTAACGTCATGGCAGATGCTTTGAGTAGGTGTGTTCGCTGATGGTCAGAGAGTGGAGGTTGTTTGAGGACCTATCTCAGGGAGTTTTCTGCCCTTCGAGGTACAAAGACCGTGCAGTGATGACCAGTTTGTCAGTTCGCCTATCGGTGTACCGTCAAGTGCTGGAGGCACAACAGGTAGATACAAAGTTGGCAGATATCTTACAGATGTCAGATGTTGAGTTGGATGAGGACAGTGAGGTCAGGTTCAAAGGCAGATTATATGTTCCCTGTGATGCGCGCCAAGCGCTATTGTCAGAGGCACACCGGTCGAGGTATGCTGTTCATCTTGGTTCCACCAAGATGTATCATAACCTGAGGAGGTTCTTCTGGTGGCCAGAGATGAAGAGGGGCGTGGCAGAGTTTGTCGCTCGGTGCCTTACCTGTCAGCAGGTGAAGGCTGAGCATCAACATCCTGGTGGTGAGCTGCAGTCGTTGCCCATTCCCGAGTGAAAGTGGGATGACATCACCATGGACTTTGTGGTTGGTTTGCCCTGTACTCCGTAGAGGCATGATGGTAACTGAGTGGTTGTAGATCGGTTGACCAAGTCAACGCACTTCCTTCCAGTCAGGATGTCTTGGTCAGTGGACAGGCTTGCCAGACTGTACGTGGACCGAGTTGTTCCATTGCACGAAACCCCAGTTTCTATCGTCTCCGACAGAGATCCGATGTTCACTTCAGGGTTTTGGCACAGTTTACAAAGAGCTCTTGGTACAGAGTTGAGGCTGAGTTCAGCATATCACCCGCAGTTAGACGGTCAGTCAGAGAGGACTATTCAGACTTTAGAGGATATGTTGAGGGCTTGTTGCTTGGACTGGGGTGGCACCTGGGAGTCCCACCTTCTGATGGTAGAGTTTGCATACAACAACAGTTATCACTTGAGCATTGGAATGGCACCATACGAGGCTTTGTATGGTTGGCCATGCAGAACATTGCTTCATTGGTTTGAAGTGGGTGAGAGGCAGCTTTTGGGACCAGAGATGGTGCAACAGTGTGCAGACACAGTCAGTTTAGTCAGGCAGAGGTTTTGGGCAGCACAGAGCAGACAGAAGAGCTATGCAGATGACCGCAGGAGGCCGTTACAGTTCAGCGTGGGTGACCTTGTGTTTTTGCAGGTTTCGCCGACCAAGGGTGTCATGAGGTTTGGCAAGAAGGGAAAGCTTAGTCCGAGGTATATTGGTCCTTTCCCTATCACATAGAGGATCGGCGAGGTTGCTTACAGGTTGAGTCTTCCGGCAAAGTTGGCAGGCGTGCACAGTGTTTTCCATGTTTCACAGCTCAGGAGGTATGTCACAGATCCGTCACACGTGTTGGACTACTCACAGCTTGAGGTAGCGCCATACTTGTCAGTGCCAGAGTACCCGGTAATAGTTGTAGACCGCAGAGTGCAACAGCTGCACAGAGGTAGATTCCGCTGGTCAAGGTCGTCTGGGAGAACAACGTCGGTGGCGAGGCCACGTGGGAGTGCGAGGATGAGATAAGAGAGCAGCTCCCATATTTATTTGATTGACCGGTAGGTTGTTTTCCCTTTTTATGTTGCTTCCTGTTGAAACTGAGTTTCTTTTAATTTCAAGGACGAAATTTCTTAAGGAGGGTGGGATGTAAGACCCGGCCCTCTTAGGCCCTTGGCCCTATCCTCAAGGTCGCGACAGGCACCCTGGTCGCGACATGGTCGTGCCAAGGGAGCCCGTCGCAATAGGTTCGGGACGCAGCACACCTGGCCGTCGCGACATGGTCGCGACGGGGGTGGGCGTCGTGTTCTTGTCGCGGCATTGCGACTGCTTTTCTAACCGACTTGACCAATGTCCTTTCTGTCAGAATGGCTTTTTTGGGTGCCAAGTGCGTACATCGTTGACGCGACCTGACAGGCTATCGCGTTCTGGTTTTCCCAGTCTTCGAGGTTTGACCGCTTTTGGGGTCGCGTCGAGGCAGGCAGTCACGACAGGGTCACGACGCCCTGGGGCGTCGTGACATGGTTAGTGTCGCGCCGACTCGACCGGTCGCGTCTCGGGGCCCATTGGTTTAAAACCGAGGTCGGCGCCCCATTTCCCCCTCTCCCCCTTTCCTTCTTCTTCTTCTTCCTTCTTCCTCTCCCGAGCTCTCTCGTGTTCTCCGACGGTTCTTGGTGTTTATGGTGCTCGTGGTGAGGAGGTGTCATCTCCATCGTGTAGGGGATGTGCTCGTGGTGCTTGGAGCGAGGAGGAGGTGGCCATTCCGACGTGAAAGCCCCAACGAGTTGGCTCTACTCTTGAAGGTAGGGACCTTGACTCCTCTCTCTTTAGCATGCTCCCCTCCCCGTGGAGATGGTGATTTCTCCGTGTTTGGGGTCGTGGGGTGTGTGAGGATCATGCTCGTGGTGAGTGAGGTTTCCTTCAAGCATAGACTCCTTGTAATTCTTGTTTTATGGGGTTTGAGGGTGTCTTGTATGGTTTAAAGGCTTTCCTACATGTTTAGCATGCTCCCCTCCCCCCTTGTGGATGGTTTGTACCATTTTGGGGCGGTCTCCGGGAGAACTGTACTGGGACCCCTCTCGACTGAGATCGTGACCACTATAGAGGTCGCGATGATGTCGTGACCGGCGAGGCCGCCGTGACATCATCGTGACGCTCTGAGGCATCGTGACATGGTCACGATGGCCTTAGGCGTCGCGACAGTGTCGCGATAGCCTGTGGCATCGCGACAAGGTCGCAACGGCCCGATGCGTCGCGACAGCATCAGAGACAGGTAAGTCTTGCGGAGTTCCATTTTCTATGGAGTCTTCGCCGTTTCTGGTTCTTTCTGTACCCATGGCACCAGTGCTAGTTTCCTAGTACGGTCCTACACTAGTCGTTCGCCTGGTGCTCGGCACTTGAGGGCTTGTCCCGTGAGAGAGGTTGTTACCGTTGCTTGGGACCCCCGTCCCCCCGTGCCTATCGAGGGAGTACTCTGGGCGGCGGGCATGCTCGAGTCGCAGACTCTGGAGCGGAGGGGAAAATGGTGGCTAGGACAGCGGCGTTGAGTCGTTTGCAGAGCTCTCTTGGTTGGTCTGGGATGCCGAGGTCATTTGGAGTCCTTCCCCGCACAGGCCAGTCAGTCCTTTTCTCACTGCCTCGCTCTTTGTGGCCTCGAAACCACTTAGAGAGGCCAGGAGTGGGACCGTAGTCTAGCCAGACTATGGCAGTTACTGTTGTGTTACTTGTGTTCCTGCCCAACTCTAACAAGATGTGGAGGTTTGGACCTAGGTCGAGGATAAGATGTTAGTGGACGCACCTGACCGGTTGACTAGTGGTAGCGTTTTCTGTAGCTAGTGTCTCTTGTCTAGGCGGGGTTCTCCCTGTTTGCGTAGCCAGCTGTGTGGTGGTCACGACGTGCAGGTTCTACGGAGTTTCCGACCGTGGTGTCCTTCTGTACCATTGTTAGCTAGTAGCTTTGCTTCCCCACTTTCCTTTGTAGGGTAGAAGACATAACTACTGTTATTTAATTGTTTGTATATTCTTCTGCCTGTTAGAGCTAGTAGGAGATTGGTAGTCCCTACTCAGCTTCTGTCGTGAAGCTCATCCCTTTCTTTTCTATGTAAGACTTATTAGCAGTGGCAGGGGGCGCATCGGGTGGAGGAGGCAGGGCGGTAATCGTCGTCCCCGCAGCTAGCAGTGTTTCCCCCCTTCAGTTGTACGTCACCCTCGGGGTATGCCCCTAAGGGCTCTGTCGTTCCCTTTTTACTTGTACTAGTGTGCGTGCGTTGGGACTGTACCTAGAGCGATACGTTGTGGTCTCGCTCTTCTTTCTGCTTCCACGTGTGTGCTCCTAGTTAGCAGTTGACATTTATTTCCCTTACATATTCTGTTAGACTTGTATTATAGCCCTTCTAGGTCCCCGGATCCGTGGGCGGCGACCGCGAAAATTGGGTCCTCGGCTTGGGCCGAGGGTCGGGCTCTTGGGGTCATTACAAAATTGCTCTAATTACTTGTTGATTAATTTGAAACTATTCTCTATCTAATTGATTATACCTTTCTTACATGCAACATTTCATTGATTTCAAAATTTCCGAACTTTATACACTGCTTGCTCTTTATGTTCCATTACTACCACATCTCGATTAAACTCATTATCTTTCTTGCTACTATACATCTTATGTACGATGTTGGACTTGCTATATCATTAAAATCTTTTTCAATATCCACAAATTACTTCTACCTGCTTATTGATTCTCAACTGATCTATTCATGCTCTTAAATCAAACTCTGAAGATGCTCTTACTAAAGAATACCTCTGTTCAAATGAATTATCTATTCTGGAAGACAAATATTCTTACTGAATGTTGCATTAACTATCCATTTATAATCATTACATAATCTGCTACCTTCATCTTTCCCTCTGTTCAATAATGCTCAAGCTTCAAATTACGATTAACTGGACTGAACAAAATGTTTTCTCTGTGAAGTGACTCCTTCGATCATTTCTTTACCTACTTGATCTCACTACACCAATCAAACCCTCTAACTCATAATTGTAGCCTTCTTTTATCATGCAAATACCTTTCACTAAAATATGTAGAGTGAGGATGCGATGGACAAGCAAGAAGGGAGGGGTGAATTGGTTATCGCCCAATTAAAAATCTCTTACATAGAATAGATTAGATTCAATTAATCAAACCTATTATGTAATATGCGCAGTGGAATATAACAAGTATATAGACGAAACTGACTATCTTAACGTACGTAGAACGGAGGTAGAAGAAAACGGATCAAACCACACATACACGCAGGATTTAAAGTGGTTCAGCAAACACACCCCTGTGTGCACCTACGTCTACTACCCCACACCCCTGTGAGGATTTCTACTAACTTGTTTCCCAGGTACAAGCGTAAACCCTCACACACACATGGTTGTTTTTGGGAACAACACAATCCCCACCTCATTTCCCGGGGACGAGATAACCCGATGAGTATGCGCGGCACGTACTACACACCAACCAAACACGTTCTCACAAACCGCACACACACACAACAAAGATGTTTGTGTAATATACTTGAAGTACAAATCTTAACCTTGAAGTACAAATCTTAACCCAAGAATAAGAGAAGAAAGATGAAAACTTGAAGTTTAGAATTCTCCTATTTTTTGCGTGGTTGAGAAACGTCAGAGAAGCACACGAAAGCTTGCACATGCTTTCTTGGACGTTGCACTATGGATGCACTATCTTCATAAAATCCAACTCTTTGAACTCACACAACAACCCTTGAAGAAATTGCCTAGAAAGTGCTCTGGTATGCTAGTTCCTCCTTTGCCCTAGCCTTGGTGCAAATTCGTTCTCCAACTATGTGTGTTCTTGTTCACACAGAGAAAGGCCTCCCTTTAAATACCAACTTGCCAAAGACTTGATCTTGGCCATGGATGACAAGAAAATCTCATCCAAATCCAAACTTGGAAAGAGACCTATCCAAATATGGAAACTGCGTTCCCTTAATCGGTCGACTGATTTCATTAGGTCGGTCATCCGATTCTGGACTTAGCTTCATGACTAGTCTTCTTCTGCATTAGAAACGACACTAAATCGGTCCTCCGATTTTGCCAAGTCGGTCGTTCAACTTTGTGACTATCCCAACACCAAACTGCACTGGCTAGGTCGATTGTCCGATTTTGCCAAATCGGTCGTCTGATTTCCTTCAACAATCATAAGCTTGATCTTCACTAGGTAGGTCGGTCGACCAAAATCTCAAAATCGATCGTCCGATTTTCTGATGGGTCATCAATCAAATGGTCCCTTTCGTTCTTCAATCAATTGGCCCCTTTCTTCACCAATTGGAAGCCCCTTCATCAATCGGTTGGCTTCTCATAATCGGTCGACTAATTTCTCTGAGTCAACCGTCCGATCTGCTGACTATCACACTAGCAATTTGTACTGACTAGGTCGGTCGACCAGTTTCTCCAGGTTGGTCGACTGATTTTCTGCAGAAGTGCAGAAATCAAGTCAGTCTTCCATTTTAGCTTTGTCCAAGCCTTGGCCTTTGTGAAGTCCACTTCATGTGTGACTTTTGACATACTTTGATGCACACTTAACACACAAGTTAGACCCTCAAATCAAATATAAATAGATCAAATACCTGAGCCATCAACATGCATTATACTTAGTGTTTTTGTGATTTTCAACATGAGTTAAACTTAGTGTTTTGATGATCATTAAAATCTACAGAGTACAATAAAATACTGACAATCCTAAAATTCAACTATTCAATTCTTTAAACAAAATGATCTGTTCTTTCTTTCTCTCTACTACTTACCACTGTTTTCCAATTTGCATAAATCAACTGATACTCAACCTTTACTAAAATTGAATAGCTCTGCAAAATTTGAAACCTCCATTTGCACACAAATAATCACAGCATCTATCTTTCAACTTACTCTGCTACAACTGTCCCATTCTCAACTATTGAAAACACTACCACACTGCGGTATTTTTACTAACATCAATACTTCTATGATCAAACACAAATTCCACCCAAATCCTTTAATTAACCTCAACTAAAACTTCTAGCTCTTCATAATCTACTTCTTCATCTTACTAAGACTGATATTCTTCATCCACTTCCAAATTGATTTACCTCTTTCTACCTTATTCTCTTTGCTGAAAAATCTATAGTTTGGATTCTTGGAATCGTAACACTTCTCACAATATCACATCTTACCTGATCTTACTTAAACATCACTATCTTTCTTTTTACATTCTTAGCTTCAATTCTCTTAAAACATACTTCACTATCATATCTCAATCATTACCATACACTGAACATATCTGCTAAGTATCATTAGGCATATCTTTAATTTTGCAATCTCTAACCAATCCCTCTGCTAAATAGCCATAAGCTGTTACTTGCCTGCTGAATAACACATTCTCAGAAATTTTTAGAAAATTTAACTCAATAACCATCTCCATCTACTCTCTCTTTAACAAACTACTCGCATCTGCATACACCTTTACCAACTTTATGCAAAACTTTCTGTCACAATTACATTTTTCAATAATAACATTATTCTCAAATCTGCTACCATAAATTACAACTTCTTTATTTGCTGACATATTATATGAAATCAGTTCTAACCATGCAATCACTAGAAGCTCTCAGAAACTCCAACTAATTTCATCATCTAAACTATTTTCCTGCACTTACTAACACAATCTACAAATACCTCAAACATTTCTATTATAATATCTTCAATCCTTTGTAATTAATAATTCTCAATCGATAACAAGCTTCTACAACAAAACCAACACACTACTTGTCACGTCCCGACATTTAATATATCTATAAATGCCGAAATGTGAACGAATAAGAAATCAAGAGTAAAATTTGAACTATTCGAGCAGAAAATTACTCGGGGGCATCACTAAATAAAAAATTATTAACTGTCATTCTACAGGTATTACATGATCCTCAATTTACAATTCAAAAGTAAACACCGCAAAGGTTGATCTCTCAACCCACAAATCCCGATGTCCCGCCTTCTAGAACTGTAGATTACCTCAGAAAAAGTAGGATTTGATGAGCTAACTAGCCCAGTAGGATTCAATATTCTAATCAAAAGGACTATGATAACCAAAGAATAGACAAGAAACTTAACTGTTAGCACTGCTGAATATCAAAGATGATTGGATGACCATGTCAATAGATAACAATTGTAGAACAGGAGTACTGAACAAGATTGCACGGTCAAGAATTCAAGACAACAATTCACGTTCTGGTTCAAATACATATCCAACTCATGATAAAATAACATGATGACTAATCAAGCTTATATGATACAATGCCAAACATCCACAGATCCTTTATCGTTTCGTACGACCACTAAACGAATTCGGGTGCTCCTCCCGAGACTGGACCAGCCCCATTTGCACAGGCATATAACTCAATTGAGTCCAAAGACCCAAAAATTGTCATCATAATTCATTCTTGTAAAAGATTCAAGTGGGGGTACACAAGTACACAATATCTCTCATAGAATAAAGGTTTAGGATTCAATGCCAAAATTTACAGAAGGTTGTAGACATGTAGGAATCAAATGTACTTGAGGTGTTCAAAGATAATCCATAGTGGAATATGGATGACATTTGAATGATCTTTCTCAGAGATACAGTAATTGGAATCCAAGGAAATAAGGGAAACAACTAGTTGGGTTAATACCAAAGTGTGTCACCTTTGGTGAGACATGAAACAGATCAAGTTAAACACCTCATACAAGTGTATGTCGACAGCCAGGGAGTGGCTGTCGACAGCTACTGTCCTCCCAGAACCAATTTCTGGAACTTAGACACTGTTTATCGACAGGCCAAGGGTGGTTGTCGACAGATGAAGACCATCTGTCGACAGATAAGAGCTATCTGTCGATAGCTGCTGGTGGTTCTACGCATATGGGTTCTGGAAGCATGATACCTGTTGACAAATGAGTTCTATCTGTCGACAGTCATGGGTTGAACTTCCGAAAATGGTATTACAACATCTTAGAAGACTCTTCTAAGTGTTCCTATGATTCCAAACATGGTTAACAACATCTAAATGGTCTTATTCACATCCTCAAACACCACTTACATGAAGGAAACAATTAGGACAGTAAGAGTGCAAATTTTACACATGGGTGGCATGAAGCTTATGAAAGGATGATCATTGAGAATACAACTCTTCTAGATAACATTTCCTTACACCTAATAGGAAGATTTTTACAAGTATGCTTGGACATAATATGAACATTTGCTAAAACATGATTACAATGGATAGGAAAACAATCCTAAGGATATTTTCAGAATCAAAGACAAGTGTGAACATGACCAAACACTTAAACATGAAGCTCTTTAGCAAGAGAAGGAGACAAGAAGTAGAAAAGGAAGAGAGAATTCTACCTGACTTAAGAAAGATGAAGTCCTTCTCCTTTCCTCCCAATGAAGGGAACTAGCAGTAGCAGGAAGGTAGAAGACTTGAGGAAGCAATATCCACGGCAAGTGTAGCAAAGGCAACTACATAAGAAGCAGCAGCAGCAGCCACGACAAAGCAGCAGCAACAACACCAACAAATCAAGTGGTAGCCGGAGTTGCTTCAGCAGCAGGGAGACTGGGAAAAAGGTGGAAAGGCTCACATGAAGGGTGAAGGGAAGGCTTATATAAGCTCCATGGTTTCTTGCATGTATATCACGTAGCCATACATGTGTTGCAGTAAATGTCATCTCTCCCCTCCCAAGCCATGTTTACCATGCAGTTCCCATAGCTTAGCCACGTTAACCATGGGTTTTTACCCCACTTACACGTATTAGGATATGTGTAGACCACTTACCTAAGGTGCAAAGAGGCTTACATGGCCCCCATGATACGTAAGCAAAATTAATCAAGAAAATGGGTTACGTAAATAGGTGAAAATTCAGTTGGTCTTTTTGTCCCTAAATTTTTATACTCAAATGATGTCCATTCAAGTTGAAATTTTAAACATAAGCTAATAGGGAGGTTTTACAAATTATGATAATTTTATTTTAATTTTTAGAATTAATTTTTTACCTAGCAAAAATTACCCAAAAAATCACTGTGTCGACTTAATCTTGATATCCGGGCGTCAATAATTCAGGATATTTGCATTTCTAGTATCAGCACATTTTTATGGAAATTATGGTATTTTTGGATTTCAATTCCGTTACCGAATTCTGGTGGCGTCCTGTCGGAGTGCGCACATCTGAAGACAGTACCGGGATTGCTTTAATAATGTAGAAATATTTCTAAAATAAAGATAATCAGGTTTCTTGTAAGTATTTATGTCTTTTATGAAAATTAAAATCTTCTCTAATTTTTGATATCATATTATTATTTTGGTATTAAATTTTGGGGTGTTACACTACTACCCTTATTAAGTGCCTCTTTATATACTTGAACAATTAACATTATACCACTGATCCTGCTAAATCTATTGATTACTCAATAACATCATTATACTTTATCACATCTTCCTCAAAAAATAATTCCATTTCTGCTAATTATTATGCTAAATCAAATCATTTCTCAATTTCACTATTTCTCATTTCAATTCCACAACAAACTATCAATCAAAGCATACACAACATAACACACATATACACGGAAACTCATACAACCTGTGGACCTACTACCAACAGTGGATATTAAAATCATATTTTAGGACATTGTAATCTAAATATCTTTTGATATTCTAACTAGACTCTGCTCTGATATCAATTGTAGTGTCCTTGGATACTTATGCACGAGAAGACTCCATATCCAGATCTGCCTCCTGCGAATAGACCGAAGTCTCGCAAGGGATATCTCACATACATGTCCAATAAGAATATAAAAGATAACCGCACATGTATAAAGATGCATGATAAAATACATGATCCCAATACATTATTACATGTTCAAAAGAAAGGTATAAGAGCCTGGGACATATCTCGAGGTGTACAACAATAGTCAAACTCACACTACTGCTGATGGTACAGATCCGCCTCCGAGAAATCACGACCTGAAAGGGGGGTGTAGGGGTGTGAGCCTCACAAAGCCACAGGCTGAGTAGGGAAACTCTTCAAAATAACAACATATATTCCACGTGTAACTAAAGGAAAGCACCAAATAACATAATCTCACGGAAAGTTGTAATCCTAAGCATGCTTTTTAATCAACACAAGTAAACACCTTACCATTTACAGTTAAATGAATAATTATAATGAACATTCACAATTAACGAGAATAACAGCAATTCCAAGATTAACCAACAATAAATCACTAACCAAGAGCTACTTAAACCAGACAAGCATTAGGAGTAAACCATTGAATGGAAATTAAGGAAACACTGGCCAATAGTACAAACAAACGGTACCTTAACGAGTTCCACACCACACACTACGGAGTAACTCAACAAGCAGAGTTAGAAGAAGTGACTCTAACACTCTGGTCACGACTACTAGCTTATGAAGTCAGTATACAATCCGAACAAGCCAACATAGGAAAACATCTCTCAATTTCACAGACACAGACGAAAGGTCTAACCGTGGCTCCACCTCTACAAGTACAAGAAATTGTTGAGATCAACCAACACCACAGTAGACAACAAACTACAAACCCACGTCTAACATACCTCTAAAAGTTACTGGGCCCTTAGAGTGAAGCTGTGGCAACACGTACGTCTACTAGTGTCCGTCCCTCAATCACGAGTGTGCTGCAACGATTGAACAGAAAGTTAACCACAATATAAGTTGTTGTCTCACCGTCATCTTTTTCTCAGTCGGACGGGTTACTCAACAAACGAGTGAGAGTGTCTACGAAAATGACAGAGATTTTGACGGTACACATAGAACCGAAACAAACTCTAAACACAACGTGTCTGACTCACAAAAAATCTGAGATACTTGATTGAAGAGACATTTTGAATTAAACACCGGATCATCGAACTTGACAAACCACCAAAAAGTCACAACAAACCATTACTAATTACTAAACCACATCTATAAACCGTACGTTCACAACCTTGAAACTTTTTATTCATAAACCACCTTCTCCGAACTCGTGGTGGTGGCGGCACATGCGGCAGACGTAGGCAGCTTCACCCACGAGGAGCCGCTCGTCATCTCCAAACTCCATTCCACCTACTCGTCCGAAGGTGCAGTTACCTCGCCGTATCACACCTCGGCAGAGGTCGTGGAGCCAGAAAGCTTTGTCACGGACAGCAACAGAGGAGCGCCGCTGGCAAAGCCCATGTGGAAATCCCGCGGCTTTTGCGTGGAAACCGCGGCAAACTTCTATTCCTTTTTCTAACCTTTTTTCTCCGCTAGGCCCTCCCATGCTATTTGTCTTTCTGACCTTTGTAGACCAGCCACTCTTGCATAATCTTAGCTTAGATAGTTAACAAAATAAATTAATCACAAATTTACTTGAGTTTATCATAAATCCAAAATCTCTCTATAGACATATTTTCTATAAAACTACTCTGAGTTGGTTTATGCCATGTAAATATATATATGTTTATAAAGAATCTCGAACAAGGGTTAGTTACAGATATATTTATGATAAACGAAGGGTTAGTGACAGATATATTTATGATAAACTTGTATATTATAAATGTGTTTGTGAAAATTTTATTTATATTTTATAGGTTGCATCCAAGAGATATGGTAAAACGTGATGGCAGGAGCATATTTTTCGCCTTGTTTCACCTAATTAGTATTTAGTCCAATAAATTTCTAAAATGGCTCATTTTACAATAGTTCTTTCGAGAAGGATATATAAAGAAGCCACCTTAAGAAACCGCAACTCCCAGACTTTTGAATGGCCGGTGGGTGGCGCCATGCCGGGTCCCTTACCACCTCCGTGTGTGTGTGTGTGTGTCCAAACACTTTCTCTCTGCTCCCCGCCCGACCCACCCTTCTGTGTATGTCTATTTGCGTTGGTTGGGGAAGGGGAGGAGGGGGGAATGGGAGCTGGAGGAGAAGGGTTTGGGTGTGTAAGTCTGGTCTTCTCTTCTGAACTCAATGAGCTTCCAGGACCTCGAGGGGACATCGGCACGGCCCCTGGCGCCGCGCTCTGGCAGCCCAGATATAGCCCGCAGCATATTCCAGCTCAACACCGCCGTCTCTGGTTTCTGGCGGCTTGTCGACTCCATTGGGACGGCCAAGGACACCGTTGAGCACCGTCAGAAGTTGTACGCCAACTCCTTCCCTGCTTATTCTGCTTGCCTACCACCACCGAACTTCAAATTCCCACACTTTTTCTGTCATTGTTTGGATATTCTTTGTCTTCTTCTGAAATCTGTTAATTGTGTTCTGCAGAGTTAATGCGAGGCAGTCAATCAGTAAGTTAGTGAAGGATGTGTCGGCAAAGCTCAAATCTCTCAACAATAGCACTGATCCAAGTTTACCCGTATGTATATCTGGCCATTTTTCTTGCACATCTTCTGTTCCAGGAATTGTCCGTGAGAAGAAACAACATTGAAAAGGATGGTTCTCTGTCTGAAACACTAGCTGAGCAAGAAACTGGAGGGCTCCAAGCTCGCAAGGGACTTCCAGGCAGTCCTGCTTGACTTCCAGAAGGCACAGACACTGGCAACTGAGCGCGAGGCGGCATATGTACCTTCTCCATCCAAATCTCGTCCAACAAGGTCTCGCTTCCCCTATTTCTGAATGCAGTCTTTGAGTAGACTTTTGGTTGCACGAGCTATTTGGAGTTTGTCAAGACTTGTGAATTGCTATCTTCTGTGGCTGTGGTTTTTCCTTGTCAGCTCTGTTCTAGATGAGGATACAACTCCCCACAACAAGAAGCAAGAGAATGAAATACTTATTAGAGAGCAGAAGAGGTTAGGAATCCTTACAGATGATACTGTAAATATCCATGGCTTTGTTGTATTTTACTATGATCAACGTTGAATAGATTCACAGAGCTTCAAAGAATTGCTATCATTTTTTTTTCCCACCTGTTGTAAACATCTAACATTGTAACTCTGTTTTGCAGCTCAAAGTTTAAAAGTTAGAGTTATTTTTTCTTTTGCATTCATGTGTTTACTTGTGTGTTTGAGTATTTGAGTGTGCATGCGCACGCGTGTGTGTATGTGAGAGAGAGAGAGACGTGGTTTCCCTTTGGAATAAAAGAGAAGGAAGCATGGTACAACACCAACCTTGCCTGTGATGAGTCTAAGTGCAGGTGTCATGTATACATATGAATATTATGTTCTCTACAAGGAGATGAAGGAGAAGACAGCAAGCATGTTAGAATACTGACTCACCCATGATGTGCATGTGTTTGATTGATCATTTCTACGGTGACGAAGAAGTATACTTGGTTTCATTATGTCCTTGATTAGGACAAAGAAGAATGATGACTCTGACCATGTGTATATGCAGGTATGACATACGTCTAGCTTTGTCATGTCCTTGACTAGGTGATAGGCAGCATGATATTGTGCTGATTCTGCCGTGAGTCCTTTCACAGATAGTTATGTACCATAAGGGAAAGAAGCTTTAAATCTCTATTTCTACAATTATCAAGATATCATATGGAAAGACGCTTTAAATCTCTATTTGTACAACTCTCAGGATATCATATGGTTGGTGAAACCCTATGCAGGCAATTTTTGGTCCCTGCCAGGGATAATAGGGTAGGGAAGAGTGACCATATTATTATTCTCTTCCTTGATGTGAGCATGCATCATATATTAGAAATGAGAGAAGGATCTATAAGGAAATCCAATCTTTGATTTGGGTGAGGTGTGTTCTTTAGTTGGTATGGGCTTTCGTCCAATATTGGAAAAATCTAGTTGTTTGTAAGGCTTAAACATGAGTGGCTTTCTAGCTTCTTGTTCCTGGGAACAAGAGGAAGCCATGCAAGCCCACACCATACACACACGCATTCACGCATTTGCGCGAACATGAACGCGGGCTGGGCCAGGCCGGCTAGCCCCACACTTTGGGTTTTCTTTTTGTTGCAGATGGATTTTGAGTCTCCTTAATCAGGAAATTGGATTTTAAGGTGTTACAGAAACATTGCCTTACCTGACGGGAGTGGTTTTTGGGAACCAAGAGGCGTTACCCAACCTAAGGCAAAAATCGAAGGCAATAAGGAGTCTTGGGCTGAGAGGGGAACACTGTGGGGCAAGTTCTTCTTCTGCCTACCTATTGCCCTATCTTTGCCTTTTCTCTCTACATACATAGATCGAGTTGTAAGTTTTTGAGGTCATTTTTGAGGTGTAGACTTTTGTGCAAAGGTGTTTGTTAAAGCTGTCTATCCTAGGGGAAGATCGTGGACTCCATCGCACTAGTATGACGAGGGCGATATCTTCTCTAAGGATAGTCCTATTGGGCAGCTCGACTAAGTTCTCTAACCCTTTATTTTTTGTTATTTGTTGCATATCCATGCATGTGTTTTCCTTTTAGTGTTTATATGGATCTTACTTTCGGTACCGTGGTGGTATGATAATCGGGCATCGTATGTGGCATGGTTGACCAAACCGCACTGTACCGGTACGGTTAGGCTGTGCCGCAACGTACCTGGCAAAAGACGATACCAGGCACGGTCGGCACAGTCTCCCCCCCCCCTCACGCACCGCCTCTTCTTTCCCACCTTCTTCTTCCTCCTAGCCCCTCATCCGTCTCTCTTGCGATCCCTCTCTCTCTTGCATTCCCTGTCTCTCTCTCTCTCATGCTCGCTCGCCGCCACACCATGGGGTGGAGGCCTTGCCGTCGCTGCCACTGTGCTGCCCCTGAGAAGTTGATGCCCTCGCCCATGCCACCGCCACGCTGCACCGTCCTCGCTGCTCACCGTCGCGCCATCTGCACTCATCCTCGCCATCGTGACGCAACACCCTCGCCATCGCCCTCACTGTCACGACAGATTAATGGCATGCAAACATGGAACCATGACAAATATTTTATCACCTTTATAGATGATGCAAGTAGATACTGCTATGTGTATTTTCTTAAGTCTGAAGATGAAGCTTTATTCAAGTTTATCATCTTTAAGAATAAGGCAAAAACACAAACTTTCAAGGTTCTAAAAAGGGTGAGGTCTGATATAGAAGGGGAGTATACGTCTAACCTGTTTATAGCATTTTGTTAAAATCATGATATAATTCACGATATTACTATTCCCTATTCACATTAATCTAATTGGGTAGTTGAATGAGAAAATAGTGTTTATAGTCATGGTCAGCTCCCTTCTTCAAAGTTTTGGATTACCTACCTATATGTGGGGGGAAGTCTTGAATACGGCATGCCATATTCTGAACAAAATCCTCTAAAACACAAAGATACTAGTTGAGATAAGATTAAAAGAGTAGGAAATCCAACTTAAAATATCTTGAAGTATGGGGCTGTCTTGCTAAAGTGCTAGTCCCAAAACACAAAAGGAATAAGTTGGATCGTAAAATAGTTGACACGGCCTTTATAGACTATGTTGTTAACAGTTATGTATATATATTCTTGGTGATCAAGTTTGAGATATCTAGGGTGACTATAAACTCCAAAGTTGAGTTTCCTGATCCTATGTTTTATGAGGATGTATTTCCCATGAAAATAAGTGTACTTCATCATGTTTCTTCTAAAGAAACTCCTTATATATCTGTGTCAATTCATGATCATGTAGATACAAATGTGGGGGGTGATGCCTCCAATTTACATCTTGACTCTTCTGATCAAGAGGAATCAGTGGAACCAAGAAGGAATAAGAGACTAAGAAGTGCCAAGGATCTAGGGAGTGATTTTATCACTTATCAAATTAAGGGTGATCCTCCCACTTTTCGAGATGTTATGGCTTCTCCAGAAGCAAAGCATTGGAAGGATGCAATCAAAAGTGAGATGGATTCTATCATCTCTAATGGCACTTGGGAGTTAGTTGATCTACCTTCTAGTTTTACTGTTATTAGGTGTAAGTGGATCTTCAAGAAGAAACTAAAACCAGATGGAAGTATAGACAAACATAAGGCCAAACTGATTGCTAAAGGGTTTAAACAATCGGAGGGAATAGATTTCTTTGATGCCTATTCTCCTGTTAGTAAGATGACCACAATCCGAGTACTTGTAGTGTTGGCCTCCATGTATAATCTCATTTTCCATCAGATAGATGTTAAGACTGCTTTTTTAAATGACGATCTTGAAGAAGAGATATACATGGATCAGTTTGAAGGGTTTGTGGCACCTGATAATGAAAAGAAAGTTTGTAAACTTGTTAAGTCCTTGGGTTGAAACAAGCTCCCAAATAATGGCATGAGAAATTTGACAAGACCATCTTGTCATTTAGCTTTATAGTCAATAAATTCGATAAGTGTGTATATTCTAAAGTCAAAGGTAATGCATGTATCGTTTTATGCTTACATGTAGATGATATCATGTTATTTGGAACCTCTATTGGGATTGTTAATGAGACAAAGTCCTTGAGTAGAATGTTTGAGATGAAAGATATGGGTGTTGCTAATGTGATTTTGGGACTTAAACTGATTTGTTCAGTTGAAGTGATAGCAATTTCTCAATCTCACTATGTTGAGAAAGTTTTAGAGAAATTTGGCTATCAAAACAATAAATTTGTAAGTACTCCATATGATCCATCTAAGAAATACTACAAGAATAAGAGTGGTGTCCTAGTGTCTCAACTTACATATTCCCAAATCATAGGAAGTCTAATGTACCTTACTAATTGTACTTGGCTTGACATTTTGTATGCATGATGTTCTAAATACACTGGCTAATCAAGAGGGGAGAGGTGAATTGATTATGCCTAATTAAAACTAAACCATACAATAAGTGCAATTTAACTACAGTAGAAACACAAACGCATGAATAAAGTAAATAGTGTATGCAATGGAACCACATGCACGGTGGTAAGAATGGGGGTAGGAGAGAAGGAACCACACCATAGTGCACAAGAATTTTTAAGGTGGTTTGGTTATGTGCAACCTACATCCACCCCCACGGTATGTGAGGCCTAACACACACACTATCTTGGTTTTCGAGCATAAGAAAGTAAACCCCCCCTTCCATACACATATCTTGTTTCCGGGTATAAGAACAGACCTACAACACACACGCACACATTTGTTTCCTGAGACAACTTAACCCAACCCGTAGATCACGCCGACTCTACATATTGATGTCGTAGCACCACCAACACGCAAAGACTATAATGTTTAAGCACGCACATTGAAGGATTTAAGTTTAGATAACCACAATACAACACAGACAAAGAGAGACTATAGAGAAAGAAAGTATGTTTTAGGCTCCCCCTGTAGAAATATCAAGTAGCCCCATTCTTGACTCAGCCTTATATAGATTCCACAATATGAAGTCGAGGTAGAATGCTCCCAATCTCGTCCTTTCTCGTAGTAGCAGCTTTACAACAACTCTGGTGTCACCAATCAAGTCCAAAGATCACAGCTTTAACTTTGAAATGAGCAGTACGGACTCAAGTTGTACGTTTGGATACACGGGACGCAGGAAACCATGATGCCTCCAAAAAGTCTTAGGGTTGCATGCCTCAGGTTGAGAAACATACTTTTACATATACAGGAAGGTTTCCAAGTTTTCTTGCCCTTAAATCAATTTCTATAATCAATTCGTGTGAAAATAGGAAAGTTCATATTTGGCAAATTGCCAGACTCGATCGACCAATGCATGATCTTGGTCGACCAATGTGAGATTCAGTCACCCAATGTGCTGTTGGCCTTCAGGCATAGTTCATTGAGAGCTTTAGTTGACCAAACACAATTTTGGTTGACCAATAGCTTATTTTAGTTGATTAAATTGTACATTGGTCGACCAGACTAGGTTTTTCTTAGACTCAGTAGATATGTCGATCGACTAACCATAGTTTTGGGTCGATCAATCCCCTACAAAATAAGAGATTAAACCATGTTGGAAACCAAATGACATGGAATTAAAGTACACTTACCTTGGCCTTCCAACACCTGTATTTAACCTTGATTTCTTGCTCCTTTCACACATTTAAAGACACAAATAGAACCCTCAATATGTATAAGAAAATTCAAAGACATGAGGTCCATTTCATCAAATCCAAATCATCCAATCTCATCACATCAAACATAATGTTTTGTTATCATCAAAATCTACTGGAGTACAATAATGTAGTGACTAGATTCATCATATACAATCACTGTCCTGATCGTACTTATTGGGAGGGCTTGGATAGGGTACTAAGATACCTTAAAGGAATTATTTCCTTAGGCTTGCATTATGGGAAGTTTCCTATTGTACTAGAAGGGTACAGTGATGCAAGCTAGATTGCCTAAATTTACGGAGTAACAATTTTTCAGGATATGTTTTTACCCTGAGAGGTGGTGCTATTACCTGGAGGTCTGAAAAGCAGAGTATATTATCTCGGTTACTTTTGAGGTTGATTTGTGTATTTTAGACACTATTGGAATAGAGGTTGAGTGTATCAGGGGACTTCTAATTGAACTCCCTTTGATGAGAAAGCTTATTCCTGTGATCTCAGTGCATTGTAATAGTATGACCATAATTGCTAAAATCAGGCGTTCAAAGTACAACTAAAGACAGAGGAGACATGTTCAAGTTAGGTTAAAATTAGTAAGGGAACTTGTGTCTCAGGTTGTGATTGTTGTTGACTTTATTAGTACTAAAGATAATACAACATGCTCACTTATAAAGGGACTTGATAGAAATCAAGTTCAAAAATCTAGACTGAAACCCATTGAGGATTCTTTTATCATATCAACCCAACTTAACTGAGTGGAGGTCCCACAAAGTAGGTTCAATGTGATAATAACAAGCTATAGGAAGAATAAAGTGGCACTTTAAATAAAGTTAATACTTATGTATTTGAGTCTATCCCTTGTAATTATATTCAAAGTGCTAGTACTGCAAGAGAGGGAACAGTTTGAAGAAACTCTGAATGGGTTCGAGTCTATATTGGCAGGATGCTTAGTAGTGTATCTTTAGAGAAACCTACATATGTGAGTGTGACTGTGAGGCCACAGTTAAGAGGAAGTGGGTTCTTCCTTAAGTAATACTCATGAATCAAGATAAGGGTGCATGGTCAGAATAACACCAACTCTAAAGATTACGACCAAGACTATTATAATGTTGTTTCCAGTCAACATCTTCACAACAAAGGATCAGGTTCAAAACTTAGTTCACGTTAATCTTATGGGGATATTCAATTGGTAACTCAGATAAGGGTTTAAACCTAAAAGATACATTTACTAAAAGCATGATAGTGTTGACCATCATCTGTGTTGTTCTTCCACATTCAAACATTGAATTTGTGGGGGAATGTTAGAAATGAGAGGACCTGTGAGGAAATCCAATGTTTGATGTGGGTGAGGTATGTCCTTTAGTTGGTATGGGACTTTTGTCCCTTATTGGAAAACTAAGTTGTTTGTAAGGCTTAAATTTGAGTGCCTTTCTAGTTTCTTATTCCTAAGAACAAGAGGAAGCCATGCAAGCCCACCATACACACGCATGTGCGTGCGCGAATGCAAGCGTGGGTCGGGCTGGGCTGGCCTGTGTGGAATGCGAAAAAATTTCATGTGATTTGATTTAATTTTAGTTTTATTTTTCCTTGCGGGGCGTGCCAGTTTGTCTGTCAGACATAAGTTGTAATCCACGTGGGGCGGAGGAGAAAATTTCATGTCCATTGGACAAGTGCGCCTTTTGTTTTATGTAAAAATATTTGTTCTGCATATTTTATTTTATTAGGCGATAAGGGTTACGTGTACTGGACCCCTTCTCCATCGACCGGAATCGATGTTAATTTACATCGGATTAAAAGCCTTTGATGTTGATTTACATCAATTTTAACCCGAATACCCTTGATGGTAAAGTCGAGGTTTACATTTTTTCTAGAAAATAATAACACGATGTTTTAATTTTAACGAACAAAATAGATTTTGTTTTTAAAAGAGCATGGACTCTATTTGTGAGTTTGATATAAACCCGAGGATTTATTTGATGCTCGAATATGTTGTGTATTTGAGCAGAGCTTTTACATGGGCAAAATTTTCGGGCAAACACACACGAACATATATTTGATGAACATATGGTCGTATTATCTTGGGGCAGAGTCTCCGTATGGACAGAGTCTCCCCATAAAATACGTACATATGAACACATATTTTGTGAACATATGAGTATGCTTTTAGGGCAGAGCCTCCGCTTGGGTAAAGTCTCCTTATAAAGACATACGCATATGAACACAAACGATTTACCCTTACGGAGACTAACTCAACGTGAGGGAAATAACATAGATGTGTTTAAATGTTTATACCTATGGAGACTGACTCGACATGGAAACATTTGAACACGAGAACATTTGATATTTAAATATCTTATGTCCATGGAGACTAACTCGACATGGAAGATTTTTAAACATCCGAGCACATGAACATGTTTAAATATTTTATATCCATGGAGACTAACTCGACATGGAAAATATTTAAACAATGGAACACATGAACACAAACATTTAACAATTTTATCTCCACAGAGACAAACTCAATGTGGAGATATAAACATGTGTTTGAATTTTTAAAATCACCCCATGAAGACTAACTCGACATGGGGGGGGGGGGGGGGGTTTACAGAGATTTTGTGGTCGGAGGGGGATGACCTTTCGACTTGCTGAGGGCGAGTACCTTCACGCCGAGCAGAGTCTTCCCCAACAAGCAAGTTTTTCTTTTTGAAATCCGACCCCCTTTGTCATCGAGCTATATGGGGTATTTATAGGGGTTTTGCCCCTTTACATTGATGGAATAGAGATGCATAACCGGGGGGGAGGTCCCCTCGGTTATGAAGAGAGATGCATAACCGGGGGGAGGTCCCCCCGGTTAGCCTCAACCGGGGGGACAGTCCCCCTGGTTAAAGAAGATTTAAGGAAATTCCTTAACAGGGGGACAGTCCCCCGGTTAAGGAATTTTTTCCTTAACCGGGGGGAGGTTCCCCCGGTTAAGGGCCTTAACCGAAAGGGGGGGGGGGTCCCCCCAGTTAAGGGCTTCCCCCTTTAACCGATGGGAAATCCCTCCGTTGGGGATTTTAAACGGGGGTTTCTCCCCCTGGCTTCTATAAATATCCACCCTCGGGCTTTACGAGGGGTGTTGATGCCGTGAAGAACTTCGTATTTCTTGGAGATCCTTCTGACGGAGTGTTGTTTGGATTCGGACTTTGCAAGTGCTTAGTGCTTCCTCTTGCAGGCGTATTTTGGAGTTGTAATTTCCTTCAAATTCTGGGTCTTATTGACCTTGTGCTGTCGAAAATTCTTTATAACTTGTCTTCTCCGAAGCGTTGTTCTTCCCGAACTTATACTCCATTGGGGAGTTTGGTGTTGACTTCATCAATAAGTCTTCTTCTTTAACTTGAAAGGGACTTGAATCCAATATTACCTAAGTAACCATAACATTACTTTAAGTAACCATTGGATCAGTATAAATAGCTTCTGACATCCCTATATGGATATCCATTGCAAACTTTTCAGGGTTCAACAGTCGGCTATGCACATGAGGTTTACTTTTACTGCAGAGGGATTTTAAGTCTTCTTATTAATCGGGAAATTGGGTTTTAAGGGTGCATCGGTTATAGAAACATTGCCTAATCTGACCGGGGGGGGGGGGGAGGTGTTGAGACATAGATGTTAGTATTGGCCAACATCAATATGTTTCGGCCAGGACCGATCTGAAATTGTCCAAAAACACTGTAGCAAATCTGAAACCATTACAAATAATATTTTAATCAATTTTGGCTAGTTTCCGCTGAAACGGACCGAAACCAGATCGAAACCCACCGAAATTGGCCACTCTTAAGGCCGCCCAAGACGCCTGAAACTGGCCGAAACTAAATGGAAACTGTATTGGTTTTGGAATTGACCAAAACCAATATCGAAATCGATACTAACATCCTTGACCTGGGAATTAAGAGCCGTTATGCTACCTAAGGCAAAAACCGAGGGGAAGGAGTCTTGAGGTCGGTTTTGAGGTGCGGACTCTTATGTGAAGGTTTGTTGAAGCCGTTCTATCTTGGGGGAAGATCGTGGACTCTGTCGCACTGGTATGACTGTGGCGTTATCTTCTCTAAGGACAATCCTACGGGGCAGCTCAATTAAGTTCTTCAACCCTTATTTTTCTTTCTTTGTTGCATATCCATGCATGTGTTTTTCTTTTGGTGTTTATATGGATCTTGCCTTCAATGCCGTGGTGGTATTATAATCAGGATTGTATGTGAGACATGTTGATTGGCTTCCTATATGTACATTCTATCCTGATTGTTTTCCCACATCATATACTTATCATTTGTCAAAAAACTATCAGTGCCCACTTTCTATGATCTCGGATCCTCAAAATACTTTCCACAGAAAGCCACACTTTATTTTATGTACAAATGGATGTTCTAGAATATGAACAATTTATCATTGCATTTTACGAGTTTTCAGTGTTCTCAAGGGTTTATCTGAATCAACATTAGTAGTAGGCTAATCCTTCCTTGTTTAGTTCCATGGTCAAATGAGGAAGGTGGGGAATGCATTTAGGGTGTGGAGGACTGAGGGGTAGCTTCAATTGACACTAAACTGAAAAGAAAGTAGGGGAAAATCACTTAAACACATGCATCATTGTCTAAGTTCAGTGCTCATTAGAAGGTGCAACCAAAATCAAGTAAAATATGATAAAAGAACTTGGGTAGCCTGAAGAAGACAGTTCAACATAGGCAAAAAGGACATGACCTTTCTGAGAACTAAAGGGCGTATCCAGTGCACGAGGCTCCCACTAGCGTGGGGTCTGGGAAAGGGACGATGTATGCAGCCTTAGCCCAATAAATCGAGAGGTTGTTTCCATAATCGAACCCGTCATCTCCTGGTCACGCAGGGGCAGCCTTACTGTTGCTCCCAGGTCCACCCTTCATGACCTTTCTGAGAACTACAAACATGAAACTCAGTAGTTAAAATGGTGGCAAGGTTTGCCATATCGGATCTCGGCTTCGTCTCGGGAGGGTCAAAGAGAAGAGATCTCGGGAGATCAAGATAACATAAAAGTGTGGATCACATAGGTTCACATGGATAATTCCTTAAGGAGTATAGATAATTACATACATTCTCAAGCCTCAACCATGGATGACATAGGTTCACATATATCATACAACAAGAGTGTGAGAATTGGGCTTCGAGATGTGCATTTTGATTCTTCTCTCCTTAGGATTCTAGTTTATTTTCAATTAGAAAGTGAAAAATCTCATGAGTTTAGGTGATGATAGCTTAGGTTTGACCAAATCCTGAGAGGTCTCAAACAGACTAAGTGCTGTCAGTAGGAGAGTGGCTCCCTTGGAGAAGTCATATGCACGTTTGACTTTTTTTACCGGACTTTAGACTTTTAGTATTCTATTAGGTTTATTTGAATTATGAAATTTTTAGATATGCCAAATTATAACAAATTATGAAAGATTAGAAAGTCGCTATTTTGATTGGAACCATCGAAATCACGATTTTCTTCTTGGATGAGAGAGTTGACTTTTTATTTGTAAGAGATATGATTTTTTTGATATTTTTATTGGATTCAAATGGGGGGTACTTCCTTATTCACATGTAATATCTTAAGTAAATTAACATTTACTTAAATGATATTCAGATAAATAAGGGGTCCTGACAGCCCTGCCTGAAGAGGATCCTGAGTCCTGACAACCCTGCCTGAACCCTGAAGATATATCTCGGCCATCTCGTTTCTCGGGGAGGGGCCGAGACCGAGAATCTCGCGAGATCTCGCGAGATTGCATACCATGAATGGTGGGATAGGATTCATGTTGCCATCTCTGACATCTTTGTCCAGGAAATAAATTATGGATATAGGAAGTAGCCTACGCCGTCATTATGAGCACACATTTTGGGTTCATTGAGTTTTCCTTACAGGTGTAACCGTAAGTTAATGAACTATCAAGTCGCTAGCATTTAGATGGGCATAAGAACTGCTTATCTCATGGAAAGTTTTGATGTTCTTTATGTTCATCAAACAAGGTCATTTTCTTTGTCCTCTAAGATTGTAGAAGAAGAGAGAGATGATGTACAAAGTAGATGAATTCCATCCTCAGGGGTCATAATTGCATGTCTCACTTAAAATTGTCACAGAAAAGTGTTATTGTTGATCTTGGTTATTTTTATTAATTTTTAGAAATGAATTTCCAAGGAAGAAGATTGTTGAATAGCAATTTTGTGGGTGGCTTTCCCATTAATAATAGTGGCAACATAAAGAGTACAAAGAGGGAATGGGTGAAAAACTATGCATGCATGCTTGACCTTCCTCTTATATGATCTCTTTTGACATCCAGAATTCTTACTTCATGGATGTAACTATCTAGGACAACTTTGTAGATATAATGTTTTGAACAGCCACATATATTTTGTCAATAAATCTCTTATCTCTTAGAAGCAATTTTCTAGGGACCTTAAATGCTGTCACATGACTCACATCAATGAAATGTCCCGCATCTGAATTTAATCATCCACTAAATGTTGTGACATAATTCTTTGTGTACATTAAAACCGTGAAAATAT
Source organism: Colocasia esculenta (assembly GCA_014218235.1). Taxonomy (NCBI): domain Eukaryota; kingdom Viridiplantae; phylum Streptophyta; class Magnoliopsida; order Alismatales; family Araceae; genus Colocasia; species Colocasia esculenta. The sequence continues at coordinate 10,075,783 of CM024759.1, read as the reverse complement.
GTTAAAAAATGGTGTGAACAAACAAGGCAGTTCAGTGAGATGCTGAAGACTAATTTAAAAAACTCCCATATTTTGGGGGCATTTGTATTTGGGTTTTTTACATATTAGTCATTGAAATCCCTTTTGTTTCTATGGCCTTCCCTAATTAGTTTCTCATGAATATGGAAAGTATATTCCTTTAACTACAGTTTCATGATCTGAAACTAACATAATGTTGATTTTGAACAAGTCCTAAAAGACAGCATGCTTGCCTTGAGCTTCTGGTAAATAAATAGTCATCTTGGGGTTAAATGATCCAGTTGATGGAAGGCTGACAACATCTGTCTAATCAATAAGAAACTATGCGACTTTGAGTTGAAAACCAAGATATGGTGACATATGTGAAAAGTGGAATGTGAAACAAATATTCAACATACATAATCATGTAGTCCAGCAACTAGTTGGTATTAGTTTTTATTGGTAGGAAACATACATCTGTCTGATCAATATGAATGAGACTTTGATATGTAAACCAAGATTGGGTGACATATGTGAAAAATGAAATGTAAAACAAGTATTCAACAAACATAATCATGTAGGCCAGCAACTATTTGGCATTATTTTAATTGGTACTAGGAAAGATAGTCTTCTCAGAATCTCAATCTTTTTGTATGGAAATTCATAATTTACAAAAATGTGGATTGGAAAAGAGAGGCACAGCATAATCCTTCAAGTTTGAGAATTTCCTTATGCTTAAGCAGCTGCCTAGCAGTAAGAAATGAATTATCATCTAAAAGCAATTGAATAACATTTATTCTGAGATCATTAGCAAAATATATTCCTGATTCCTAAATCATATAGGCCTTCTCCTCTCTACACTTTGGGAGGAGTTACTTGAATTGATGACAATCAGTCATATGGGCGTTGCTGATATTGAACAAGGTACACATTCATACTTTTACATCTTCATTTCATGTAATAAAACCAAAATCGTGCAGTGGGATGTTTTAGTTTTGCCAGCAGTTGGCATTAATTTGAGAGATTCAAAGGAGATTTATCCTTTACTTGAAAAACACCAACTAGTAGAAAATATAGAAAGTCTGCAGGAGATTGAAGGAATATTGAAAACCTCCTTGCAAGTTGTTTGCAGATCTGCCCCTTTTTATTTTGGTATTATATAAGTAACCTTGTTTCATTGCAATTCTGGCAAAAATGCCCTGCTATTGTTGTCCATTAGTATTATGACAGTTCACATCTTGTATTTAATCCTGATTAACCTTTAACTAAATTTGAAAAGGTCCAAAATATTCTTGATCTTTCATCAGCACGCACAACGTGTGCACACACACTCTCTCTCTCTATCTTTCTATCAGTTTATCTGCCCATCTCTCTCTCTGTCTGTTTGGTACACTATGCTAGTTAAAAGGTCTTCTTTCTGCAAAGGTGCTCTTTTTGGAGAGAGCTTTTATTGGTGAGAATAGAAATTCTCAGCATCTCACATGAATGTTAAGTGTAAGGATATTTTTTATTTTGACACTAAACTAATATAAGAAGGGTATTAAAAACAATAAGAAAATAAGAAGCAATTGAATGTGCAAGGAGGGTATTTTTTGCCTCAAAATAAAACAACCTTTAACTCTAAAACATGGTATAATTGGGCAAATTCATCTAATGAACTATATGCAGTGGTGAGACTGTTCTTGTCCTGTCCTGTTTTGACATGCACATGTTCATCATTCAGTTACCTTGTAGATTATGTCCTATGATGGAAATCATGAAGCAAAAACAGAAAACAGAGTACCTTCTATTTAGATTCTTAGTCTCTTTTGTAGTCGCAGTGAAACCTCATAAACATAGTCTACATAGAATGCTTCATGGACAAGCATCTTGACCAGTTTTCTTTGGCTTGTAATCTTCAGCCTTCAGGGAGTCCAATTGTGCACTAACGTCTCCCTTAACATGAACATAATTTTGGGAAGATGAAACCTCCATGCTAACTGGCATGCTGTAACTTATTGCTTCTGATGATAGCCGTGATAGATAGGAAACCAAGGGCCACATTGGATACTGACAGCTACAACCACGAAGTACCATCTGATGAATCAGTCCACAGTTCAGATCGAACTTCAAATTTCTCATCTTTACAATGTTGATCCAGGGTTAGTGCAAAAGAATGTGTGACTATTTCCCCAAATCTATATCCTCACAAATTTGACAGTTTGTTGACACTGGGCAATATGATATAAGCTAAGAAAGATCAAGGAGCTGATTGCTGTCAGATTGAATGGAGATGGATCTACATGATTACCAGGAACAGATCAGGTAGGTCCAGCATGGATTGACCAAGCCAGTTGTGTTTGCATGATCTAATTTGAACTTGGTGCCCTCCTCTCTGACCACTGGGTATGATTAGAATGATGGTAGATTCAGTTGATCCTCTGTTCTAGCGTCTAGTTTTCTAGCTGTTGTGGTACAGACTACAGTACATAGCAAATGCTAGCCAATTTGTTCCAAATCAGATCCAGTATGCCTCATCCAGTTCAGTTCTAGATTTGATTGGATCAGGTGAATCCAACTTAGGCAATCTGATCACATCAAATATGAAATATATCTTTGTAAACAAAAATATGTTTATACACTAAAAAAAGCATTTATAAAATAAAAATAATCTACAGAACAAAAATTTTGAGGATCTTTTGATATGATTTCCCCCATCTTTTGCTCAAACCCTAATGAATAGAATCAGCCAATTCACAAGAGAATCAGGCAATCTGTGTCTGCTTTTGAGCTTGGTCCAATGCATCCCAAGTGGAACAATTTTATTTTTTTTTCAATAAGGATCCCTTTTAGGGCCAAAGTTAGATTGACCAATCTGGATTTAGATTAGTCAATCCTGCAATCCATGCTGCTATCTGTTGCAAAGCGGCTGGCAGTGGCTACAAATGGCTAAATGAGGCTTAATAAATACTCTATTTGGCCCTTTTTCACCCTCATCTCTCTCTCTCTCTCTCTCTCTCTCTCACACACACACACACACACATACTCACACACAAACATTTTCTTAGTCTCTTTGCCTCTTCTGACTCTTCTCACTCTCCTGTTATCTCTCACTCTCTCTGTCGCCCACTCACTGTCTTACCTCTCTCTCTCTCTCTACATTCTTTTTCTTGAAAAGGTTAGCAGTTCACGGTAGAAGAAATTAAGTCCTAGTAAAGGGCCAAGTTAAGGAAGTAAGAACAAACAGAAAAGAAGAAAGTGGATGGAACTAATGTGAAACATAGGAGCCGAAGAGGGGAGAAACTTCGATTCTCCACCTTTTTGCTGATTAATAAGAACAACGAAGGAGAAGACGTTTATAAGCTTGCCTCCTTTGTACATATCAGGTGTTGCCTTCATCTCTTCTACACCATTTCAGAGTGGAAAAGGTGTTGGCAATGCCTATCGTATCTTAAGTGGGAAGGGGCATACAGGGGAGTAATGCCTTTTGTATACATTTCTTTAACTCTTTACAAGGTGCGGTTTAGAGATTTACAGTGTTTTTATCCATCCTATCTATTGAGATATTCAAAACTCTAACTTCCTATGAAAACAAATCTATTATTGGAATCACATCAACCTATGGTAAGATACACAAACTCTCAGCAATATGATCATTTATAGACAAATGATGACTGGAATGAAAATGACATGTTTGTTATATCACATTAAGGTAACAAAAGGAACAAGTTCATATCCCAAAAGGAAAGACAGATGGTTTTATCTAAGTGAGATTTAGATGACCAGGTACATCATGCGACCATGCTTTTGTTGCTGAACATGCAGCTCTTGATCCACTACTGTCATTTATTTCTAGAATTTGGATTTAGCTTGATCAATGATTGTATTATTTGAACTTCATTTTCTAGTGGCTTTTCTGTCCTCTTAACAGGACCACGCCACTGGATATTTTTGATAATGAATATTGTTCAACTTATTGATCTCCTTATCTTATTGATTTGATACCTGAAATCCTTAGCGCTTCTAATTGAATTAGTCAGTTGTTACGTTGCAAGAGCTACAACATTTGTCTATTTTATTAGAGAATCTGTATAAGTCTCTTAACTAATTTTTCTATAAAAAAAATGCAGGCAAGAGATATCTTTGCTGGAGAATGAATTAGTATTTAATGAAGCAATAATAGAAGAAAGAGACCAGGAGATTAAAGAAATACAGTATGAAGTTCGAGAAGCAAATGAATTATTTCAGGATCTTGCTGTCCTAGTTCATAAACAAGGTGTTATGATAGGTAGGACTCCCAGAAAACTTGTGTGTGAATTCCAAGCCCACATCTGTTTTCTATTCTTTTCATTGTAACCTTCTAATAGTTCAAATTTTCAAATTGAACAGATGACATTGACAAAAATATTGAGACTACTGCCACAACAACTGCTGAGGCTGAAGTTCAACTTAACGAGGCATCCAAAAGCTTAAAATCTAAGTCATCATGGGTAAGTATGAGATTTGTTAAACACTAACCATTAACATCAATGTCTTTCAATTTGCACAATGGTGATTTTAACTCCAACTTGCAAACTTCCTGCAAGCACACTTTAAGGGCTTGTCTTGCATGAACTGTAACGAAAACATAATACTACTAGAAGGAAAGCACTCCCATTTGAATAGTTGCACATTATGGATGTTACAATTCTTTACCAACTGTATACGGTTGCTTGAAGGATGAGGGGACAATTTTCCTAAATTGGAAGCACAAACAATAGTGATAACTAAGACAAGTATGCTTTTGATGATAATGACAATGATGAAGATGCTAGCATTCTGTTCCAACAATAGCAAGAAGAGGAATGCTATAATTGTGGCATGTAACACTTCCTCCCTGCTCTCTAATCGGAAGATCATGCAGTAGGAAGATTGGGATCCTAGCTACCCTGAGGTTGAGAGCATTGCATAGTAGACAGTGCTTCTTGTCATCCAGTTTTTAGATCAGATGAACAGACAATGGGGATGAGATGGCCCACGTCATTGCCAAGATTCCCATTGACAACTACCGTTGCTTGGGAGCAAAATTTAGCCAATGAATATTTGTACTAGAAGATTTAGTATTTTCGAGGAAGTGAAAATTTGGAAGAAATTTACTTGTGAATTTCATGTAAAATGAGTTGTAATAACAATAGGAAAGAGCATGGGGAAAACAGCCAGAGAGACTTCTGAATAAGAAGTGTGCAAGATGACTTCCTCAGCATGCAAATGACACACTACCGTAGGTGTGGAAAAACAAATTGAGGGATGAGATTACCTATTTTTTATTAGTTTTACCTTGTTTCCTTTACTTTCTAATGTTGTGCTAATTGGCTTCTAATTTGATTGCAGTGTTGCTGGCTGTGGGTGGTTCTTGTTGTGGTAGTTGTTATTATTGTCCTCGTCATTTTTGTGTAGTGTTTGAATTGCATGTGGTTCTTTCTCTTCTGTGGCATAGGCAAAACATTTCAAAATTATGCATTCAAGAGTGCCTCATTTGATTACAGTTGGATATATATGAAGAACAATTTGATTGATTTGTCTATACACAATGTCAGTTCTGAAAGGTGGAACAGTGTCTTTCTTATGCTTGGTCGTTTTGCTCTCGAATAACTATGGTAGCTACTTCCACTTAGGGTTGCAAACGAACCAATACACTCGACAAGTAGCTTGAAACTCGGCTCGATAAAAACTCGACTCGGCTCGTTTATTAGATAAACGAGCCGAGCTTGAACAAAAATATAAGCTCGATTCATAAACGAGTCAAGCTTGAACAAAGATATGCTCGACTCGAATACTTTCGCGAACAACTCGTTAAGATATTCGATAATATGCTCGTTAAAATACTCGATTAGTTACTTGTTAATATACTCAGATTATATTAATTTCTTATTATAAATATGAAAATATTAATATTTATTATTTTTAAAAAAATTTGTTAAGGTACGAAATACTTATGAATACTAAAATATAAAAGATTAAATATGAGTGTGTAAATACACAAATTATGAAAGGAAGGGTTGTAGACGAACTAATACACTCGACAAGTAGCTCGAATTTGACTCGAATATTGTTACTCGAATTCGGCTCCTTTAGTAAAGTAAACGAGTCAAGCTCAAACAAAAATTGAAGCTCGTTTCATAAACGAGTCGAGTATGAGCAAATGTCTACCCGGTTCGTTTAAGCTCGTAAACAAATTCGTTTAATTTTTTAATTATAAAAATTATAAATATAATTGTTAAATATTTTAAACATTATACTAAAATAATTAAAAAAGTAACCTATAAAAGATCTTGGGGTATGACCTTGAAATAAGATAAATTTGAGTCTTATAAACAATTAGGTTTTTACTTGTAAATTGAATTAGGCTTATATATATACATAATATGGATACATATATATATATATATATATATATATATAACTCGCAAATTTAGTTGGGCTCGTTAAGATACTCGTTAAGAGTTCGAACTCGAGAGTATTTAAACGAACCAAGCTTGAACAACAATTTTCAATACTCGATAAAGCTCGAGCTCGACTCGAGTTCGATTAAAAATTAACGAACAGAGTTTGAACAGCATAGTACTCGGCTCGACTCGACTCGTTTGCAACCCTACTTCCACTAAGGTGGGGGCTTATATCAGTTCCTTGCACTGCCCCTTTTCCAACAATTCCCTTTTTAAACATCTCCCCTGCATGTGGGGTTTATTTTGCAGGACTAATGAACTGAGATCAAGGTTGAATAATCATATTTGCAATTGGTTTTAAGAGACTTGGTGGGTACTCACATAGGCCCACTTATCGACTTATTTGTAGATTTGCTTCAAACTAACTGCTATTAGTCCGCTACGATGTGATATAAGTAGGAAAATAATAAACATGTACATAAGTAGTTAGTAGGTAATGCCTTCCATGTACATCTTATTAACTACGGCTCAAATCCCCGCCCCAGATCTATACTATTCTAATAAAACTCAGTTCTGGAGCAGCCACGTGGCAGCACCAGAAGCAGAATTTTCCCGCCTAAACCTCCCCACTAAATCTATCTATATCGCAGCTAAATATGGTTAAGCAAAATCCGGGTAAACAAATTCTAACATATAGTAGCTAACATAAAATAATAAATCTATCAACTTTAACACACCTCCCGTAAGGCAAGTCTCAAACATTAATTGTCACCTAAATCAACGAAGAAATCTTTCTAAACAAAGTAAGATACTCACCATCTAAAAAATCTTGTTAAACCGAGTAAACCATAACTTTTTAGAAAAAAATCAATTTTAAACCTACCTTCGTGCAGTCCACCTTCCTTTGTTTTAAGAACAAATTTTTCCTGTTTAATTTAACAAAATTTTTGTAATAAAAACTATATACTTTTATAAATAATATTTTTTATTTATCTTAATATTTTATAAACAACTACCGTGCATCGCACGAGTTTTCAACTAGAAAAACAATACTTTTATAAATAATATTTTTTATTTATCTACTAAAAACAAGAGAATAACAAAAAGTGTGGGCCCCACAACTTTGTGTGGGAACCTCATCGCTCTTTCTGTCCGTCCTCCCTTCCAAGCCATGAACTAAACACCACTTTATATGTACACATCTAGGGAGGGGATCACTAGGGAACTTACCTAATTGGATTAAGCAAAATGACCGAAATCAAAAGTGCCGTATGGAAAGTAAGTAGCAGAGTGCAAATTTCCAGAAATTATGACATAGTCTTGCATAAATAAGATGTAAGAAAATCTGGGGCTTCCAAACAAAATGAAAATTTAAAATTTTATTTGCTTGCCAATTGGCTTTGGGATTGCAAGAATAAACTTAAAATATAGTGAATATCATACTTTTATCTTTGCAGTCGATGTAGGATTTCTGGGAAATCATCCAAGTAGTGTCGATGCCCCACCTTTAGTGAAGTCCACATTAGCCACATACAAGGAAGATGAGGAGAGAGAAGGAGGAGATGGCTTCGGCTGACAAGGAGATTTTTAATCAATCAGAACCTTTTGGTGCACAATTATTGTGTAACTATAATGTTTCATTTATGCAATGCCCATGATCGCAAATCGGAATATGATCATGCTGTCAAACACCAATGCATGTTATTGAATAGATTCACACTCACTATAGAAACTTCTTTCCAATTAGCTATTCGACTTTAGCTAGAGGTTTCCTTGTGTAATCAAATAGGACATTGTCTCTTCAGACACGAGAGTGAATGATTCATTGTTAGCCACTCAGTGGACGCGGTTAAAAACCTTCTCACTTAAGGGTAATCGATATTATAGTGACAATCGATGTGTAAGACAATCGATATGCATAACAACAATTGATGCTTAATGACCAATCAATGTTGGTCATGTAACACTCCGAAAATTCAGTAATTTAAAAATTAGAAATAAATTGAAAACGATAAATTCAATATTTGTGAAATAACAAAAACGCACGAACCATTATCGTACATGCAAAAACCCATTAGAAAATTTCAGAAAAAAAACCAGCGTTCAACTCTAAATAATACTCCCTAATGACCCATGGAGAAATTCGTGTAAAGAAAAATCGGATGGTCCAAGTTTAAGGCGTTTTGCGACTGAGTATCGTAATCAAGGAATAAGTCGGGAAATCATTATCACACATACTTAGAGGAGTCAGAAATTTAAATAAAAATCATAAATAGACTTCAAATAATATCTTCTAATGATCCATTATAAGAAATTTGGGTCAATAAAAGTCATTTGGGGTATATTTAAGAGTTATTGTGACTTATTATCGTAATTAGGAAATAACTTGGAAAATCCATTATCATGTGTATAAAATGAGATCATAACTAAATTAAAAATTTATGGTTGACTCCAAATAATATGTGAGGATAGTCCATAAAAGAAATTGGATCAATGGACAACTTATGACCCATGAACAAATTCAAGTATGAAAATAGTAAATAAATAACTTCCGTATTATCTGAATGATAGAACTTACGTACCACTATTGTACGTGAGAAAACACATCAGAAAATTCCGTAAAAATTATAAACCAACCCCAAATATTATCCCTAAGCGTTCCACGAAGGAATTCATGCAACGAAAAATCTGATTGGTCGAGTGTACGTCAAACGTGACCAAGTTACCCGAATTAGGAAACTAAGTCAGAAAATTGTTAACACGGAAAAATAACCCAACCATAAATTAAATAAACATATTGGAGAGACTTCTAACATCATGTATTAATGACCCATTAACAAGATTGGGCCAATGGAGCACATTTGGCCCAAGGATAAAAATTGGAACAAGAAATGCCCAAAAATTCGTGCATGTAAATAAGGGGTATTTAGGAAGGGTAAATTAGGGTTTAAAAGTATGTCATTAGCCAAGCATGGCAAGCCAAATCGTGGCCAACCATGCATGACACCTTCCCATGGTGATGCTACCTCTTTTGGGTGAGAGAATATCAAATTTTGGAAGGTGTCATGCTAAACCCGCAGGCCCCTTTCCTAGTCCCATTAGGACATGCAATAGAACCCTAAATCTATAAGAACTCCTCACAAAACGTTTAGGGAAGGTTTAGAAGCAAGTTTGGGTCGTGAGCAGCAAGCCTAGGGCGCTGGAGGAGAGGAGAACGGCTGGGGAAAACGTGGTCTTCCTCAACCTCGCTCTGCATCGACCCAGAGACCTGCAGGGAGTTCTTAGCGTTCAAAGGTAGGTGTTCTCGGACCAAGAGTAAAGAAAACCAATACCATCTTGTAGTGCTTCGAGTCTAGGTTCTTTTGCACTTGGTTTGCCTAAATTTCATGGAGTATACATCGAGTTCTATTCGTTTTCCCTAACTCGCGTACAGTTAGGGCTTTTTATGTTCTTCATGTGTTTCACACGATTTTAGTCATCGTCATGTTTTGTGTTGAACATTTTATCTAAATGTCATTAGTTAGAGAGTTATAATCATGGTAAGAGAGTCGCTGCATGATACTGCATTTTCGGGTTGCACTTGACTTTTACATTTTCATGTTTTTCATGGGATTTGAGACCGAATTAGACCAAACCCCCAACATGAATGTTCTTCTACTAGATGTCCTAAACATGTTTTATGTTGAGAGTTTTGTCTAAATGTCAGTAGATATCAAGTTACGGGCCTGACAGGTAAGTCGCAATGAAGTCACGTATGTTTAGGACTTTCTTACGTTCTTCATGAGTTGCACGCAATTAGAGACCGAATCAGACCTAACCCACAACACAAAAGTTCTTCCAATAGATGTCCTAGACATTTGTCATGTTGAGAGTTTTGTCTAAAGGTCAGTATATAGAGAGATATAGGCATTTCATGAATATCGCACCCTGATTACAGTGTTTTCGGTTTGAGGTTTGAACCGTGTCCAGTTCAGGAGACGCGATTCCAGCGCCTGATATCGCGTCGGTCTTGGCCGAAGCGATTAAGCGAACCGCGTCCGTGAGGTCCGATGCGATTCAGCGTCTGACCGGTCAACAGCGCGTGTGAGACTTCGTGCCGTGTGAGTTTCCGTGTCGGTCTGATCTATGACGGGAACACTTGACGCGATTCAGCCAGTTTTCCCGCTCAATCTTTTCGCCAATTTTTATATTGTTATTTTAAATGTCTGTCATGAACGCGTCGGGATATCACGACGCGATTCAATCTTAAAGGTGACCATGGAGGCCGTCACGATTTTAGTCTTTCACAGTTAGCCATGTTTGACCGTACATCGTGTTATGAAAAGCGTCCACTGTGTTGGACGTGATTCAAGGTTTGTCCCGAGACCGTTCTTTCTTGTTAGTCAGTCAGCATGTTTAGTTGTTGGGTCTGTTAGCATGTTGCATCATATTACATAGTATGAATGGACGCTATTCACAGACCGACACGAGACTGTACTTTTTGGCGAGTCAGTTGGCATGTTAGTTTTCCTGGTCTATCAGCATGTTGTGTAGAGTTATATTGTATGCATAAGCAATCAACCAAGTGAAAAACGGTAATGATATGAATATGATTCTAATTTGTAACATGTGAATTACGCTCATTGATTATTACCTTGTGATCTAGCTTGATGTACAATTGACATGATAAGAATATGATATGAATGTATGGATGAACACATGTTAGCGTTGACTTGTTTAGCTAAAGTGTTTCATCATGATTTGTATATGAGTTTCCTTAAGTTGTATGATTTCCGATGTTTCAATTATTTATTCGTCAATTGCATATATGTTAGAAAAGATCTGTGACACATCACTTACACATTTGCACGATTATGCACACCCTTCTTGGGGAATTGAGAGCTCTCTATCGGTCATTCCGAATCGGCAAGACTAGCGATCTTTTCCTTAAGACCTTCGTAAGTCTCCGCTCTCTATGGATTCCCACATAGAGGCCGAGCTGGTTGTACCATGAAGTACCCTGGAGATAGAGAGCACATGTTCCGCATACGATCTGTCATTAGTTATCCTCATGTCAAGACAATAATGAATTATGAAACATAAGATACGTCGTTATACTGCCCATTTGTTCTCTTGAGCTATTTGTCACACCTTGACTCTATGATGATCATGTTCTTATTACATTGAGCTTATTATTGAAATTATGTGGCCATGATATGAATATGTTTGTTCGGCACAACGTAGGACTTCGGTCCATTTGACCAATGCTTGTGCAATAGGGGCACTGTCTGGTCCTGGGGAGGAGCACCCCAACGTACTTATTAACCGTGGGAGTATGGACTTGTGGTGCTTGGCATGACACTGATACTATATGCAAGATTTGTGGGAATGTGCCTTCGTTTGATAAGATATGATAAGTTTGATTTGATATGATATGATAAGATTTGATATGATATGTCTGTTCATGTGAATACATCATATCTGTATGGCCAATCTCTTTTGATATGATTCTACTCTTGAACTATCTGTCCATTGTATATGCAATTCGATATATGATTTGATATGACATCTGTTCTATTCCGCTATTTAACTTGTTAGAAAAGCATGCATTAGCATTATCATGTTCATGTGCATATCTGCCTATTTAAAATGTTAATCATGTATATTAGTGCCCACACAATATTGAGATGTAAATCCTACTGAGCTAGTTCGCTCACCCTATCATTCTGTCCTTTTCAAGTAGTGATGAGGAACCCGTGGAGTATGATGGGGCAGGGCAAGAGTGATGAGCACCCGACATTGAGGAGATGAAGTATTAGGAATAGATATTTGAGTGGTCTATGTATTAGTGAAACATTTTCATTTGAATAAGGGACCCTTTAGTTGGTTCTTCTTATGTAAGGTTGTAACTAGTGAATTGAAATGGAATAAAGTATACTTTTGGTGACAATATTATGGTCTCAAATGTGTTATTGCGTTTAAATTATGACTCTGTGCTATTCAACTGTGATACGTCTATTTGTATTGTTCACGTCTTTCGGTATTTATTCCACTGCTAAATATCGGGGCGTGACAGGTCAGCAATCGATGTTTAAGGACCAATCAATGTGGGTCAGCAATCGATATGGAGTATAAAGATAATCGATATATCAATTCGACTGCCAACTTCGACTGGTCAAGATACAACGTCGCCAGTCGAAGTGGAGCTTTGTATATGACGAAGTTAGACTTCGGATATGATGAAGTTAGCTTCGAATGATCACGACTATACTGTGCATGACGAAGTGGAACTTCATATATGATGAAGTGGACTTCGTATATGACGAAGTTAGACTTTGAATATGACAAAGTTAGCTTCGACTGATCACGACCAAATCGTGCATGACAAAGTAGAACTTCGTATATGATGAAGTTAGACTTCGGATATGACGAAGTTAGCTTCGATTGATCACAACCATATTGTGCATGACAAAGTGAAACTTCGTATATGACAAAGTGGATTTCATATATGACGAAGTTAGACTTTGGATATGACAAAGTTAGCTTCGACTGATCACGACCATATTGTGCATGACGAAGTGGACTTCGTATGTGACGAAGTTAAACTTCGGATATGACGAAATTAGCTTCAACTGATCACGACTATATTGTGCGTGATGAAGTGGAATTTCGTATATGACGAAGTAGACTTCGTATATGATGAAGTTAACTTTGACTGATCATGACCAAATCATGCATGACGAAGTTACTAATCAATACAAAACTAGGAAAAATGATAGTGCAAGAATATTCTTAAATATTATTAAATAGATATAAGATAAACATGAGTTTTGTTATCATTGAAATAAAGGAATAAATTGTAGGAGTGGTTCAACATAAATGACAGATCCAATAGGGTTATTAGACCGATGGGTGGTCAAAGATAAGGAAATTCGTGATAAATCTATAACCAATAATAAAAAGGGGTCAGTTAAGTCTAAATATGGGAAGTATGGGCCATAAATCATGTCTAAACCTGAGTCCAACACAACCCAAATTTGCTCCCTAAAACTTACCAAACAGAAATGGACTTGATAAAAAATAACTCCTATGGAAGTTCTAAACATGGTAGGACTCCTACCAAGAGGTTAGGAAACTTAATTTTTATTTTCAATTTTTACACATGCGATAATGGACTGTAGGCACTATCGGCTCATTCGTCTAATCGGGTTTTGCTAAGGTAAATGTGTGAATATCACTTCTGATTTCTTTGTTAATCTTTGTAATATGATATTATATTTATGCATACAATTTTTCATTTGATTTTGCTATCATTTCGCGCATATGATAATGGCGTTTATTCGTTATCGGGTCTTATCATCTTAAGTCGTAGCCTAAGGTTTTGCTATTCCAAATATGATTATTTGACCCCATTTTCATTACTACTTCTTATATCCCATTATTTAGTTTGCCATCCTAAGTTTTCGTTCGATTCCTCTTTAGTTTCTCACATGTGATAATACCTTTTATCATTATTGGGTGTAACTATTTTAAGAATTGGTTTGATGTTCATCACCCTAGCTATGCATGACATAACCCAAACTCTTTATTAATTGTTGTAATATATTATTTAGTTCACTCACAACAATTTTTGTTTAACTCCGATGTAATTTTGCACATGCAATAACAGATTTTATATTTATCAAGATGTTTCTAAAAAAATCTAAAAATCTGAGTTACTACAGTTGTTGAGTCTTGCTGGAGGTCGTCTAGAGCTTTAGGTAGTTATCATTGTCACGTCCCAATAGTTGTGGTATAATATCGAGATGCAACAATAACAGTAAAATAGTAACTTACTTACAAGCGTTTTGTCACGTCCCATCATTTAATATCTCCAATAAATGTTGAGATTCGAACGAAATGGAAATCAAGAACAAATTTGAGATTTTTCGAGCAAAAAGTGCCCGGGGTGAAGACCTAAAATAAAAATATTAATTAACAATTGTTCCTCAAAGTTGTGGCATTTACGTGATTCACAAACTATATGTCAAAGGTCATAACAAGTGATGATCTCTCAGCACACAATTTCCGATACTGAAGGATCGAAATGAATGTGTGGAAAAGATCTAGAAGGGGGGGATGAATAGATCTTTGCCACTTTTGCGGAAGCTTAAGTAATTTGAAAACTATTTAGAATCAGAGGCAATGTTATCAGTGAAAAACTACAGATCTGATTAGATTTGAGTGAGTTGAAAAACTTAGATGTGAAGCAAGTTGATTAAGTGAATTAAAAAACGGATCCTATCCAAGCATCTAGCGGATGAATCAATCAAACCACAGAAGACAAATGCACAAGGATTTTTTAGGTGGTTCGGAAATCACCCAAGTGATTCCTACATCCACCCCTCACAACCCGTGAGGCTTCACTAACACAACTGGGCTACACACCCAAAGGAGCCTAACAACTCCAACACTTCAGAGCATACAACTCACACGACCTCTAGAGCAAGACTACTCTAGAAACACTAAGCAAGACTGCTCAAACCAAACTTGAGCTTGACAACTCAAACTGAGCTCGACGGCTCACAACAACCTGAGCACAATGCTCACACAATAACTTGCTAGACACCAACTTAAGACTAAGATCCTCTAGCAACAGATCTAGTCGAAATTTGAGAACTCTAAAGAGATTTATGCAGAAGCACTTGCATAATCTCAAAAGATATCTCAGAAGAACAGAAGAAAAGATAAATTGTATTGAAAGGCTTCGTTCTTCAGTGTACTCCCTTGTAGAAGCTTGAATTGGGAAGGAACTTGTGAAGCTTGAAGTCCAAGTCGATGCTCTGCAATCTGAGAAGTTGGATCTTCCTCGAATTCTTCACCAAAGGAGTCTTCTACAGGATCTGCCTCCTTGGAATGCTTCAGAGGAGTCTTCGGGAATCAAATTCCAATTCCCACACCTTGAATTGGTGGAAATTGGTCTTCTGGAAGCACTTCGAGAGCAGAGGAAGGAGACACGAGCTCTTACTGGCCGCCAGGAGCTTTTTTGGAGGCTCTAAGAGAGTTGGGTCTCTTGTCTTATGTGAAGGCTGGCCAAAAAGACCTTTTATATCCTTAGGATTCCAAAGATACCCTTTTGGGGTACAAGGGCACGCGTTCCTAGGAAGATTCTGATCGCCCTAGAAGGACACGTGGCAGCCATCAACTTTAGGATGAAAAGTTTCCGTAGTGTGTCAACCTGCCCTGGTAGTAGTGTCGACACACTGTCCAGAATATGTAAGAAGCTGTTCTGGGAAGAAGGTCCCGTGTTGACCTACTCTTGAGTGTGTCGACTTGCTGTCCCAAATCTGCAAACTGGTTGTTCTGGGAACTGGGTCTAGTGTCGACCTGCTCTGAGAGTGTGTCGACCTGCTATCCCAATTCTTCAAACTGGCTGTTCTGGGAACGGGATCTAGTGTCGACCTGCTCTGAGAGTGTGTCGACCTGGGTAGGCTTGATTTCTGAAAAACTGCCACTCGTGTCGACACACTCTTGACATGTGTCGACCTGGGTAGGCTTGATTTCTGAAAAACTACCACTCGTGTTGACACACTCTTGACATGTGTCGACACAGTCTCAACATTTTTACACATTTTGCCTTTGAATCTGTGTTGATGTGTCGACACCATTGATGGGTGTGTCGACACATCTTTTGCATAAAAATGTTTGTACCTGAAAAATAAACACATATATCATTAGTTAAATGATTTATCATGACCATAAATGATAAATGTGGTTTGAACAATACTTTTTGAACATGAATTTCAGGTATGATGTTTTTGACATGTTTCAATTAAATTGCTTTAAGAACACCTCTTGTCATCATCAAAATAGGAGGGAAATGATATGAATTTGCATTCAACCCAACAAATACCTTGTGTTCTAAAACTGTAGATTACTTGGAAAAAAGAGTAGGTATGAGCAGTCTTGCCCAGTAGGATTTAACCTCTAATGACAAGAAAATAGATGCAGGAGTCAAGAAAATTTGCTGCATACGAGGATAACAAATAACAGTGTTCAAGTAAAGGGAGGACAATGCAAATCAAGATGTAAAAACATTGAACCATGGTTAAATAATAGCAAGAATAAATCGATATATCGAATTGAGCCAGAATAACAAGTATCAAGCATATAATGACATTCCGTCAATCATTAAATAGGTAATAATTGTCGAGCAGTTTACTAACATGTATTGGTTGTTCATGACAAAAGCAAATCAAGTAGGATCAAGATTACGGAAATAATAACATATAATGGAATATCCACCGATTAAGCACATAACAATGTCCGATGCCAAAACACTAAAATAGTAGTCCGCACATAGCAGTGTCCGATGCCAAAACACTAAAATAGTAGTCATATATCATTTCGTACGGCCAGTAAATGAATTCAGGTGCTCCTCCCAGAGACTGGATCCGCCCCTATTTGCACAGGCATCTTAATCCAAGAGAGTCCGAAGACCCGAACAAGTAAGTAAACATTCATTATTGTCATGTTTTCGGACAATTATGCAGCACTTCAGAGTTTTAAGGATAAAGCGCAAGATGGAAATGGTCAAATATATGATCAGAGTTTCAAGTGGTAAGAAAGTTATGCAAAGATGAGAATTCATGCTGAAAGTCAGTATTCAAATCGAAATATGAAAATATTCTGATTGAAACCAGTGTCTCTGGTCTAAAATTAGGATCTAAAGCCAAAAGCACTCTAGATTATTTAGTTGTAATATAGAAATTACATAGGGTTTTTAGATATTAAATTAAACACGGGATTGTGGCTGAGCTTGCTAAACTTAATTCAGGGTCATACTAGATAAGGTTGGCTCAAAATAGTTATTCAGAAGTTAAAACAATTGTAGTAACGGTGGTATTCAAGTATTAAGTTGGTATAGTCACCTTAAGACCCAGGAAAATAAAACATCCAACTTGATTTCAAAGTTTAGAATATTATTTTCGAATCAAATCTGGGAGTAGGTTTACCTGCTCAAGAGAACAACAAGGTGTTGACATATGAACAATAGACATTGACATATGGACAACATAGAAACAACACGTGTTGCCATACGAACAACATGTGCTAACATATGAACAACAGGTGTTGACACATGAACATTAGATGTTGACACACGAACAACATATGTTGACATGTGAATAACAAGTGTTGACAAATGAACAATAAGTGTTGACATATGAGCAACAGACATGTGAACCGATAACAGGCTTTTGGGTACTAAATCCTACTTAACACGTTTGATTTTCCAATCTTTATTGAAAAATCAATGGAAGAATGCATCACAGAAATCTCATAGTAAAGCTCAATAATCTGGCCAGGGATTAGTTAAATGGACAGAATCGACCTGTTAAAAGTAGGTATTGACATGTTAGTGTCTGAGTGTCGGCCTGCTAAAGAGGGTAGGTTGACCTGCTAGAAGGATAAGTCGACTTGCTCAGGGGACATGGTGTATCGACCCGCTCACTGGATGTGTCGATAGACTGTGTATGAGAATCTGAAAAGAAGAAATCAGTTGACCGGAAGAACCAAATCGATCAATCGTAAAGGCAAAATCAGTTGATCGACCTAGCCAGTAGTAGCTTGGTCCTGGATTTAAGGTGAAATCGGTCAACCGAAATATAGGAATCGGTCATCCTAATTTCCTAGTAAGATCAATATCTTTTAAACGTGACAATCGGTTGACCGAAATCCATAATCGGTCGACCGATTTTGGTAAAAAACCAGAATCGTACGGTTGCAAATCACACAGTCTAGATAGGCTTGGGAATGGAAATAAACACTCTAGAATTGTAGGAAGGGACCTATACTTCAATTGTACATATTTTCCAGATTTAATAATACTCTTTAAACCTCTCTTTCAAGTTTTTTTCTCTTTTATCAATCGAATTGGAGAGAGAATCAGTCGACCGAAATGTCCAAATCAGTCGTCTAATTTCATTAAAAACTAGAATCATAAGAACTTGAATCGCACGGTCTAAACATGCTTGAGGATGGAAATAAACAATCAGGAATGATAAAGAGGAACCTACTTTACAATTGGTCGTGACCGTCCGATCAAGATGGACTTCTTACGCTCCCTATCTATCTTCTTTCTCTCTCCTTAGTGCTCTGCATCTTCTTTCTCTTTCTTATCTCTTCTCTTTGGCATGATGGTGTTTGAGCAAAGAGGATGAGGGAGTGGCGGTGGTGTAATGGTGGTCAAAAGAAGAAGGAGAAGAAGAAGCAGGAAGTAGAAGAAATGGAAGAGGATAGTGCTGGAAGGGGGTGAAGAAGAAGTGGAAGAATCAGAAGACATAGGAAGAAGAAGATGAATGGCAGGAGGGGTATAAATAAGGCTAGCCATGCGGAGGGGGGTGAGGATGATCCTTATCATCCACCTCCAGCTCACCTACTGCCACGACCATCCTTAGATAAGGATCACCGGAGTCTGACACACTACCCCCTACTTACGTAAGTAAGCTTGCGTAAGAAGGCTTATGTAAATAGGTAGAAAATTCAATTAATTTGTTTAGGTTTATTTAGGTCAATAATTTTCTATTTAAATGATATCTGATCAAGGTAAAATTTTACACATAAGTTAATTAAGAGGTGATACAAATTATGGAGATTTTAGTTTAAAGTTTTTGGATTAGTTTTTCATCGAGTGAAAAGTACTCCAAAAATCATTAAGTCAGCTTAATCTTGATATATGTGTATCAATAATTCATGATATTTATGTTTTTAATATCAATATAGTTTTTGGTAATTATGGTGTTGTCATATTTTACTGTCGTTATCGAATTTCGATGACGTCCTATCGGAGTGTATACATCTGAAGATAGTACCGAAATTATAGTAATAATGTAAAACTATTTTAAATTCAATGCAATCATGTTTCTTGTAAGTATTTTTGTCTTTTCATGAGGATTAATATCTTTTCTAATTTTGATATCACATTATTATTTTGGTATTTAATTTTGGGGTGTTACAAATCCACCCCCACTAAAAAAGAGTTTGGTCCTCCAAACTCTGACTAGTTTGGATGGGTCACAAGGTTCAGTATTTTTAAGTTTTATTTGGTTTAGGTTAGTCTTACCAACTCTATCATGGTTGTCAAGTCATACGGTATGTGCACCTACCATATCCCTCATAGCCATGACATTGATGGAAAGTTGGGTATTAGTATCGTTCATGAAGGTTTAAGGAGCCAGGTTGCGATCCTGGGTTCAATTTTGATGCAACCCTCATTATGTTCTTTATTTTCGATCAATGATATGTTAGGTGTTTACTAAATCCTTAATAGTGATAACTTATTATTATGCTCTCCCCACTAAATAAGGTTAATCTAAATCCCCAAAATTTTCCTGATAATAGCGATAGGTCCTATTTAAGGTGCATGGTTTATTGCATAAGATGACTCCATAGTCTCATTTACAAGGTTACATAGACTCCTTATGATACATTGCCATACTTGGAACTCAAACATCTCACAACTTGTTTCCTTATGTATGCTCTTATTCTTATACATAAAGTTGTTTCCAATAACCTCAGTCGATTCTTCTTGTAGCTTCAAGTCTTCTCGCATTCTTGCCTTTTATCTTGTTGACTAACTTTTGATTTGTGGATACTTTGATTTATTATGCTCCCGACTACCACATTTAAAACATGCTTCAGCTTTTCTTCAACACTTATCTTTCTCATGTCCATGTTTTTGACAATATACACATGCTTCCTTCTTCTTCTTAGAATTATTACCGTTGTTCTGACAGTCTCTGTTTTCAATCTTTCTTTTGATATTCCTAGATCCTTTATCCATTGCTGAGCTATTTTATCAGTCAAATTGTATCCTGGAACATTCTGAGATTCGATGGTTTAATCTTCCACATCTCAAACAAGCTTCTTGTTTTCTCCAGCAATTTTCTTTGGTGTGACCTAGTTTGTGACAGCACGAACAAGTTTCCTTAAATTGCCTCTTGTTTTTCTCTGGCCTATCAGTTTGCTTGATCATCTTATTGCCAATTGTCCTTTTACTACTTGAGGTGAACGCTTTCATTCTTACACTATCTTAACACTCACAGTTTCTTGGGTATTTGCACTTCTAATATCTCCATGTAGTTTTACTTTCCTTTGATTATTAGCTCTAAGTCACTTGCTTCTAAGGACTGAGAAGGTTGTTTATACTGCTTGAATCTCCTTTTAATGTATTTCTTCTTCCATCATGCTAGGCTGAGCAAATAAATTTAAGTTTAGTTAATTGACATGTAGTTTAGAAGTCAGCTTGTCTAACGAATACTATTGATATAATTGATACCATGTGCATCTTGTTACTTGATACATTGGTCATCATGATTAAATGATGTCTTTTTCTTATACAATTTTGATATGACTAATTGTTTAACTACAATCAACTGTACTTATCTAGCTTAACCTCAGGCTTCTACTCATTCTCACAGGTTATCATAGGATGTTGAGGATCAAATAACTCTCAAGTTATCGAATCTTCAAACCATGCTCTGATACCAACCCTGTCACGTCCTGTCATTTAATATCTCCAATAAATGCTGAGACACGAACGGAAAGAAAATCAAGAACAAATTTGAGATTTTTCGAGCAGAAAGTGCCCAAAGATCTAAAATAAAAATATTAATTAACAGTAGTTCCTCAAAGTTGAGGTATTTACGTGATTCACAAACTATATCTCAAAGGCCATAACAAGTGATGATCTCTCAACACACAGTTCCTGATGCCCCGTGTTCTAGAACTTCAGACTACCTGAAAAAAAGAGTAGGTATGAGCAGTCTTGCCCAATGAGATTTATCCTCTAATGACAAGGAAATAGATGCAGGAGTCAAGGAAAATTTGCTGCATGCGAGGATAACAAATAACAGTGTTCAAGAAAATGGAGGACAATGAAAATCAAGATGTAAAAACATTGAACCATGCTTAAATAATAGTAACAAAAATAAACTGATATGTCAATGAACTGAGTCAGAATAACAAGTATCAGGCATATAGTGACATTCTGTCAATCATCAAACGTATAATAACTGCCGAGCAGTTTACTAACATGTACTGGCTGTTCATGACAAAAGCAAATCAAGTAGGATCAAGATTATGAAAACAATAACATATAATGGAATATCCACCAATCAAGCACATAGCAGTGTCCGAAGCCAAAGCACTAAAACAGTAGTTCATTATCATTCAGTACGGCCAGTAAATGAATTCAGGTGCTCCTCCCAGGGACTGGATCCGCCCCTATTTGCACAAGCATCTTAATCCAAGAGAGTGCGAAGACCCAAACAAGTAAACATTCATTATTGTTATGTTTTCAGATAATTATGCAACACTTCAGAGTTTCAAGGATAAAGCGCTAGATGGAAATGGTCAAATATATGATCAGAGTTTCAAGTGGTAAGAAAGTTATGCAAAGATGAGAATTCATGCAAAAAGTTAGTAGTCAATTTGAAATATGAAAATATTCATGTTGAAAACAGTGTCTCTTGTCTAAAATTAGGATCTAAAACCAAAAGCACTTTAGATTATTTAATTATAATATAGAAATTACATAGGGTTTTCAGATATTAAATTAAACATGGGATTGTGGTTGAGCATGCTAGACTTAATTCAGGGTCATACTAGATAAGGTTGGCTCAAAATAGTTATTCCGAAGTTAAAACAATTGTAGTAACGGTGGTGATATGGATAAGGACCACCGGCGTGGGGTCCACGGGTATGGCCGACGAGGCCGGGACGTCGGGTCAATTGACAAGGTCCTCGGCGTAAGATCTGATCGTCCCCATGTAAGGAAACCACAGCTGTGCTTGCCTTCTCCAAAGCCTCACTCCTAACAGGGAAAGGCTCTTAGATCTCGGGTCGCGACAGCCCCTCCGTCCCTAGCTGGCAACTGCCAGCTGGAAACCAAGGGGCAGCATCCGTTGATCGCGCCCCCTTACTTTGGGACGTTGAGTCTGCAAGGAAACTTACGAGGCTAACTAAGGCAGGGGGAAAACCCATCCTGCTCAACCTCACCCTATAAAAACAAAGGAGACGCTTCAGGCCAAGGTATGCTACTCGTGGCATTTGAACCCTCTTACATCTTCTCTCACAATTAACTTGGGCGTCGGAGTGTCTCCCCACCGAGACCACTCGGTGGTTCTTTGCAGGTGCAGCGCAGGAAGTTTGAGCCGACGACGACATCGCCAGCGCCTTGGGGCCCACCCGATTTGACCCCGGTCAAATCTCCCTTTGCTTGTGCAGCAACATTTGGCGCCGTCTGTGGGAATTCTCGATACAAAAGCTATCCCCGATGTCACCCAAGGCAAAGGCGGTCGCTCGCACGTCGGAAGAAGATGTCACCCTCGTCAACACCACCGAAGCAGCGGTGGGAGCATCCAACACAGGGGACCAAGATTCATCGACCTCGTCGCGGCTTGAACGCGTCGAGCAAACATTAGCGAACCTCCAACTGATTCTGATGAGGCTAGAGAAGAACCAGCGGGCTTCCCCCGCTAGGGACGAGGGTCCGAGTCGCCAAGTGGAGCAGGCTCAAGGTGAGCAAAATGATGCCGAGGCTCCCAACCGACAGCGCTCGGCTCCGGCGTTGTCGGCAAGCCACGTCGACGTTCCACCGTTGGTAGGTGGAACCCCGGCACCGCCTGCTGTTCAAGCTGACAACGCTCCTCCCGTCACGCCAGTGGCGGCCGCGGGAATCGCAGTAAGGACCGACCTCGCCGACCACTTCTCGGCGGAGTCCGCTCCAGGTACTAACAGCGAGTCTCCCTTCGACTCGCGGTGGAAGGACGACATGCGGGAAATGAACAGGAAGATAGAGGCCTTGCAGCTCGGAACCCGCGCTCCTTCTGTGGCGACGCTCCTCACCTCCTCGCCATTTACAGAGGAAATCACCTCGGCGCCGGTCCCGTTGAAATTCCAGCTGCCCAAATTCCGGCGATATAATGGAACAACTAATCCCGTCCACCACCTCGATCATTTTCAGGGGCAGGTGGAAATGATAAATGTGACTGATGCTTTAAAATGCAGAGCTTTCATGTCAACATTAGATGATGCGGCGCTGCAATGGTTCAAAGCGCTACCGGCGCGGTCGGTCACAAGCTTCACCGACCTGGCTCAAAGGTTACTAGACCACTTCTATAACACGGTGCAGCATTCGCTATGCACCGACGACCTATGGCTAATAGCGCAAAGAGAGGGCGAGATGTTTCGCGATTACGCCAAGCGCTTCCAGGTCGAAATAATGAAAGTAGTGGACCTGGACCTCAGAACCGCGGTCAACATCCTCACGAGGGTATGCACCGACGCGGCGTTCGTGGCATCCATCGCCAAAAAGCCACCGGTAAGCCTCTCCGACCTCCTCTCTCGGATGCAGAAGTACGTCCGACTGGAATCGACCCTTGGAGCCGCCGGGCGTCTCAAACGACCGTTAGAGAGAGGAAGCGCAAGCTCGGGGCCAAGCGAGAAAAGGCCAAGGAGGGAGGAGCACCGCGGAGACAGGCGCCGAGAGCTTGAAAGTCGGCGAACATCGGACCAACGACCCGACGAGTACCGCCGCGTCAGGGACCTACCTCGATTCGGAAGGCTGCCATCAGAGATCCTCCCCGTCATCAAGAAACTTTCGGAGTTCAGGCGACCTGAACCAATTGCGAGGCCTCCATCTGGGCGGGGGGCGGATCTGTATTGTGAGTATCATAGGGGCTACGGACATTTGACTGACCAATGCAGGAGCCTCAAGATGGAGATAGCGGAGATGCTGCGCCGAGGAATAATCGGGAAGGACATCGTCGACGGCAAGCCCAAGAATAGGGAGCCAGAAGAAGATCGCGAACACGAGGGGAAAGGGGCCGTCCTGGTCCTCGCAGGCGGACCAGCAGGAGGCGGCGACAGCAGCAGAAAAAGAAAGGCGTACGCGTCGGCTGTCATCCTCGGTGTGAGCCAACCGGCGCCGAACCTGAAAGAGGTGATCACATTCTCCGCCGAAGACGCGATCGGACTAAGCTTCCCTCACGACGTCGCGCTAGTCATCCACGCCGACGTCGATGGGTACACCGTGCATCGCATCCTCGTTGACAACGGAGCTGCGCCCGACGTCCTTTTCTACGATTGCTTCTTGAAGATGACGAATCTGAGCACAGAAATCAAGCCAGTTGCCACGCCTCTGTTCGGGTTCAGCGGAACACTGGTGACCGCCGAGGGATCCATCAGGCTTAAGGTGACTCTGGGCACCCATCCTCAGCGTGTGACGGTTGAGGTCGACATCCTGATTGTGAAGGTAAAGTCGGTCTACAACGCGATCTTCGGACGTGGACTGCTCGGGAAGCTCGGGGGAGTGCCATCGACATGTCATCAAAAGTTGAAGTTCCCAACTCCTAACGGAGTGGGAGAAGTCGTCGGAAGTCAGGCCGAGGCACGCCTCTGCTATGTTAATTCGATCAAAGCAAAAGAACTAGCTATTTCTGAGTACGTACCACTTGCCGACGATGCGATCTTCAGCGATGTCCAAAAACATGAACTAGTCGAACTTACTAAGCAAATAAAAATCACAAACGGACTACTAACTATCGGGACCGAACTCGGCGAACTAGAAGATGACATCACCAAATTCCTCGGTCAAAGTGGCGACGTATTCGCCTGGTCCGACGACGACCTGCCGGGGGTGGATCCGAGCATTATTCAACATCACTTGAACGTCAATCCCGAGGCCCGACCAGTCCGCCAGAAGAAGAGACCCTTGTCGGCCGAAAGGCAGGAAGTGGTCGAGAGCAATTTAACAAAGTATTTGCGTGCAGGAACCGTTACAAATTCGTTCTATCCCAACTGGGTCGCCAACGTCGTCCTGGTGCGCAAGGCAAGTGGCAAGTGGTGGATGTGTGTTGACTTCACCGACCTAAACCGAGCATGTCCAAAGGACAGCTTCCCATTACCTCGGATTGCTCAACTGGTTGATTCGACCGCCGGACACGAGCTGTTGAGCTTCCTTGATGCTTACTCAGGCTATCATCAGATAAGAATGGCCCCGGAGGATGAGGATAAAACATCTTTCACCACTGAGAGAGGTTTGTACTGTTTCACTCGTATGCCTTTCGGACTAAAAAATGCAGGAGCAACATATCAAAGGCTGGTCAACAAAATGTTCGAAAAGCAAATCGGCAAAACCATGGAGATCTACATTGACGACATGCTGGTAAAAAGCCGACGATCCGAGGACCACGTCAAAGATTTGGCCGAGGCTTTCGAAGTATTACGACATTACGGGATGAAGCTGAACCCGGAAAAATGCGTCTTCGGCGTCAAAGCTGGAAAGTTCCTAGGCTACCTCGTCTCTCAAAGGGGCATTGATGTCAATCCCGACAAAGTTCGTGCAATCCTCGACATGTCGGCTCCGAGGACGGTAAAAGAGGTACAGAGGCTTAACGGCATAATAACTGCTCTTAGCAGGTTCATGTCCAGGTCGGCGGAACGTTGCCGACCTTTCTTCGAGATACTACGGAAGGGTCGCTTCGAATGGACTGAGGAGTGTCAAAGAGCCTTCGACCAACTAAAGGAATACCTGGCGAACGTGCCGACGTTAAGCAAGCCAAGCGACAACGAAGAGCTACTATTGTACCTGTCTACGACAAACTATTCCATCAGCTCGGTGCTCGTCCGAGAAGAAGATCGAGCCCATCTGCCGGTGTACTATACAAGTAAGGCGTTACGAGGAGCCGAACAACGATACACCGACCTTGAAAAGCTCGGTTATGCTCTCGTAATGGCAGCCCGACGATTATGCCCGTATTTTCAAGCGCACAAGATCGTTGTCCTCACCGACGCTCCGCTCCGACCAATTTTCGAGCGACCCGAGTCCTCGGGAAGGTTGGCAAAGTGGGCCGTCGAGCTCGGCGAATTCGATATCGATTTCAGGCCCCGAGTCGCTATCAAAGCCCAGGCCCTCGCGGATTTCATTTCCGAGGGCACCACCCGGGCAGCAATCGACGAAGAACCCAACGAAAGTTGGGAAATTTTCGTCGACGGTGCCTCAAATTCCAGAGGAGGCGGTGCAGGTGTAGTAATGCGCTCTCCCGAAGGCCTCGACTTAAGGTACGCTGTTCGTTTCGGTTTTGAAGCATCTAACAATGTGGCAGAATACGAAGCGGTGGTGTCGGGGCTGCAAATGGCAAAAACCCTTGGGGCAAAGAGGGTACGCATTCACAGCGACTCCCAGCTGGTCGTCGGCCAAGTATCCCAGACGTTCGAGGCGAAAGAGGCAAAGCTCGCTTTATACAAAGCCAAGGTGCTAAAGATAATGGCCGAATTCGACTCAGCAGAGCTCATAAAAATACCAAGGACCGAGAACGAGCAAGCCGACGAGTTATCGAAGATTGCGTCGTCGGCACTGGAGTCACCTCCATCCCTGTTGATAGAAGAATTAATGGAGTCAACCATAGCGTTCAAGGATGTGATGAACATCGACATAGGGTCGACGTGGATGACCCCATTGATGAATTTCCTCAGGAACAATGTGCTACCAGAAGACGAGAGAGAAGCCGAGCAAACTAGAAGGCGATTGTCAAGGTTCTTCATCCTCGGCGACGACCTGTACCGAAAAGGTTTCAGCTACCCGAATCTCCTATGCGTGAATCCGGTCCAAGCCAAAGAAATCGTCGGCGAGGTACACGAAGGTACGTGCGGCTCTCATGCAGGCCCCAGATCCTTGGTGAGGAGAATAACCCGACAAGGGTACTGGTGGCCGACGATGCTTAAAGACGCCGAGGAATATGTCAAATGTTGTCAACAATGCCAGTTATTCGGCAAAATCGACCGACAATCTCCGACAGAGCTCACGACTATAAACTCCCCTTGGCCATTCGCGCAATGGGGAATGGATATCCTCGGACCCTTCCCCCCAGCGTCGGGCCAAAGGAAATTCATAATCGTTGGCGTTGACTATTTCACAAAATGGGTCGAAGCCGAACCTCTGGCTAAAATTACCGACGCCAACGCCTGGGGTTTCGTGTGGAAAAATATTATTTGTAGGTTCGGCCTACCTCGGACGATCATCACCGACAACGGAAGATAATTCGACAACCACAAGTTCCGTACGAATTGCGAAGCTCTCGGGATTGAGCATAGGTTCTCCTCAGTAGCCCACCCTCAGTCAAATGGAATGGCAGAGGTAACCGACCGAACTATCCTAGATGGAATAAAGAAAAGAGTTATAGGACACAAAGGCGCCTGGGCCGACCAGCTCCAGTATGTGCTGTGGGCATACAGAACAACGCCGAGAGAAGCCACTCGCGAAACACCTTTCGTGTTGGCCTTCGGGATGGAGGCAGTATCACCCGTGGAAATGCTTGTCCCTTCAAAGAGGGTAATCGGGTTTGACGAGGCAAGCAACGACCGATCCTTGCGCGACGAGCTCGACCTCATCGAAGAGAGACGTGGAAATGCGTCCACCAGGATGGAAACTTATCAAAGAAGAATCAAGAAAAACTTCGACAAGAAAGTTAGACCGCGACACTTCGCTGTTGGAAGCCTTGTCCTCAGGAAGCTCGCCATCTCGGACCCAACGTCGGCTAGCGGGAAGTTATCGCCCAATTGGGAAGGACCTTACAGGGTCGTCGGAGACCTCGGCAATGGTGCCTATCGGCTCGAAAACCTTGAGGGTTCTGTCGTTCCGAGGACGTGGAACGCGGAACACTTGCGTAAATATTACGCCTAATCGAGGTCGCTACGACACTCCGAGGATACGAGGTCGCTTCGGCACTCTAAAAGATACGAGGTCGCTTCGGCACTCTAAAAAATACGAGGTCGCTTCGGCACTCTAAAAAATACGAGGTCACTTTGGCACTCTAAAAAATACGAGGTCACTTCGGCACTCTAAAAAATACGAGGTCGCTTCGGCACTCTAAAAAATACGAGGTCGCTTCAGCACTCACGAGGTCAATTCGACACTCTAAGGATACGAGGTCACGCAATGATTCGGCAAAGTCATACGAAGTCACGCAACGTTCGACAAAAGAAGAAATAAGCGCCTTGGCGCAATGTTTGACAAAAGAAGAAAAACTACGGGAACTTAGTATTCTTTGGACGCGACGTCCTCGGCCAATACCTTCTCGGCAACTTTGACGAAAATCTCATCAGCCGCCTTCGACATAGCTTCCTCGACCACGGCCGCGGCGGCTTGCTTCTCATCCTGCGTCGTCCCGCGGACGGCCGAGAGATCAAGGTCAGGAAACTGCTCCGCGACGCGAGCGAGGCAATCATTATAGCCCTCTCCAAAGAGGCCAGTTATCTCCTCGGCAAGCTCCTCCGACGAACGGTACTCCTGAATCGCCGCCTCACGCTCGTCCGACACGAGCTGCGTCGTCTTTTCGCGGTACAACTCGAACGACTTAGCCTCGGCGGCGAGCGCCGACCTGGCTTCCTGGAGCGCTTCCTTCTCGGCCTGGAGGGCCTTGTTCGCAGAGTCAAGTTGCGCCCTGAGCTCGCCTTCGATTTTCTTCGCTTCATCGGCCTCCTTTTGACGAAGGAATTTCTCGGACGCAACCGAGCCCTCCAACTCGGCGACGCGCTTGCTAAACGCCTCGGCCTTCACCTCGGCTCGGTGAACGAAGGCATCATAATTCGCCATGAGCGCCAGAATCATGGGGTAAAACTCGCTGACCAACCTCCGCGGGGACTTCGCCAGGGCGTCGGTTTTCAACTCGACAGGTATCGACGTCTGCCCCCAGCTAACTGGATCGAGGTTGATTTTGGGAGCAACGGGCTCCTGAGGGGGGGCTGATGCGGAAGGCATCGAGCTGTGAAGGCGTTTTGCCGGCCTTTCCACGACAGCATGAGTCAAAGCCCTTGCTTCTAAACTCCCCTCCGTCTCTTTTCTTGCCGCGACGACGACAGGTTCCGAGCCTTCCAGGGGACGCTTCTCGGCTCGCTGCGGGTCCCTCCGAGTGCGCGCAATATCGGCCAGAGAGGGCCCGGGCCTCGCCTTGCGCGTCGGGGATTTCATCTCGGCCATCGCTGCATAGACAACAAAGCCAATGATCTGTCAGAAAAGAACCAAAGGATTCTCGGGAAAAGGCAAAAATGACGCACGACGACCTTCTAGGCCTTCAGCAATTAAATCCAGCAGGTCGTCGGATGGTTCGGTCAGGTCGGGTTTCTCCGTCTCTCGCAGGTATGCGAAATCCACAAGCTCGGCTGCACTAAGCTTTGGGGGCTCAAACGCCTTCTGACGAACGTTAACCGAGGACCACTCAGTCGGAAAAGGCCAACCACAGGGAGAATATATGAAGACAAACTCCCTCTTCCACCCATGCACGGACGACGGAAGATTCTTTACCAGCTGACGACCCGACCGAGCCATGAAATACAACCAGTCGCCAAATGGTTTGACAGAAAAACAATAGAAGAAGAGGCGAATCGTCGGATGCACGGCGGCCGTGGCGCAGACGGCCAGGAAGCCGACGATCGCCCGCCACGTATTGGGCGTCAACTGCGAAGGAGCGGCCCCAAGCTCGAATAGAAGGGCTATGACGAAGGGGTGGAAGGGAAAACGCAGACCTCCACGGACCGCTTCATTATACACGCAAACCCCCCCATCTTGGACGTAATGGGCTCGAAACCGCTTATTGGCAAAAAATACCACATCGGCGAGAAGCCTGGGGCTCAGACGCTTTCTGATCCATTTGAAGGTCTCGGAAGTTGTTGCGCACCAAGCGTCTTCGACATTGTCGGCTTGGCGGCAATCCCCAGAGGTGTGAGCCGAAGGGGCGCGTGGGACATACTTCCCAGGTCAGATTCTCAAAGCAAAATCCTCCTCAACCGGACCATAAATGAAGGTGTCGGTTCGGGGGTCATAACTAGAAGGGGCATCACTATCCGTCCTGGATGAGGATTCCGCATCGGAAGGAGGAGAAGGTGTTTGGCTCATGGCTTACCTCGAAGGAGTGCAAGCAGAGGCTGAGCCGACGACACGGACCTGAGCGGAAGAGGAAAGAACACGACGTCGGAAAAGGCTATCCGAAATCACCCGGGAGAAGAAGCAGGTAGAGCCCTTTCCCGCGACAGGTCCGGCCATTTATAAGAGATACGGCCGTGGCGGAATCGAACGGTCGTGAGAAAATTCGACGCATCGGAGGAGGAAAAAGCCGCCACGTGTCAGAAGCTGAACAGACAAAATACTATACACCGGGATCGCTAACGCTTACCGCCATTTGGAAAGCCATCATTAGCAGTAAAATCGAGGCGATCGCGCGCCGATCGGCCTCTCAAATCGCACATTAATGCGCACGATCTTCGATACTTCCTGTCAGAGCCGTCGCCTGGGAACAACAAGACCACCCTCGGCTTACGCATCCGGAGATTCTCGGGAAAGCTACGACGAAGAGTCAAATCCGCTCGTCTTCTCATCGGATCCCCTGGATCCGATGAGAAGCCGGGGGGACTGGTGATATGGATAAGGACCACCGGCGTGGGGTCCACGGGTATGGCCGACGAGGCCGGGACGTCGGGTCAATTGACAAGGTCCTCGGCGTAAGATCTGATCGTCCCCATGTAAGGAAACCACAGCTGTGCTTGCCTTCTCCAAAGCCTCACTCCTAACAGGGAAAGGCTCTTAGATCTCGGGTCGCGACAGCCCCTCCGTCCCTAGCTGGCAACTGCCAGCTGGAAACCAAGGGGCAGCATCCGTTGATCGCGCCCCCTTACTTTGGGACGTTGAGTCTGCAAGGAAACTTACGAGGCTAACTAAGGCAGGGGGAAAACCCATCCTGCTCAACCTCACCCCATAAAAACAAAGGAGACGCTTCAGGCCAAGGTATGCTATTCGTGGCATTTGAACCCTCTTACATCTTCTCTCACAATTAACTTGGGCGTCGGAGTGTCTCCCCATCGAGACCACTCGGTGGTTCTTTGCAGGTGCAGCGCAGGAAGTTTGAGCCGACGACGACATCGCCAGCGCCTTGGGGCCCACCCGATTTGACCCCGGTCAAATCTCCCTTTGCTTGTGCAGCAACAGGTGGTATTCTAGTATCAAGTTGGTATAGTCACTTTAAGACCCAAGAAAATAAAACATCCAACTTGATTTCAAAGTTTATAATCTTATTGTCGAATAAAATCTGGGAGTAGGTTTACTTGCTCAAGAGAACAACAAGTGTTGACATATGAACAACATGCGTTGACATCTGGACAACACATGAATAACAAGTGTTGTCATACGAACAACATATGCTGACATATGAACAACAAGTGTTGACACATGAACATCAAATGTTGACACAGGAACAACATGTGTTGACACTTAAATAACAGGTGTTGACAAATGAACAATAAGTGTTGACATACGAGCAACATAACCGATAACAGGCTTCTAGGTACTAAGTCCTACTTAACACGTTTACTTTTCCAATCTTTATCGAAAAATCAATGGAAGAATGCATCACGGAAATCTCATTGTAAAGCAAATAACCTGGCCAGGGATCAGTTAAATGGACATAATCAACCTGTTAAAATTAGGTATTGACATCCTGGGGTTTGCATGTCGACTTGCTAAAGAGGGTAGGTTGACATGCTGGAAGGATAGGTCGACATGCTCAAGGGATAGGGTGTGTCGACCAGCTCACTAGATGTGTCAACAGACTGTGTATGAGAATCGGTCGTCCGAAAAGAAGAAATCGGTCAACCGGAAGAACCAAATTGATTGATCGGAAAGGCAAAATCGGTCGACCGATCGACCAGAAGAACCAAATCGGTCGATCGGAAAGGCAAAATCGGTTGATCGACCTAGCCAATAGCTTGGTCTTGTATTTAAGGTGAAATCGGTCGACCGAAGTATAGGAATCAGTCATCCTAATTTCCTAGTCAGATCAATATCTTTTAAACGTGACAATCGGTCGATCAGAATCCATAACCGATCGATCGATTCCAATAAAAAATCAGAATTGTATGGTCGCAAATCGCACCGTCTAGACAGGCTTGGGAATGGAAATAAACACTCAGAAATTGTAGAAATGGACATATACTTCAATTGTAAATATTTTTCAGATTTAATAAAACTCGTTAAACCTCTCTTTCAAAAATTTTCCTCTTTTATTAGTCGAACTGGCGAGAGAATTGATCGACCGAAATGTCCAAATCGGTCATCCAATTCTAGTAAAAACAAAAATCGTAAAAACTTGAATCACACGGTCTAAACATGATTGGGGAAGAAAATAAACAATCATGAATGATAAAGAGAAACCTACTTTAAAAGTTTGGCGTGACCGTCATATCAAGATGGACTTCTTATGCTCCCCATCTCTCTTCTTTCTCTCTCCTTAGTGCTATGCAACTTTTTTCTCTCTCTTCTTTCTCTTTCTTATCTCTTCTCTTTGGCATGGTGGTGTTTGAGCAAAGAGGATGAGGGAGTGGCGGTGGTGTGATGGTGGTCAAAAGAAGAGCAAGAAGAAGGAGAAGAAGAAGCAGTAAGTAGAAGAAATGGAAGAGGATGGTGCTGGAAGAAGGTGAAGAAGAAGTGGAAGAATCAGAAGATGTAGGAAGAAGAAGATGAATGGCAGGAGGGGTATAAATAAGGCTAGCCATGCGGAGGAGGGTGAGGATGATCCTTATCATCCACCTCCAACTCACCAGCTACCACGACCATCCTTAGATAAGGATCATTAGAGTTCGATATGCCGCCTCCTACTTACGTAAGTAAGCTTGCATAGGAAGGCTTATTTAAATTGGTAGAAAATTCAATTTAATTTGTTTAGGTTTATTTAGTTCAATAATTTTCTATTTAAGTGATGTCTGATCAAGGTAAAATTTTACACATAAGCTAATTAAGAGGTGATACAAATTATGGTGATTTTAGTTTAAAGTTTTTAGATTAATTTTTCATCGAGTGAAAATTACTCCAAAAATCATTAAGTCAGCTTAATCTTGATATCTGTGTATCGATAATTCATGATATTTATGTTTTTAGGATTTGTACATTTTTCTGGTAATTATGGTGTTGTCAGATTTTACTGTCGTTATTGAATTCCTATGACGTCCTGTCTGAGTGTGTACATCTGAAGATAGTACCAGAATTATATTAATAATGGGAAATTATTTTAAATTCAATGTAATCATGTTTCTTGTAAGTATTTATGTCTTTTTATGAGGATTAATATCTTTTCTAATTTTGATATCACATTATTATTTTGATATTTAATTTTGGGATGTTACAAGTTCAGTCACTCAACACACTTCCTATTCACTTATTTACACTTGAAAATCTTCCTGTAAAATGTTAAAAATTCATTTAATGATTAAGAAAATAATGATAGTAAGACTGGGGTAGAGATTTAAAATTAGTGGTGTGCAATTTATTAAAGTGATAAGAAGTCAGGACCAAACTGACAGACACAGGATAGTACGAGATCCTTATGATGTCAAAAATTAAACAGAACTAAATAATTCTAGAGACTGGTTCTTGTGACATGTGTTATAGCATAAGAATGAATTGTTATAGTAACACACATGTATTATCATGTAAAGGAGTTAATCACACATGTATTGACAAGAAAATGACACACATGTAATGACACGAGAATAACTAGCACACATGTAACAACATGGAAAGGAATTATCACGCATGTAGTTACATGAAAAGGATTTACCACACATGTAATGACACGAAAATGACTAGCACACATGTAACAATATGAAAAGGAATTATCACGCATGTACTTACATGAAAAGAAGTCACCACGCACGAAATGGCACGAGAATGACTAGCACTCATGTACTGGAAAGTACGGCTGCCAACAGACCTCCGATTTCTGTTTAACCGACCTGTTTCCACAATTTTTATAGGATGCAGAACTTCAAAAAGGACTTTTTGATAGCTTTGCGGAAGCGAAAATGGGTATCCGAATTCTTATAGGATGCGAAAGTGGAAACACTCAATTCCTCATTCACTTTTCCATTTTTGATAAGTTATTAATATATATTATATAATATTTTTATAATAAAAGCTCTTTAACCTCGACGCTTTATCTCTTAAATTTTTAATTCATTGTCTCTTACCTCCAATCTATATGCAAATACTATCTATCTTTGTCCCAATTATTGGCTAGTGGTCACTCTCTCATTCTGTTATATATATGATAACTTTTTTCTTTAACAGTCTTCATATCTACATATGTTGACTATGTATTACTCAACCATTAGATATAACTACATGATTTTACCATGCTAATTTGATCTTGTCATACTTCATTTAGTAAGGGTCATTATAATGTACATGATGGAGAAGATATGGTAGAAGAGATGATTAAATTTACATTTGAAACTATTCATAAATTTAATAATTAATGTACTTGTACATTTATAAATTTATTCTAATTATATAAATGTTGTTGCATCCGAAATTTCCATTTTGTTTCCGTTTCCATTTTTCTGACTCAAAGCGGAAATGGATGCGAAAGTGGAAACACCCTTTTCTGTTTCCATTTCCGTTTCCGACTCCAAAATTTCTTCTAGGAAGTGGAAGCAAAAACACTCTTTTTCAATTTCGACTCCGATCTGTTGGATGCCCTACTGGAAAGGGATTGCCACACATGTAATTACATGAAAGAGCCACACATGTAATTACATGAGAATGAATTGAATAACACGCACTTGCACAAAATGGAGTAGCAAGAAAACCTAGAAGGCACGTGATCAGGCCATCATCTACCAGCTGGGATTAGTGGGAAGACAAATCTGTCCCAGGATTGGATCAGAACCCAATAACAAGCATTGGTCAGTTTAACACGCTTGTTGACTGTCCATTTAAGTACGTAGCTATTCAAGGATTCAATAGAAATTGTAGCACCCTAAAATTTTATAATTTAAAATTTTGGATAAATTAGAAAATTGACAATTTAATAATCTAAAAATAGTAATCACGTGTGCAGCATTATCGTATATATGAAAACACATCGTACAATTTTGTAAAAATTATAGTTCAACTCTAAATAATATTTATAAATGACTCATGAAGAGATTAGAGTGAAGAAAAATCCAATTAGCCAAGTTTAAAGCATTTTGTGACAAAATAAGTCGAAAAAGTATTATCACATGTATTTAGATGAGTCAGAAAATTAAATAAAAATCATAGTTGGACTTCAAATCATATCTCTAATGACCCACAAAGAAATTTGGGCCAAGAGAAATCGTTTGGATTAAGTTTAAGAATTATTGCGACTTATTATCATAATTAGGAAATAAGTTAGAAATCTATTATCACACGTATAAAATTAATTACAAAAAATTATAAAAATTATGTTGGACTCTCAACATCATTCCTTCACCATCCACCAAAAAGATTGGGCCAAGAGATGACTCTTGAGCCATGAATAAATTCAAAATATGAAAATAACCTGAAATTCGAAATTTCTCACTAATGAACCATAAAAGGGTTAATTCTCACCTAAGACACACTTATTGAGTCCCAAACCAAACCCAATTCGTGGATACAACCTAAATCAAGTTTCCATATTGTTCCCATCATGAATTGGGGAGAGAAATATCCAATTTGAGGAAGGATACAACAAAATTCGTGCCTAAAGGTTTCCTAATCAAATTAGGAAACTAAAGACCCCTCTCCCTATAATAAACCCCCTCTCTTCCATGGGACGACCCTAGGGTTTGCTGTGGGCGATATTGGAGGCTGAAGTAGCTTGGGATTCGTGGGAGGAAGGCTGGAGCAAGGAGAGCTTGTGCAAACCTTCACCTTGGATTTGCAGCAACTTGCACACGAGACCCCTCTTGTTCATCATCATAGGTTAGTAAAATCACTACCAAACCATGCAAACCATATACCCCTAGAAAGCTCTTCAAGTCTAGTTTGTTATGAGACTATTTTCCCAATTTATATGCAGTAACATGTGAATATTAAGCGTTCTTCTCCGATCTATCGAACTAGGGTTTCTGGGATGACGATTATTTCTTTTAACCCAAAGATAGGTTGTCTCCAAGTCAAACTCTAATTAAACTCGCACATGCTTGCATACATATGTATAGATCATGTTCTTACTATTTTCCCCAATTTCTATCATGTGGCTTTCGTAAATTAAATCTTGCATGTTTAGAGCATTGTGTTGTCCTGTTAGAACCTTAATTTATCTTACGAATTCTATATCTTTTATTTTAGTCATTTTTAGGTCAAGCACTTAACACAAAACTTGTTCCCTTATGAGTCTAGTTTCATTTGACACATTTTTACCCAATTTTTATTGTCTATACAGAGAGTATTATCCCAAACCTGAGTATTGTGTCAGATCCATGTAGACAGTCACAATACTTCTTATTACCCTACTAAACAACCACTATTTCTCAATTACTTGTCCCTGTACCTTGGTTAGGAAGTCTTCTAACTAACAGAAGTGGTTCCATGTGATTTGACCCATCATACCAATTGTTTTAATTTTTCAAGTGTCCCTGTGTCAAACCCAACTTGAAATGGAGTCAGATTAAGTCATGAATGGCATCCTAGAACCCCTGTTCAAAAAATGATGAGTCAATCTGTCACATTCAGAAAGCAACAAGGTCACTGTTGCCTTCTCACCCAGAAGGCGAGAGGATGCTTATCACCAAGCTGGCGACAGTGTTTGGGTCACCTTATGATCTAGAAGGCAGACCACCCTGTTTGAACCCGTTTTGCATCATTTCGAGGTCCAATTTGTTCTTCTTCGTCGTGATATAAGAGAACATACATGTTAAACACCCACATAAAAGTTTCAACCACTTGGACATGAATATAAAAGATCTTAACTTCTTGACCATGCTCTCTCTCTACTTACCAATTACTCTTTCATTCTTGCCTTATTATCGTACTTGCTAAAATACGCACATGACAACTTGCGAAAATTGGTCATGTATGATTTTATTTCCTTATTTAGCACTCATGATACTTTCCATAAATGGAGTTTCCATAATCGGATTTACAAGATACTCACACACGCACACGAGCAATTCTCACCCACGACACAAACATACACTCTTGCACGTTAGGAAATCTCTTTTCTTGGCTTGTGGTGAACACTCAGTCAGATATTCATTTTGCCGGACTAGTAGTCCCTTGGCCAAGGCCTCAGTAAGTCTCCTCTGACCATGGATTCCCACATGACCGATGAGCAGGTTGTTCCACTGAAGTACCCAGAAGTTAGTGTGTACGTACCTCTCTTCTCTTGATATTATTGGCAAGATCTTTCTCTTCTCATCTTGATTTCTAGAGTACACCTTTATTGAACATAAGACTAAGTCACTAATAAGTGATTGGACTAAACTGAAAAACACACCTTTATACTGACGGACTGAACTCTTGAACTGTTGTCTTAACTATCTTGATACTATTGAACTCTTGGAAATTCTTATTAAACGGTCATACTTCATTGTGGGTATCTACATTTAAATTACTTGAGATGCTGGATCGGACACGGCGAGTGTCCAAGGGCTCCAGTTGTAACACCCCAGAATTTTTATTTGTTGGAAAACATGAATAATAAAGTTATTAGACTTAAGCATTAGTCTTAAATTGAAATAATTGATATTTGGGTATCATTAGTGGTAACGAACGTTACCCCAGTGTCATACATAGAGGTGCGCGCTTCTACAGGGCGACACCGAAAAATGACAATGAAATAAAAATCCGAGAATACCATAATTTCCAAAAAAAGTGTAGAAATCAGAAATGTAATTATCCAAATTTTTCAACGTACGGACTTTGAGATTAAGTCGACGCGACCATTTTCCAGGTGATTTTTCACCTACTGTAAAATAAATTCTAAAAACTAAAATAAAATTACCCTAATTTGTAAACCTATCATATTGGGCTATGGTTGAAATTTCATGACAAATGGATACCATATGGACATGTTTACATCAAGTTTATTAGACCAGCCGAATTATGGTGTATTTACGGTTGGGATTTTCTGGGATTTAGCTGGGCGCCTACGTGTAAGGTTTAAGGGAGGTCAGAACACCTATTAGAGAAGGTAACACGTTAGTTACCTATGTGTAATCACGGGATAGCTTGCATGGGCAACGTGTCGAGGTAAAAACCAAATGGTTTTGACCATGACACATTAGCCGTTGACCTGTCGTTGTGAATGGAGATCTTTGGAGTTATAAATATACCCCAATGGCCATCATAGCTAACTTTCTCACCTGTTCACCCCTGCGCACCATAGCTCCTACATCCATTTTCTTGTTTCTAGTTATTGGAGTGGCCTTGCTGGAGTGATCTCTGCATCCTTGCGTGGATAGCTTGCAATTGGAGCTGGTTGTTGTGCGTTGTCACAACTTCATTTACTAAGGGTTGCATCTCTCAAGTTGCATCTGTCAAAGTAGTCAACCGTGCAAGCTTCCCATTCCTTCTTCTTATTTCTGTGGAGCTTCACATCAAGGAGGAACTTACTCTACTCAGAAAGGTAGAATTCAATTCCTAATCCTCTCCTTCCTTCTACTTCTGGCTAATGGTTTGAAGTGATTCGTCATCAAGTTTCAACTATTTTTCCAGCTTAGGGAATGTGTTCCTGATAGAAAGTGAATCTTCCATCATATTTTAGTTAGTCTTCAAGTCATGGGTAGCTACATACTACTCCCTCCGTTTCAGTTTGTTTGAATCTGGAATCATGTTGACTTCACTATGTAGAGTAGACTGAACTATGACGGTTCTTTCTACGATCGAGAAATGATTCATTGAGAAAGTCTCAAGTGAGTGTGTGCTTTGATAAGTGCTTGATAAGTAATGGATGAAAGAAAGAAAGAAATTTAGGAGTATTACTCTTCCGAAAAATTTCCCTTTGAGTTTGTCTTCTTGTTGATCATCCATGTGAATCATATCCCATGATTTTTCTCACTCTCTTGTCATGTTAGCTTCATGTTTGAGGCTAAGATCATACTTGGATAAAGTCCTAATCATGTTAGGAGTGATAGAAGAGCTTGTTAGTACAATTTCTAGTTGGATTGAATCAGTTTTTGAAAGTCTACGTAGCACCTGTCGACAGCCATGCATTTACCTGTCGACAGGGGCCTCTGTCCAGAACCCAGAAAATGGAACCTGACAGGGGCTGTCGACAGCAACATTCCTGGCTGTCGATAGCCACTGACAGGCTGAGAAATCAGCGTCTGGGAAAGCCCCATCTGTCGACAGCAACACCCTGGTGATAATTGCATAATTGTTATGAATAATCGTGCCATTTGATTGACAAATAATTGATAATTTCATAAGTTCTGTTATCATTTCATTACAAGTGCGGAAATTGATCAAATCTATGTTGTGTTGTGATTGCAGGATTAATGGGCCAAGAAATGAAGTGTCAAATGGGCCAATAAATTTGATTGGAGCAAGAGAGAATAAAAGAGAGATTCTATTATTTTTTTAAAACACTTTCTTTTAAAATTCTTCTCTCCTATTTTCCAAAAATCTCTCCTTCCTTTCTTCTCTCCCCCTTCCTCTCTTTCTCTACTATTTTATAACCCTCCCTCTCTCTCTCTCACAAGTATTCTTTTTCCTCCTCACTTCTCTTTCTCACTTTCTCTCTCTCTTTCCTCCGCACACACCTTCCTCCTCTTCTTCTTCCCTTCTTTCTCTCTCTCTTCTTCTTCCTCTCCTCCCGGTTTTCTCTTCTCGCACAGCAGAAGCAGCGCAGCAGCAGCAGCGCGCAGGGCCCCGCCTGCTGCCCCGCGCCCAACCGGCCGTCCGCCCGAGCGCGCCAGGGCCCCGCCTGCGCCCGCGACCCACGCGAGCGCGCCCCACGCTCGCCCCGCGCCCGCCTGGGCCCCGCCCGCGCCCCGCTTGGCCCGAGCCCGCCCGCGCCCCGCTTGGCCCGAGCCCGCCCGCGCCCGCCTGCCGCTGCCCCGCGCCCGCTCGCCTGCGCCCCGGTCGCCTGCCGCTGCCCCGCGCCGCAAGCCCCTCCCCCTTTCACGTTGCATGCATTTGCATGCAACGTGAACGGGCCACGTCGCCCTCTTTCCTCTCTCGTCTCGCGCCTCTCTCTTCTCTCCTATCCCTCTCGTTTCTCTCTCTTCTATCGTCTCTCTCCTCTCTCTTTCGTCTCTCTCTCGCTCTCTCTCTTCCCGTCTCTCTCTACTTCTCCTCTCTCTCTCTCTCTCTCTCTCTCTCTCTCTCTCTCTCTCTCTCTCTCTCTCTCTCTCTCTCTCTCTCTCTCTCTCTCTCTCTCTCTCTCTCGTGTTTCTCACTAGGTTATTATTTTTATTTATTTTCTTGATATTGTGTTAGACTCTCACATTCATGTAATAATGTTAGTTATTGTTTGTTAATTTGTTCTCTCTCTTTCTACTCTCTCCTTCTTTTAATGTTTACTTAATTTAGATTCAGTTAGTTTAATTAAATAATTAGTTTATCTTATCTCTCTCTATCTTTCTCTTTAATTTAAAATTTAGTTTATTATCATCACATTATTTTCTTAAATAAAACTCAAGATTTTCAATTCTAAAATCTAGTTCTCCGTGGATTCGACTCGGCTCTCACCACTTAACTATTGTCAAAATATTTAGTGTAGGCCGAATATTTGAGATTGTTAGTCACGTGTTTAACGACGCATTCGTGGGCTATCAATTTTTGGCGCCGTTGCCGGGGAATTAGATTTTTAGGTTTGATGATCTTGGTGTTATTTGTATATATTCATGCTCACATTTTCTTTCTTTTTGTAGTGCCAAATAAAAAAAACTGAAAAAAGTCTGAAAATTACAAAAGGGAGTCTGTCAGAAATCTGTCACTGAAAGCAAGATCTGTAAGCAAAAGGGGCTGCCTTGGAAAAAAATCCGAAAATTGCAGGAAAAATCAGAAAAAAAAGGTAAGTTGAGGTGAGTTCCCTTCTCTTTCTCACTCTTTCCATTTGTTTCACTTTCCAAAAGAACGGGGGATTGCGTTGGAGGTAAGTACCATTAAAACCCTCTTGATTGAGTTTCCTTTTCTTAGTTGCCATGTTTAGACAATTAATAAAAAAAATTCAAAAAATCAATCACTTGAATCCAATAAAAGATGTCATGTCAAGATTAGAAACTTTCCATCTTTAGGACATGCATCATTTAGACTTCCATCTTTATGTAATTTCTTTTCTTTGAAAAGTTTCCTTTCTTGTCGAAGATTGCGGGAGGCAAGGTGAGAATCTCAACTTCTTTAAAAGCATGATCATGCATTGCCATACTTGCATAGAACCCCTTGCTTGATTTTGTGGTGTGCACATTATTTCTAAAATAATTTAAGGGTAGCTTCCTTAACAAGATAAGGTGGGGATTTGATCACCCTTCCTTAGCCCACA
This sequence comes from Colocasia esculenta, assembly GCA_014218235.1. Taxonomy (NCBI): domain Eukaryota; kingdom Viridiplantae; phylum Streptophyta; class Magnoliopsida; order Alismatales; family Araceae; genus Colocasia; species Colocasia esculenta. The sequence goes on along the minus strand of CM024759.1, from coordinate 10,034,103 downwards.
AACCACAACTTCCTGCATCTTTTGCATTCCCAAGCCCAATAAAAGAAAGTAGAAACTTGACCTAGGGTTCACTTTGAGACTTAGGCCCACTTGGGCCCACTATCAAGTTTGGAAACTGGTGTCTAAGGCTAGAGGTTCATAGGCAAACGCCTAAGTGGACAAGTGGTTATTTAATTAGGTCCCTGCGAGAGCAGGGGGAACCTCCCACTCTCCCACCTCTTACCTGGCCAGTTAACGGGCTTGAGAGTGGATTTGAGTTAGGCCTCAGTTGATTAGTGAGAAATCAAATGTTTATATTTTAGGGAACCATAGGTGTCATAGGATTAATTGTTTGCTAACTTGTGTGAAAATATTTTTAAAAAAATCAAATATTTCAAACCAAAAACAAAAAAACAAAAAAAAAACACAAAAAAGAGGATTTATGTGGGTTGACAATCATGGTTATGAAATGGGCACATCATTTGGACAAATTGGATCAGCCCATTATGGTATTCACTCTCAACCTAACCCACTTTATCCATCAACCTCTACTTACCAGTCCAATGGCTCCAAATGGACTCAAGCCCATCTGATTCATGGTCACCCAATTAAAGATCACATGTATGATTCAGGGTGGAGGAAATATGTTGACCCATGTTACATCTCATCACCTCCCTCAACCCAAGAACAGACTCAAACCTTTCAAGTGTTATCCACACCCACTCCTTACTCAAAAGTTGACCAGGGTGTCTCCCCTGAAAAATTGAGTTTACTCTATCAAGATCCTCAAGGGGAAATTCAAGGACCCTTTCTAGGTGCCGAAATCATATCATGGTTCGATCAAAAATTTTTTGGCATTGATCTGCCGGTGTGCTTAACAAATGCTCCTGAAGGCACACCCTTCCAACCACTTGGAGAAGTAATGCCGCATTTAACACTTAGAGATCAACCTATTCTGGCCCAATCCCAAAGCCCACATATCCACAACTTTCAACATTGGGCCCAATGCCAAATTGATATTCATGACAAAAGCCATCATAAAGGACATGTATATCCACAGTCCACTTATACATCTCCCTCACAATCAGGCCTATTTGATGATCAATTTGGGAAATTTATGCAAAAATTCCATGATAACCAACAAATCTTTGAGCAAACATTCACCCAACAACAACAAGAATTGGAGCAATCCTTTGTCAAAATTGACCTCCTAATTACTCAACTGATGGAAATCAGAAGGAGGCAAGATAGTCAGTCACCATGCCAACCCATTGACAATCATGCACATCATTATCTTGATTGTGACCAACAATTTGACTCTCAAATTCCATCCACAACTTCTCAGTCTAACATGATTGTGGACACACCCACTTGGAAAATGAGAGATAATATTAATGAGTCAAATCAAGAGGAGATGGGTGCCACTGAAAATCAATCCATTGTCTTAGCCCAACTTGAAACTGACCATCAAGAAGACTCCATCCATAATGTCATATTTGAGGAAAGCTCTAATGAGTTAGTTGAACTCAAGTTGGGGGGAGAGGAAAGAATGTCATCTAGATGTTAGGTCCAATTTTGATGTGACTTTGTTTCAAGTGGATGATAGAGAAGATGTGAGTGTGGAGAAAGAGTTGGGTGTAATCATCAATCATTCTTCTTGGGTAAGAGAAGAACTAGAAATTCTGCCTGAAGTCCACATTGATTGGGTCTCTCTTGATTTCGAGAAAAATATGGAACTCCTACCCCTCCCTGACTTTGGTAAAATGGAAGTTGTGGGTGAAAATGGTGAAAATAATAAAGTCCAAATTGAAGTGCTCAACACATATAAAGATCTTAAGTGTACAAATGAATATTTCTCAATTGAAGATATGATCATGAATGCCTCAATTTCTCTATCATTTACTAATCTGCAGGGTACATTTGGACCACTTGACCTACCATGGCCGATGATGCCTTACAAAGCAAGAATTTGGCGTCAATTGATTGGGGGTGTTACGTGAGCTTGTTCCCTCCATGTGTCTGGCTGAAGACATTAAACTTAGCGCTTGTTGGGAGGCAACCCAATATTTTTAGGAAAATTGATTTCTCTTGATTTAGTTTTTATTTTGTGTCTTAGGTGTTTGTTGGCCACTATCCTTTGATGAAGCTAGAGTGCAACCACCCGCATGTGATCATCAGGTTGCATCTCTCCTTTCTTAACTTACATTGGCTTTATTCTATTGTCATTACTTTTATGCCATTGAGGACAATGTCATTTAAGTTGGGGGGAGAGACAAATTGTATTTCAAATTTTTGTCCCTAATATTGTGCTTCATGCTTCATATTTCATGAATTTTTTATACTTCTAGCTTGACTCATATTGTGTACTTGTGAAGGTGGTGAGTTGAAGGGGTGAATTAACTAGTTATGTTTTTAGCATCTTCCTCAGAATACATTTGAAATTTCATCAACACAGTAAAGTATTGTTTTGAGCTATTCAAATGGATGATGAGAGTTTTACCGAACATTTAGGTTGATTGATTGATATTCTATATTCCTATTGATGACCAATCGTGGGGAAAAAACTACCTGCCTACAAATAAATGTGAAAATGTGTGTACTAGTGAAAAAGAGAAAAAACATGGAAAATGCCCCTGATCTTAGTAACCGGGCCTGTGGCTCCTAAGGTAAGAGTTGAGGCTCGCGTCAAACGGTGAAGGAAGTGCAGCACCATGTAAATGAAAAGAAAATAAAAAAAAGAGCATGAAAAAAAAAAATTAGGCAGAGTGAAAGCTACCTGTAATTCGATGATCGAATTTAAGGAGTGTAGAGTTGATACCATCCTTGAGTGATAAGTAAAAGCCCATGCATCCTCTTATTAATGCTCAAACATTATACAAAAAATCATGAAACTTTGTGTGTATCTTGAGGAACTGTCTAATGACATGAACTGACATATTTGCCTTTGACACTCTCGATTGGAACTTGAAACACTTATGACCAAGCATTCTCATTCTTACTTTCTTGTCATGAAGTATGATGTTTTAAACTCTTGTTTGTCCCAATTATTTACTTATGTGCATTGCTAAGGGACTAATAATGAGTAAGTTGGGGGGTGTGATAATTGCATAATTGTTATGAATAATCGTGCCATTTGATTGACAAATAATTGATAATTTCATAAGTTCTGTTATCATTTCATTACAAGTGCGGAAATTGATCAAATCTATGTTGTGTTGTGATTGCAGGATTAATGGGCCAAGAAATGAAGTGTCAAATGGGCCAATAAATTTGATTGGAGCAAGAGAGAATAAAAGAGAGATTCTATTATTTTTTTAAAACACTTTCTTTTAAAATTCTTCTCTCCTATTTTCCAAAAATCTCTCCTTCCTTTCTTCTCTCCCCCTTCCTCTCTTTCTCTACTATTTTATAAACCCTCCCTCTCTCTCTCTCACAAGTATTCTTTTTCCTCCTCACTTCTCTTTCTCACTTTCTCTCTCTCTTTCCTCCGCACACACCTTCCTCCTCTTCTTCTTCCCTTCTTTCTCTCTCTCTTCTTCTTCCTCTCCTCCCGGTTTTCTCTTCTCGCACAGCAGAAGCAGCGCAGCAGCAGCAGCGCGCAGGCCCCGCCTGCTGCCCCGCGCCCAGCCCGGCCGTCCGCCCGAGCGCGCCAGGGCCCCGCCTGCGCCCGCGACCCACGCGAGCGCGCCCCACGCTCGCCCCGTGCCCGCCTGGGCCCCGCCCGCGCCCCGCTTGGCCCGAGCCCGCCCGCGCCCGCCTGCCGCTGCCCCGCGCCCGCTCGCCCGCTCGCCTGCGCCCCGGTCGCCTGCCGCTGCCCCGCGCCGCAAGCCCCTCCCCCTTTCACGTTGCATGCATTTGCATGCAACGTGAACGGGCCACGTCGCCCTCTTTCCTCTCTCGTCTCGCGCCTCTCTCTTCTCTCTCTTCTCTCCTATCCCTCTCGTTTCTCTCTCTTCTATCGTCTCTCTCCTCTCTCTTTCGTCTCTCTCTCGCTCTCTCTCTTCCCGTCTCTCTCTACTTCTCTCTCTCTCTCTCTCTCTCTCTCTCTCTCTCTCTCTCTCTCTCTCTCTCTCTCTCTCTCTCTCTCTCTCTCTCTCTCTCTCTCTCTCTCTCTCTCTCGTGTTTCTCACTAGGTTATTATTTTTATTTATTTTCTTGATATTGTGTTAGACTCTCACATTCATGTAATAATGTTAGTTATTGTTTGTTAATTTGTTCTCTCTCTTTCTACTCTCTCCTTCTTTTAATGTTTACTTAATTTAGATTCAGTTAGTTTAATTAAATAATTAGTTTATCTTATCTCTCTCTATCTTTCTCTTTAATTTAAAATTTAGTTTATTATCATCACATTATTTTCTTAAATAAAAACTCAAGATTTTCAATTCTAAAATCTAGTTCTCCGTGGATTCGACTCGGCTCTCACCACTTAACTATTGTCAAAATATTTAGTGTAGGCCGAATATTTGAGATTGTTAGTCACGTGTTTAATGACGCATTCGTGGGCTATCACCTGGCTGTCGACAGGCACAACCAGTCCAGAAATTTCTGCACCTACCTTGACTTATTTCTTGAACGGAACCACACCCAATTGTTCCAACAAAATGCTCACTCATTCATAGATGTTTCTACCACTTAAACACATACTAAACCAATCAAGCTTCTTTTCTTTTTACCATGAATCATCACTTCAAAAGTTCCAAACACAATTGACCTTGTGAGATTATCAATTTCTGAAATTAGTGAAGGAACAGAGTTCCTTAATTCTTGTGTGTAAACTATGAGTAAATCCTTGTATATCCTTGATTCCTTACAAGGATGAGTGTGTGATGATGACAATTTGTGAGTCTTGGACTCATTTAAGAATTATGTCTGGCAAATAAGGGTTGGTTCAGTCCTGGGGAGAGCGCCCGAATTCGTTAGTGGCCGCGCGGAAGCGATGAGGACATCGTGGATGTTGGCATACATCAACTTGTGACTGATTAGTCATCACAACATGCTTGTGTGTGTGAAAATATGTTTGATTCTGAGTTCAAAGAGTCATCCTGAATTATTGATCTTGATTGGTCTTGCTTTTAAACTAATCTTGTTCGTTACATGTTATTGAATTGTCTCGTTTGTCCATTATCATTGAACACTCAGTGCAAGCAATCTTTACTTGTTCTTGTCTTGTGTATATGCATCTAAATTCTTTCGATTTAAAGGAGTTGAATCCTACTGGGCTAGTTAGCTCATTCAATTTAATATTTTCAGGTGAACAAGATGGAGATGTTGCTTAAGGGGGGAATTTGAGTGCTGAGATGACCACATTATGCCAAGACGTGCAGTCATCTTTTGTTTTCTTTGTAGATAGAAATGAGAATGTAATAAAGTTACAGTCTACTTTTGCTTGCTCCTCATTAGACTAAAATGAGGAGTATTATGTAATAATTTCTGCAAATCTAGTTGTTTATGAACAAACCTTTATGTTATTTCTCGTGTTATATATTTGTCATATTCAGTAAATAGATTTTTACTAGGACGTGACAGATAAATTGGTATCAGAGCATTAGTACGATAAACCTAGGGATAACCAGTGAGTTGGGGTAGAAATTTGGGATTAGCTAGCATGACTTTGCTATCATATAAATGCTTAACTTGATATTTGTTTCAGTATGGACATGAATGCCCAAGATAGGATGGTAGCAGCGTTAGAAATGCTACGTTAAGACATTGAGTTGTATGCCCAAGCCCAGCAGGAAGCTCATATGCAAATTAAGGAAGAAGTGCTTAATTTGACTGTGGTTGCTTTCTTTGCCAGCAATCCTGGTGCTTCATTGGAAGTAATGACTCAAGTCATGTGTAGGCTAGACAATCTCAGGCTGGGGCAAGATATGCTGCTTCACCAGTTTGAAGGGTATTGGGAAGCTTTAACCGATGCGGCAAGGGAATTATACCATGGAGCCGGAGAAGCACAGCAGCCACCACCTGCAGAGTCTGTTATAGACCTGACCCAGAACTAGAAAGGACTTAGACAACTTGTCCTTCTTTTTGTAAAACTCTCCTTTTGTTTAAATGCTGAATGCATATAATTCCCATGTGAAGGGAAAGTGAGAGGTTAGTGAAAGTATGTTTTGTACTGTGAAAATTTGGAAGGAGGAATGGCAGTGACTTAACTGTTGGTTTATGATGTATGTTTTGATGTAAATATTTGGTTAATGAATAGAAATGGTGTTAGATGGATTTGAAATGTGTATGTGATGAATGCAAGTTTGGATGGACTGTGGAATTAATGTATGTCCTATTGTATGTTTCAGATATATTTCCAACTTAATTATGGAAGGAAGTGACGCCAATTGGTGAAAAATGGAAAATTTGATGCATGACTTGATCCGGGTGATGAGGTCTGTAGCCAAAAATAACAGCCATAATAGAACAAGTCTATTCAGGGATTTCCGAAGCTTAGATCCTCCGAAATTTGCAGGAAGTACAGACCCAGACGAGGCGGAAAATTGGTTAAGAGATATTGAAAGGATATTTGGAGTGATTAAATGCACTGAGGAAGAGAAGATCCGATTGATGACTTTTCAGTTGGAATGGGATGCCAGAGCGTGGTGGGACACAGTAACATCCACATTGGAGGATCCAACTCAAATTAGTTGGGATGAATTTGTAGAGTTATTCAATGACCAATATTTCTCTGAGGTAGTCCAGGAAAAGAAAGCAAATGAGTTTGCTAATCTGAAACAACTAAGAATGTCAGTGTCTGAATATGAGGCCCAATTTGCTCGATTGTCTAAATATGCTCCACATCTCATAGCCACGGATAAGTTAAAAGCCAAGAGGTTCATGAATGGACTACGCCCTATCTATATTATGCAGTTAACTTCACATCTGATCACTACGTATTCGGATATGGTCAAAAGAGCTTTGGCTTTGGAATCTGCAAATGATATGGTGGAAAAAATTAAAGGAAGGTCGGGAGAAGGATCTTCGGATCGGAAGAGAAAGTTTGAGTCGAGAAATACCCCGAAAGTTCAGCAATCTGGAAAGAAGACAGAGAAGGCTCCAAGTGGAAGCAAGGATGTGTGCAAACACTGTCACATTAGTGGACACAAGGTGGAAAACTGTTGGCGTAGGTTGGGAGCATGCCTCAAATGTGGAATTACTCAACATCGAATTTTAGAATGTTCGATGATCAAGAATGCGCCAGCCAAACCGAATCCCCAAGCAAGGCAACCAAAGCAAGGGAGAATACAAGCTATTCAAGAGGTAGAGCCTGAATCCCCGTAGGAAGGCGGACTGATTGAAGGTACACTAATAGTAAACTCAAAACCTGCACATGTATTATTTGATTCGGGAGCTACACACTCCTTCATTAGTTATGATTTTGCTAAATCTTTGGAAATACAACATGTCCCATTGCCTACATAATTGGAAGTAGCAACTCCTTTGAGTGAGGGTAAAAAGCTTAAGGAGTATTACCCTGTTAGTCAGATCCTGATTAATGGACATAACTCATCTGGTGATTTGATATGTTTGGAAATGTGGGATTATGATGTGATCTTTGGGATGGATTGGTTATCTAAGTATCATGCCAATTTAGATTGCCAATTAAGGCAGATCACTTTCCCAGGAAAAGAAATTTGTTCTATAATTTTTGATAAACCCTACACCAAGAGAATACCAATAATTTCAGCAGTTAAGGCTTGTAAGCTAGTACGGAAGGGTTGTCAAGGGTACTTGGCTTCTGTGACTCTACTAAATCAAGATATCACGGGATTGGGAGATATTTTAGTGGTAAAAGAATTTCTTGATGTTTTCCCTGAAGAGTTACCTGGCATACCACCTAATAGAGAGGTGAATTTCTCGATTGAATTGGTACCTGGAGCTACACCAGTGTCAAGAACACCATACAGAATGTCAATGGAAGAGTTGAAGGAATTAAAAAGACAATTATTGGAATTGATAGAAAAAGGGTTTATTAGACCCAGTACTTCACCCTGGGGTGCTCCGGTGTTATTTGTTAAAAAGAAGGATGGATCGATGCGATTATCCCTTCCGCTGCCATCTTTGGGACGTGATAGTTTAGTGGTATTAGAGCCTAAGTACAGAAAAAGATTTTTAAGTCCTAGGTTTAAGTGATACCCAAGAACTTAGGTCATGGATATTACATATAGTGCCTAGTGAGATTGGATAGACGGAGAATAAATTAGTTTCAAAACTAAACTTCCTTACCCATAAGTATATGTTGTTTCTAAGAACCTTAATTGGTTCCTCTACTTTTCGTGGGTTGCTTGGGGTAGTGGTGCTCCACTGTGGCACTATGTCTCTGGAGTGCGCATTGTTGTGACCTTTTGGTGGAGGCATCTTCCCATGAGTTGGTTTGTGTTGAGTTAGTTGCTCCCCTTGTGTCATTGTTTCCTCCTGACACCATGGGTTAGTGGACCTGTTTGTGCCATCTAGTGTTTGTAGACACGTCAAAAATAACACCGTAGTGAGCAAATCTCATGTTACATTAAAATATGTCAAGTGGCCCTCCAAATTACAATTTGTGAGTGATTTCCTTTCTTTTTATAATTTTCTCATGTTTTCCATTTTGGGGATTTTTTTGGATATTTTCTGACATGTTGTGGCATTTTCAAGAGGCTTTTCAACAGAAAAAAAATGAAAAATATTCTAAATGGCAAAGGGCGACAGCTGAAAAGGTGAGAAAAAGGAAAAAAAAATGTTTCAAAATGGTCGTTGTTTTGATCTTTTCAAATGGCAGTGGCGCGACTAAAAAAGGTAAGAAAAATGTGTTAAAATTGCGCCCACTTAAGTGGTCGCGATTTTAAATATTTTAAAATTATTTTTTGGAAAGTTCTATTGGAGTATAGAGTCTTCTTATTCGCGATGAGTTGATACATCGTGAATAAACAACATCTTTCCTAAAATGATTGTGTTATGTGCGTTCGGTCATTCGATTGCGTTTTTTCAATCACGACTACTGAACCCGTCACAATGTAACAATAGTACTAAATCTCAAAATTTGAGCTAGATATCTAATTTTACTATATTTAACACCTCGAGATGTGTGCCAATGCCGATATAAAAAAAGGTGTTTTGGCCTGTTTGTCTCCCCCATGCCCAAGGCTCAAATGACCTCTCTCTCTTTTAATGTTTGATTTTTTTTTAGAGCAATGTTTTGTGCACGGGCGGACGTGCAAATGATTTGCACGTCCGCCGCGTCAGACACGCACGCAGGCGCAACCGCATGGGGTGTCCCGCGCGCCCTAGCATGGGCGAACGTGCAAATCATTTGCATGCCCGTGCAAATGGCATTTCCCTTTTTTTTAAGGTCTGTGAAGAGAGGGCCGATGTGGAGAGATCTGCACAGCCCAAATGTTGTAGCCGTTCTACCTCTCTGTGCTGGAAAAGGTTGTCCCTGCCATATGCATGATTGAGGCCGTTAATCATCTTCTACAACAGGGAGTTCTTTTCTCCTTTAAAAACTTGTTTGTTTACTCTTTTGGTTGTCCTCTCTCTCTCTCTATCTCCTCCCCCTTCTCATCTTCTTTTCTTTCAATATTTTAATTCTTCTTTCTCCCCTCATGGTTCTCTCTCCTTTCTTTTAAAACTATTTCCTTTAGACCCTCTTTTTTAACCACCCCTCTCTCTCACGATCCCTCTCTTTCCATCAATTTTTAAACCCTTTTTTTATATCACATTTATCTCACTTACGGTTGTAATCACGAGGAAACATGCTCCTCAAAACACACAACAGAATATCATATGTGATGATAGAAATGGGTGTGATCGCCACCTAGCATGCTGCCTAAGATGTAAACGAAGGCACAAGGCTAACTTACTAGGAAAAAGAGATGAGAATGCTACTTACTGTTGTTGTCGCGACTAGGAGACCTGTCGAGATAAGGATGGTGTCGCGACTGAGCAATCTAACGTGATATTCATGTCGCGACCGGGATGGTCGACGCCTTCTCAATAGGGATGCGGGAGTGTGGTTGGACCTCCTTCCCATCCTCTGGTTGGCCATAGGAGGAGAGCTCCTCATCTACTCTTCTTAATAAACCTACCAAAACAAAGAAACAAGAAAAAGAAACCCTATTAGACAACTTTTAAGTGGAGTATCTACACAAAATGAAAGAGAAAAGGGGAAGCATAGGGGGGAAGGAACCTGTGGGTGTTTTGGAAATCCCTGGGGTTGTGGAAAACATGGGTGTGTGGAAGTGCAACTATCTAAAAGAAATAAGCAAAATGCATGAAGGAAAATGAGAGGAAAAGGACGAAGAAGGGCCCCCAAAGGGGTGACTGCCGAAAATGAGCTCCTGAGGTCGTGCAACAGCCTTTGTGAATGTTGGAAGTCGCCTCTTGGCCGCCACACTCCAAATGAATAAGAATATGATGTGACTTGGTGAAGGGAATGAGAAGAAATGAGAGGGCTACGAGCTAAGAGGGAGTTCTGGAGCAAAATGGCCAGCACTTCGTGGTAGCATGGGGTCATTACCTCGTTCAGAAGGGTATGGGTTGCTTGTATAGAGAGGAGACAGAGTACCTCGTCCTTAAGTGATAATGACCCATGAAAATGGTAAAAATCCAAGTAGCATGGGAAGGGTCCTAGGAGAGTTCTAGGGTAGGATAAAACCTCAAACCACGGTTGGGGGCGTTGGAGAGTTGTTAGAGATGGAGATAGAGCCCAAAGAGGATAGAAAGGAGGTTGTTGTGGAGCCAACCATGCAGAAGCTTGTCGCGATAGATCATGGGGGCGCGACAAGGTTTGTCGCGACGGCCAAGGTGGTCACCACCATGAAGGCACATGAATGGATATGCATGGGCTGTCGCGACAGCCTGGTCAAACACGACAATGATATTAACATGACGCTACGACCTATCACGTTAAGGATAATTGATCATTAAAGGATCATAATCGATCATTTGATACTAACATGCCGCCCATGGTCATCGCGTTAAGGACTGATGGCTGAAACCCTAGAATAAGGACTCCGAAGTGATATATGGATGAGGTAAGCTAGTAATTAAGTTTAAATGGGCTCAAGAAAAGGATAACAAATGGGCTCAATATGAGCGACCAACTTGGGGCACACTAAGAGAGCAAGAAATATGGTTTGACTCATATGCTAGAATTGGGTGTCTACAATGGTGTCTCTCTCTATTTGTCTTTTTAATCTCTCTTTTATTCTCTATTACCCATCTCTTCTCTTCTAATTTTCTTTATTATTATTATTATTATTCTCTACACTCCCTTTCTACCACCGTGCTCTCTCTTCTATTTCTTTATCTCTTTCCTTTTTTTATTATTATTCTCTACACTCCCCACTGTACCATCGTTCTCTCTCTCAACCTATTTTTTTATCCTTTTTAATTAATCTCTCCCTCTTCTCACAATCTCTCTCCCTCTCTTCACTGTCTTCTTTTACCATGATGAGAGACACCATATATAATTGAATTTAATGTGATGCAAGTCATGCAAATAAATTGTCACGTCCCATCATTTAATATAACTATAAATGCCGGAACGTGAGCGAACGAGGAATCAATAGTATAATTTAAACTAGTTGAGTAGAAAATTTCTTTATCTGTCACATCCTAGCAAATTTTCATTTACTGAACATGACCGATATAAAACACGAGAAATTTACATAAACATAAACACTTGTTTAGCGGAAGCTTATTACATAACATTCCTCATTTCAGTCTAAATGAGGAATAAACGAAAGAAAACTGTAGTATTATTACATTCCAACTACTCAAAAAGAAATAAAAGTTGATGATTCATAGGATGATGGACGGTCCCCTCAGCACACACATCCCTCCCTTAACCTTCATTTTCAATTGGACAACCTGAAAAGATAGAAAGAATGAGCTAACTAGCCCAGTAGAATTCAATTCCTTGAAATAGAAAGGATTCACATGTATACTATCAAGAATAGGAACATGTCTACGGTAAACACTGAGTGGTCAAGAAAATGAACACTAAGTCAAACCAATAACACATGTAGAACAAAACAGTATAGAAAACAGTATAGAACATGATCAATAACTCAGGAAGATACTTAAGTTCAGTATCAGTCAGGTATTCACACACATATGTATGAGATGATGACTAATCAGGCAGGAAATGATGTATGCCAACATCCAGTAGTCCTCATTGTCCCCGCGCGGCCACTGACAAATTCGGGTGCTCCTCCCGGGACTGAACCAGCCCCTTGCACAGGCATAATTCTCAAATGAGTCCAAAGACTCACAACTTGTCATCATAACATACTTACTCAGGTAATAGCTCAAGGGTACACATGTACTCAACATGTCTTGCACAACAAGAATTTGGGGTTACTTTCACTGATTTCACAATGGATATCTTAACACAGATCAAAGGTAGTTGAAAATTCAAGTTCAGAAATGTACAGTAGGTACAAGAATCAAATTAGTTTAAGATGTCCAAGAATAATATATCCAAAGATTGACATAAATGATATTTAAATGGTTCATCAAAGTGGTATAATAGTTTAGAATCTAAGAAAATGGAAAAGTCAACGGAAGAATACATCACAAGGCTAGTCATGAAATCTATATGATCGATGGAACCATTCATTTACTGATTCTCCTCTAGAGTTGGAGATAATAACATATCAAGGTGAAAGCCATATTGATGTAAATTAAGGGATGAACAGGTTTGACTTTTCTTTTAGTAGGAGAGGGCTCCCTTGGAGAAGTCATAAATGTGTTTATCATTTTTCACCGGACCTTGGATTTTTATCATTCTACTAGGTTTACTTGAATTATGAGATTTTTAGGTAGGCCAAATTGTGAGAGATTAGAAAGACGCTATTTTGATGGAATCGCCAAAATCGCATTTTTCTTCTTCGGATGGAGAGTTGACTTTTTATTGGTAAGAGATATGATTTTTCTGATATTTTTATTGGATTCAAATGGGGGGTACTTCCTTATTTACATGTAATATCTTAAGTAACAGTTACTTAAATGATATGGAATGTAAATAAGGTATGAGTTTGCAGTCTTGCAGAGGTTCTGCTGACACCTCTGGAAGGAAGCAGTCCTGACAGAACATACAGAAATCTGGCTAACTCTACTATATATATGTGAGTCGATTCATGTATAAAGGGTGAGTCGATTCATGTATAAATGGGTGAGTCGAATCATGTATAAAGGGTGAGTCGATTCATGTATAAATGGGTGAGTCGATTCATGTACTGTAGCAGTCGAATTATGTATAAACTGGCAGTCGAATTGTGTACAACTCACAGTGTATAGCATGATCAAGTGTGTGTACACGGGTGTGCACACTCTGGTTATAGGGATGATCCTGACCCAGTTAAGCTTACAGTATGACACATGAAAGCTTTTATTTCTATAGAAGTGATCACAATCGTGGTATGGGACATTCCTAGAATAATCATGGAGGGTCAGACAGTAGCACAATACCTAGTCCAAGGATGAACAGAAGGAAGAAAGAAGTTTGAATCCTACAGAAGAGATTTCATAACAAGTCAAGTGAGAAAGATTGAGAGAGAAAGGAAAAGAATTCTACCTTACTGATTAGAGTAGATTTCCCTCAACACAGAACTTCCCAGAAATAGGGAAAAGAAGAGAAGGCTTGCAGCAGTTGGAGAGATCTGATCTATATCAACCGAAGCAAGAGCAACACAGCAAGTAGTTCCAACCCCAAGATCTGCAGCCCCTTTTTGCTCAGAAGTAGCAGCAGGAAACACTAGAAGAAGAACCGAAGAAGGGTGCTAGATAGGAAGAAAATCCAGTAGAAGCTCCCTTAGAAGAGTTAGTATGCTGCGTACAGGGAGATTTTTATCACCCAAAGCTTCAGGTGCAAGGCACGCAGGCTTACAGGTGTTGGGGTAAAAACCCCCAATTAATCACCCACAACCACCTGGTCCAAGCATCGCCCTACGATTAGCACATGGGTAAAAACGTGTAAGAGATCTAACCCAGCATGACATAGGCTTACGTTACCCATGATACGTAAGCATACAAGAATTTCTAGAAAAATCCTTCCCGTAATTAGTCCATAAATCAGCTGGTCCAAATATCCTTTTGTAAACCCATTCAAATGATGTCCAATTGCATTGAAATTTCAACCATAAGCTAATGCAATGGTTTTACAAATTATGGTGATTTTTATTTAATTTTTAGAATTTATTTTACATATGGTGAAAATTCGCCCGGAAAATAGTCGCGGCGGCTTATCCTCGAAGTCCGCATGTCAATAAATCTAGATATTTACGTTTATATTATCTCCACATTTTTCTAAGAATTATGGTGTTCTCAGATTTATTTTTTGTTACAATTTTCCGGTGTCGCTCTGTCAGAGCGCGCACCTCGGCGTACGACACTGGGGTAACGTACGTCATCCTTAATTAAACCCAGATCCTAATTATTTCAATTTAATGACAAAATTAATGTATAATAATCACATTATTCATATTTTTCTAACACTTTAAATTTTTGGGGTGTTACATAAATCATGCCATGAAGTGAAGCCCACATGCCAATAAATCTCACTCTTGTGTTTTCTTTATTCTAATTCATCCATGCACATCTCACCACGTTGAGATCTCCACTAAAGTGCACACTTGCACATCATACACAATCTTTTAATCACATGCAACATGCATGCTTCTTACATATGTCTTTAGGGATTTAAAAAGTCAAACATGGTGAGTTCTACTTTATGCTTTATCTCTTTTATTTCTCTTTAAAGATTTGATACTACACCACATTGGCTAATCATTTGTTTTATCTTTTTGTTCTTTTTAGGGTAATCAAATTGAGGAAACATTGTACCACGGTCGGCCGTGTTCGTAGAAGAAGAGAAGAACCCCATTGTCTCAATCTCCCCGCTAAAGGTACTTTTTGCGATCACTCATTATTTGCACTTGCTGCATTTCTTTATTTATTCTCCTTCGACACCCACATGTGTCTGACAATCACTAACAGATTCAGGAGTTGTGTTCCATCTTCCTCTTTATTTTTCTTCATATTCTTTGTGAAGACTTGTGAGCCTTTTTAAAATGAGAGTCAGGATTCACAAATTGGTGATCACGGTGGGACCTCTTTCTGCCTCTTCTTTTGATTACCCCTCCGTCGTGCCCCACGTGGCACTCTCCTCTTAGCACCCTTGTGTGCCCCTCCTTGTTTTCCTCATTTTCTTTTCTCCCCGTGGTTAGCCAACTTATGGAATCCAAAAGAAAATTTGAGAAAAAAATAAAAGAAACAATATAATGAGTTGATCCCTGCTATTCATGTGAGATTGTGCCTCTTCTCCTTGCTTTAATACCCTGTTATAAGCATGCTATGTGTTTGTTGAAATTTTTGTGCATAACTCCTTGTTTACTGCCTTGTTTTTATTCTCAGGTTGCCTTCTGAATCTGCGACCAACACAGTGGTCACGATTCACTGCTCTATCCACGGCTCGTTAGCCGATCACGTTTCTCTTTTGTTCTACGACGGTCTAAGCCGTCGCATTTCTATCTACAGTCCATCCACAGGGACCGGTCGCGGCTCTGACAGCCTTCTGAGGCTCTCAGATCTGCGACTAAGTGACTGGACGCGATTCACTCATTGATACGTGACGTCTGTGTACGTCGCAATTCTCACTACAAACAAAATGCGGCCTTCGGCTATCCAAAACATATTCTATTCTAAATTGTTGCATACATGGAAAATTCATTTGGTCAGGGGACCTCATTTCCTAAGCTCCACACATCTTCTTGGTAAGGGCGACCTCTCCTTTGGGCACTCCATCTCATTGGACTAGGGGACCTTTACTAAGACCTCTATAAGTCTCCGTACCCCGTGGATTCTCTCACGGTGAACCAAACTGGTTGTACCATTCTGAAGACCCGGATTAGATCTCCTTTTACGTGGTGAGTTTATGATTTTAGTTGTACCCTGAAGAAGCCAAATCCATACAACTAACATCTCACCTGGAGTGTCATTATTCTCAAATCCATTTAATTAATTGAGAGAAACTTCTAAAAGACAAGCGTTTAGCATCATAACTTGTTTGAACCATATCAATTGATTTATATCTTTGTTCAACATTAATTGATTGCTTGTTTGCTTACTAAAAAGGTACGCTCGCGATCACTCCTTCCATCCCGCACCCCTCGCCGTGCGTCTCCATTCGGCACCCTCGCGTGCCTGGCGATCACATTTCTTTTTCTTTATTTTACACTTTTCACACTCCATATCCACACACCACACATTCCACACACATTTCGCAAACCATATTTTTTATTTTTATCACCACCCTCTTTGTGGACTGTTCTTCGTCCCCCCAAAAAAGGGAACGGAAAACACATCTACAAATTTGGCGATCACGGTGGGACTTCTTTTCACGTTTCCCTTTTGATTACCCTTCTCCCTCTTGTGCCCCACGTGGCACTCCTCTTTTATATTTATTTTATACGCGCAAAAGCATGCATTGTGTTTAGTTTCATTTTCTATTTTTCCCTGTACATTTCCTGCTCATTTCCTGCCTGTTTGATGTTCTCGGGTTGGCTTTGGAATCACGTCCAATACAGAGGACGCGATCCAGTTTTGAGAACGCGACCGGCTGACCGGATGAGTCTCAATTTTGTGTCGCGGCGGTAGGAGCCGACGCGTCACGGTTTTCTTATCGCGCCGGCCAAGGCCGACGCGTCAACTTGTCGCGGTGGCCTGAGCTGACGCGTTCATCACCTTTCCCTTGTACGCATATCCTACTTTTTACTGCTTTTTTTCTTGCTTTTCGTTTCTTCCCGGGTGCCTGTTTGGAATCGCGTCCCACACAGCGGACGCGATTCACTGTTTGATAACGCGGTCGACAGACCGGACGTGTTCATGTTTCTTGTTGCGGCGGCCGTAGCCGGCTCGTTTCTGCCTGACACTGACCATCCACAGGGACTTGTTCACGGCTCTGACAGCCTTCGGTGGCTTACAGATCCGCGTCCAGATGACTGGACACGATTCAGCCAAATCGCGGTCTCTGTACCGGGCGCGATTTGACTGACTGACAGAAACGCGCCTGCTTGGTTGCCATTTTTGCTATAATTGTTGCATACATGGCATATTTTTCATTGGTCGGGGGACCTCCTTCCCTCATGTCCTAGGCTCCACACACCTCTCTTGGTAAGGGCAACCTCTCCTTTGGGCATTCCGTCACATTAGACTAGGGAACCTTTGCCAAGAGCCCCGTAAGACTCCGTACCCCGTGGATTCCTTCACGGCGGACCGAGCTGGCGGTACCCTTCCGTTGACCTGGGTTAGACATCCCATTGCATGGTGAGAGGTGATCCTTAGTTGTACCCCGAAGTACTCATCTTCTACCCAACTAGGAACTCACCTGGAGTGACACAATATTTTTCAATCCATTTAATTAATTGTGAAACTCCTTAAAAACAAGTGGTAAGCATTATAACTTGTTTGAACCACATATTGATTGATTAACCTTTGTTCAACCTTGTTTGCTTATTGCTTTGTTAAAAATGGACCCATATTATCATGCCAATTTTTATTATGAGGACTATGAGGATAATGTTAGATCTCCTTATTTCCAATCTCATGTCCGTCCATCTCACCACCGTGAGGGACAAGCCTCCACTTCCTATGGTTACGTGAACACGCCGCGCACTGACCAATTTGATGTCTCTTCGCACCTACCTTCAATTAAAACCCGGCGAGAGCCTTCCCCCGACCAAGATCCAACCGTACAAACTATCCTGCACACACTTGATCAGCTCACCCATCAACAACTAAATCTGATCCAATCTTTGGTTGAGGTTGTGACTCCTCCTCTCTCTCCTTCTCCCAGGCACCCGCCTTTGTATATTCTGGCGACTTCGCCACATACCCCTGTATATCCTCAATCACCTCGGCCCCCTAGCCGATTGCACTTCCGCGCTCCGGTCCGAACAGACCGTCCCTTGGGAAGCCCTATTCATTCACGGCCACCCCCATGTACTCCCTCACATGCCCAGCGGCAACCATCCACTCCACTCCAAGATGCTCTTCTCCAAAAAGTGAATAATTTGGAGGTTCAGATAAACAAGCTTTCAAATTCCACGGGTGACCCCGTCGCCGCAATGTCGGCTCTCCCACAAATTTATATTCATCCTTCAGAGATGTCAACGTACCGACTGTACAATGGCACGAGGAACCCCTACCTTCACATTAAAGAATTCCTTTATGAGTCCTCCCATTGGCAACGTGATCCCATCACGTTAGCATATTTATTTAGAAAATCTCTTGACGGCCTTGTGCTCGAATGGTTCTACTCCTTAGAACCGAGTGAGGCAGGAGACTTCCGCTCTCTGCACAAGAAATTCCTTCAGAGATACAAAGAATGTGTCAGCCCTTATCTCTCTATCACGGATCTAACATCTGAGAAGATGGGGGCCAACAAGGCCTTTGTACAATTTGCTGACCGTTGGAGGTCAATGGCCATTCGTTTACAGCATGAGCTCTTGGAGTCAGAGCAAATCAAAATCATTATTTCAAACTCTACTCCGAGATTCAAGCACATCTTGGCCATGAGTCAAATCACCTCTATGGAGGAACTCTACGAGCGGGGACATTACATTCAGGCACATCTAATGGACTCCCTGATCGTAGATCTTTTTTATCAAATTAAACCGAGAAAGAACGGATCAATGGACGCCATCCACCATCCACCTCACCACCCTACAACATACACTCCATGTATACCTCCACAACTACCCATCTACTATGGCATGCCGCCACCCAGGCGTCCACTAATTCGTCTTCCTCAGACTCAACAACCTTCAACTGGGCCTTACGATGCCCCTATTTTTCATGAAGAAGCTCTTGCGCCCTACGTTGCGCCTGCTCTGGCACCTATGCCAGCTCCTATACCCCCACCACAACAACCACAACAACCTCCACTTCCACCACAGCTTGTTGCTCGGGATAAAGTTGCCAATACTAAACCCATCCAGGAAACCACTTGGTGCTACGACGATGAACCTTCCGAGGTCATGTTCGTACGCCATTTATCTACACCTCCTACATTGCCATCCATTGCCATTAAGCCTTCCATAATTGAGCCTCCACCTACCATTACACCAATCATTACACCTCCCATTCCGCCAACACCATTGGCAGCCGAACCCGAGCAAATCTTCCCCTTCATACCTATTACGCCTCCACAGGCCATACAGCTTTCCACTCTATCCGCCTCTACCCCCATTCGACGGAGCAGGCACAAGTTTTTAAGGAGCAATAAGCAGAATCAGCAAAAGAAGGAAGCCCCGGGACTGGGCATGCTTTTCAAACTCTGAGATTACATACCTCGCATGCCGGTCATTGTCAATATATCAGGCACATTCACTGAGCGGGAATCCTCCCCTCCAATCATGGCCGTCAAGAGGCCTTCTAAGTCTATGCCACTCATACCCGTTGCCAACTGGGTTTATTTCAAAATACTCATAGGGAATCTCTCCCTCCAAGCTCTCATGACCCCTCACACCATTGTTGCCAACTGGGTCAGCTTCTCAAATTGTGCTCACGCACTCCAATGCCAAATCATTGGCATAATCTATTATTCAAGGGGTCGTGTCCCCTTACATATCAAACGTTCTACAATCTTTGGGCACGGTCCCCTCTTTGTTGCTTCCAACTCGACCTGTGGAACTCCGCACCTTTTCATTAAACTACATTCCAATGGAGTTACCACTGTCGCTTGACACTCCGATAGAAGTAAACAACCCTCGAATCATTGAGAGCCGCTCAATCCCCCCGAGAAGAGCAAGATCATCTGCCCGCTGGGCAAAATTTGTGAGGAACTACCTGAGGGTCAGGACGCCAGTCCCCAAGCGAAAACCAAAATGTCGGGCAAGGTAAAAGACCAAGGGGCCATCACCTCCCTCTTTTTCATTTCTGTCATCTTTTGTGCTCCTCAACACCTCTCCGTGGGTTCTCCACATTCCCTCCCCACAGAAGGCATTTTATTTTCATCTTTTGTATAATCCTTACTCTTGCACTGGGCATCGCGCCCCTTTTTGTATTCCTCATTCTCCCTCCAGTGCCTCACGTGGCACTTCTTCCTCCAGTGCCCCACGCGGCACATCTCCTTCCAGTGCCCCACGTGGCACCTCTCCATCTTGCGCCCCACGCGGCGCACCCTCCTTCTCGACCCCTCGCAGCCCGCTTTTTCTTTTCTCTCCTTCGGCTCATCCGGATCCTCTCTCTCTTTCAGGGCACCACGCCCTCCTTCTCCTCCAAACCCTTTCGGCCCCGCCAGAGTCTCCAAAGTCTCTCCTCACTGCCTTTAATCGGGTCCTTCGACCCTTCTCATACTATTTTCGGGGCTTTAGCCCCCATGTATTTCTTTAAATTTCCAAAAAAAATGTAAATTCGTGTAGACCTCTGAGTCTCCCCCCAGCGCAAGGCATTCGTCCTTCCTTTACCCTCCAAACTCTTACTATATTTATCAGTGTCAAAAAAAATCCATAAAAAGATGAATATTTCGGCATTGTCATGCCATCGCAGCACTCCTGTTATGAGAATTTCGCGCCAGGAGTCCGAAATTCCCTCCCGGATCATTAAGATTTGCTCTTGGCATGGGCAATTCACACACTTCACAGCGCCCTAAGCCGATTGCTCTCGGTAGACACCGTCACCGCCACAGCTATGCCTGAATGGCACAAATGTCTGTTTCTCTCCTCTTTCAGCCGAAGTATAGGTAGTAGAAGTAGTTTGGGCGAAGAAACCTTCCTGAAGCACCCCGTCATAAGAGGACATCCTCCAAAATGGGCAAAATCAAAATGACCAATAAAATCTAAGTCAAAATGCATGTCAAGAGTGGCAAAGTCCTCGCAGAGATCCAAATGGACCCTGTCGTATGCATGCAAAAATCAAAATCAATTAAGATAATAGGGCATGGCAAAGAGTGGCAAAGTCCCCGCGAAGATCCAAATGGACCCAGTCGTACGCATGTCCCTACAATCAATTGGTCATCACTCAAGATTCCAAAATAATTCAAAAGCCTCAGTGCTTAAGTGAGACTGAACCTTCTGACGGTTGTGCAAAGGAAGGAAGTCAACACCCAACTTCTCAACACCCATATCAAGCGTGTCTCTAAATATTCTTCCCTTCTCCCTGCTAGACTTAGTCGCCTTTTTAGGCACGGCTTTGGTAGTGGCACCGTTAGCAAGTGCGATCAACCGACACCACATTAAACTGCACGCCCTACTCTGGGCATTCTTTAATGACACGGGAGATAACAAGGACCCCTCGCCAGTCAGTTCTCATAACCTTAATACCGCCTTGGAATGGCAATGTTTTAAAATCAACAAAAAAAATGAATATACAACCAAAACCAAAACCAAAAAAAGATGAATACTCTCAAAATCAACAAAAAAAATATGAATATTTCCAAAACAAAAAAGAAATCCAAATATTTTCAAAATCCCATAAAAATCCAAAAATCTCACAAAAAAATTGAATATTTTCAAAATCCAAAAAGTTCCTGATGGTCTTGCACAAAGCATGTTGCGCCTCCTACTTGCGCCGGGACGATGCAAATCTTCCCATTCATGGGTTCCTCCCATCCTTAACTCCAATCTCCTTAGCCAGAGATCACCTATCCTCATGGTCTAAACGAACAAACCAAATGAGTTGTTTATTTAATACTTTATTAATGCTCCAAGACATGCTTTGAATGAATGTTGTTCTTCCATGACGTTTGTTTTCTTGGCTAATGAGTTTTGAGCGCAGGATTCGAGTTACCTCATCTGGCGCAATCAGGCTGCTGCTACCCCTACCATCACCTATCTGCATCTACTATATGTTATACCCTTAGAGCATACCAAGGACCTTGTAGCTCTAAGGAATCTGGGATTTGAGTTCCCCTCTATCAAAAACAATGATTATCCCAGAGGATCCTTAGCCACAAGGATGGGCCGTTACGCTTGGCATGTGAGGACGACGGACCCATGCATACCCCCCGGTCCTGACTCACCGGCGTAACAATATTATCCTTGGTTATTTTCTACTCCTCATTTAATCTTGTTTTCCTTTTAGCCTAGCATACATGCATATTGAAATCATAGTGGAAAACCACTCTTCCAAGTCAATTTGAGGGCCATCCGCACCTCGAAATTCAAAGCAATCTTGAAATATTCCATTCCGGGTCGAATACCCAACCCCCTTTGTTGTTGCCTCCGGGCCGATTTCCTTGAGAATCCTTTTGTTTGGACTCATCCATTTTATTTTCATTCCTCCTAGAGATCCACCTGAGGCAGTGGCAGACGCCCCCGAATGTGAAACCTAACGGATTATGTCCTTAGGTACTTCCCCGATGCTGGAAGTTGATCTCTCCTCCTTCTCTCCCAAGATCCACCTGCGGCAGTGGCAAACGCCCCCAATGGTGAAACATAACGGATTGTGTCCTTAGGTACTTCCCCGATGCTGGAAGTTGGTTTTTTCCTTTCTTGTTCTTTTCCATTGTCCAAGCATTTGTTTCTTTAGGTTTTCTTCCCAGTGGTGAGTCCTTTGGGTGTTGGTGAAAGACTCTTATCAGGTGGCAGTCCCCAATGATTATGCGTGTCTATTTTTCACCTTGGTGTCTACTTTTCAGTCTGCTCCAATGCACTCCACTTCGCTGCACTTCATTTCTTTTTATTCCATTACACTCCATTTCGCTCCACTTCGTGTCTCTTCGCTTCGCTCCCCTGCAAAGCAGACGCCAAGGCGTGGCAGCTGTAGACACGTGAATTCGGCTCCACTGCGGGCAAATTTCATATTGCGCCATGATGCCACAAATGGCCTTCATTTTGCCTTGAAAGAGTTTTTTCCCCATCATTCTGGATCACCCCCATTCTTCCCTGGTGCTTCCTCTCCATTTCTGGGAACCCCTCGGGTATTATAAGCTTAAGATTCCTTATCGCGACGGGTATGGCAGCCGCCTTTTTATAACCGCGTCTGACATCCTGGACGCGATTCAGGATCCTCATCATGACGGCCTTCAGGGGCGCAACCTTATCACGGCTTGTATGTCGACCGCGACTCAGTTTGTAGTCACGTCCTGCCGCCCGGACGCGTTTCAGTGTGGCCCAGAAAGTCGTCGTGCTCAGACCCGTAATCATGAGAAAAGCATGAATCGCGTCCTTGTCAGAAGATGGGATTTAAAAGGTCAAATCCTAAAAGCTTCCAGCATACAAGCGCATTTATAAGCTGATTGCCTCGAAAATTGCCTCTAGGATAATCGTGTCGCCCATGGCCGCCGCGTTTCAAGTAGCGGCAGCCCTGACGGACGCAATTCCATTACTTATTGCGGCGTCCTGACAGGACGTGATTCAGAGACATTGATGGCAATCACGCACCTGTCTCATCAAATTGACCTTCTGAAATGTGGCCTGCCGCCCAGACGCATTTAAATCCTTGTCGCGGCGCCCAAGCCCGACGCGATTCAAGTCACAGCCTGCCGCCCAGACGCGATTCAACTCCTTGTCGTGGCGGCTGTACCCGACGCGATTCAATGATTTACCCCTATAAATTGACCCCCGGGGGTCATTTGTAAAGGGGGGTTCCACGAAGCGGCGAAGCCCTGCCGAATTCCTGCCTTGACTCCAAGCTACCTTCCACGTCGCGCCGTCCATTCCATCCCTCGGAACCGGCGTCCCTGCGGTCCACGTGTACCGGAGCGAAGCAGACGACATCTTCCTCCTCTTCCTCCTCTCCGTCCAACCGGCAACGGCCCGTCACGCCGCACCAATGTTTGGGGA
Source organism: Colocasia esculenta (assembly GCA_014218235.1). Classification (NCBI taxonomy): domain Eukaryota; kingdom Viridiplantae; phylum Streptophyta; class Magnoliopsida; order Alismatales; family Araceae; genus Colocasia; species Colocasia esculenta. The sequence goes on along the minus strand of CM024759.1, from coordinate 10,010,368 downwards.
AGCACCCCCTTCACTTTTCCTGTCTTTGCATTTATCTCCTCCGGGCCCCACGTGGCCCATTTTACTTCTTTTACACACACATGCATGCATACACACACACCTACATTTTAGGGGTTTAAAACCACCACACGGTGAGTCCTCCCCATGTTATTCTTTCCATTCTTTATCTTAGGATTTGTATACTACACGCCTTATGTGACTAATCCCTTTTCATATTCTTTGTATTTTATCAGGGTAATCGAACGAGGAAATGCCCTCTACTGCGGTCGGCCGTGTTCGTAGAGGAAGATAGAACCCACATTATCCCCTGTGCAATCTCCCCGCTAAAAAGGTACGCTCGCGATCACTCCTTCCATCCCGCACCCCTCGCCGTGCGTCTCCATTCAGCACCCTCGCATACCTGGCGATCACGTTTCTTTTTCTTTATTTTACGCTTTTCACACTCCATATCCACACACCACACATTCCACACACATTTTGCAAACCATATTTTTTATTTTTATCACCACCCTCTTTGTGGACAGTTCTTCGTCCCCCCTAAAAAGGGAACGTAAAACACATCTACAATGGGTTCTATCTGTCAACATCCACTGGTTGTTCTGGAATTTTGTGTTCTAGAAGCAAGGTACCTGTCGATAGCTAGGTTCTGTCTGTCGACAGCTGTAGGTTATTCTTTCTAGAATGGTTTAAAATCAACTTAGGAGACTCTTCTAAGAGTTCCTACTATTCCATGAAGGATCAAACAACATCTAGTGGATCTTGTATACATTTCTTAACACATCCTACATGAAGAAATGGATAGAACAACAGGAGAAAAATCTTTACAGCAAGGATAGGATGGAAAAACTTATGCCAGAAAGATTCTGTATATATAACTCCTTGAAGAGAGTCTTCCTTGCATCTAGTAGAAAGTCCACGTCAAGTGTACATGAACATCAACTATAGACATGGGCACTAGCTAAAAGAAACATGATCACTGTGGAAAAGAAAGACATTCCTAATGATTTTCACTGAACACAAGTCAAGGTAAGATCATGGTAGATACTTAAACTCAAGGTTCTTAACAGAAGAAGGGGGGACAAGAGGAAGGGAATCTTACTTGACTTAGGAAAGATGGAGATCCTCCTTTTCTCCTCAACAAAAGAAATGGCAGTAGCAGTAGTAGTTGTAGCACTGGCACTGCAACAGTAGCAACAGAAGAAGTCGTAGCAGTAGCAGCTACAACAGGAGCAGCAACAGGAGTCACAACAGTAGAAGCTACAGCAAGAGCAACGGCTTCAACAATGGTCGTAACAGTAGCAAGGTAGGAGTATGGAATGATGAACAGGTGGGTAAAACTTTCACGTGTGCATAGAAGGGTATAAGTAGATGTGCATATTCTGTGCATGTATGGCACGTAGCCATACACCTATCACGGTAAACTCCATTTTTCTTACAGCACAGCCACGTTACCATGAGGTTTTACCCCTCTCACACGTATTATGATACGTGTAAACCACTTACACCATAAGTGGAAGGGTCTTACATAGCCAAAACTACCTAAGCAAATATTCAAAAAAATGGGTTACGTAAATAGGAAGATAATTCACCTGGCCCCTTTGTCCTTATACTTTTGTATCCAAACAATATATAATCAAGTTGAAATTTCAAACATGAGCTAATTGAATTGGTTTACAAATTATGGTGATTTTAGTTTAATTTTTGGAATTAATTTTTGTTCCAGTAAAAATTACCCCAAAAATCATTGTGTCGACTTAATCTTGATATCTGTGCATCAAAAATTCAAGATATTTATGTTTCTAGAATCAATATATTTTTTAGAAATTATGGTGTTTTCAGATTTCAATTTTGTTACCGAATTCTGGTGACGCTCTGTCGGAGTGTGCACATCTGAAGACAGCACTAGAATTATATTAATAATATAAAGTTAATCCTAAATTAAAGGTAATTATATCTCATGAAAGTGATTATGTTTAACAATAAAAAATCATCATATTTTTCTCATTTTTTGTTAAATATTATTTTGGGGTGTTACAGGGATTGTCTGTGCCATTATACAGTCGGTACGGCGACATCTCCAAAGGATGTATATGAATTTGAGGGAGCCGGCATGGCGGCTGTAACACCCCCGAATTTTTATTTGTAGAAAAACATGAAAAATAAAGTTATTGGACTTAAGTATTAGTCTTAAATTGTAATAATTGATATTTGGGTATGATTAGCATTAATTAACGTTATCCAGTGTCGTACATCGAAGTGCGCGCTCCCATAGGGGGACACCGGAAAACGACAACAAAATAAAAATCCGAGAACATCATAATTTCCAGAAAAATGTGGAGAAGTCAAATATGTAATTACCCGAATTTTTCGACGTACAGATTTCGAGATTAAGTCGACGCAATCATTTTTTGGGTGATTTTTCACCTACTATTAAATAAATTCTAAAAATTCAAATAAAATCACCATAATTAGTAAAACTATCACATTAGCCTATGGTTACAATTTTAGGACAAACGGACATCGTTTGAATACATTTACACAAAGATTATTGAGTCAGTTGAATTATGGCTTAATTACGGGATGGAATTTTTGGGAAATTCCAGTGGGGTACGTGTAAGGCTCCTAAAGAGCCATTACATCAGGGATAGGCCATCATTACGGTTACTTATGTGTAACCAAAGGGTAAGTTGCATGCGATACGTGTTAAGGTAAGAATCAAAGGATTCTTACCATGACACATAGGCAACCAACGTGTCTCTGCATGAGAAGGTGATGAGGGCTATAAAAGCCACTGCCCTTCCATCGCACACACTCTTCTCCAGCCATTGTTCCTGTCCCTGCTCTTGTCTTCCTCTTCTTGCTTCTAGAAGAGAGTGGTGGAGGAGCTACGGATCTGTTGATAGAGGTGCTGCTGGAGGAGCTACTGGTGTTCCTAGCTTTATAGCCACTGCAACTACTCTTTCTTCTGCTCTTTCGGTCACTGCAGTTGCTTCATTTGGTGTAAACATTGCAAGCACGCCAATAACCTTAAGGAGGGAAAATACTTCTCTAGCTGAGTGTGGGTTTTCTCATCAAGGATTTTAGCAAATTCATCGTTTAAGAAAGGTAGGATTCATCTCTCTATGGTTCAATTCGGTTTTTCATATGTCACAAGTAATTCGTAATGAACGAATAAGTTATTATACTTGTGATTCTCTGTTTTTCCTTTTCTGTCGTGATAGAATTACTCTTGTTGGGAAAGGAACAACTTAGTTCCATTTTAGAAATTAACTCCTATTCCCTTCTTCCACCTTTGATCTTTGTACATGCTATAAAGTTGTAGAAGTCTCAATTATCTTGGTAGGATAATATGAAGACTTCGGTTTAGATGATTGATACTTCAAGTTTTGATTTAGATCTATAAAATATTTTGTGGTTTAGTATCCATCATGTAGGAACCTTCCATCCAACCATTGCTATCAAGGTTCTACTTCTAGTACTAAACTATGTTTAGTTTCAAGCAAGTCAAGCTTGAATTGTAAACTTCTTGTTTCATCTTGATTGTTTGGTTTATAAACCACTATGAGAACTATAATTAGACTCTTCTATTTGATATAAAACATGTCTTGGTTCATAGATTCAAAAATTAGGGTGTTTAGGATAGATTTAAAGTCCTTTTTGGAAGTTCTACAGCTACCTGCCGATAGCCAGCCCAAAGCTGTCGACAGGCGCATGCCTTCCAGATCTCCAGGTTTCTGGACTGTGTGGATCTGTCGACAGATCTCTTGTGGCTGTCGACATATACACACAGAGCCAGCAAACCTGAGCTCTGTTTGCTTCTACCTGTCGATAGCCCCTTCCTGTCTGTCGACAGCTATGACCCTGATTCGGATTTCAGCACTTTTTCATGTGTGAATCCTTGCTTAAACTTCACCCTATTGGCCTACCAAGTTACCCCCTTAATTGTCTTAGTGTTTACTGTCATTTCATTGTAAAGATTACTCTCGTTGTGTACCTTAACTTCTCTTGAATTATTCTTAAGGTTATCAATTACGAATAGCACTCCGATTGAGTCTATTCTTCGGTATTCGGTAATTGGGTCTATAAAATCTGAACACCTGAGAGTTCATATGCTTGAACACCTTATGAGATGTGAATAATTGATGATGACATTATTGGATCTTTGTACCCTCTGTATGCCTGTGCAAATAGGGCTGGTCCAGTCCTGGGAGGAGCACCCGAATTCATTTTCGGACCACGTGGAATGATAAAGGGCATCTGGATGTCTGGCATTGCATCAAACATTTCTGAATATGGTCATCATGATCCCTTTCCTATGTAACTAATATATGAATAAATTCTTGAGTTATATATTTGAGTATGATCTGAGCTTTACTGTCATTGCGTCAAGTTTACTGTTCTGAAATCTGGTGTGTCTCTTTGATATTCTGTTCTGTCCTTGTCTTGGTTACCATGTGTACACTCCTGAACTATGAATTGAACTATGAAATTTGAATTCTACTGGGCTAGTTAGCTCATTATTTCCTACCATTTTCAGGTGATACAGCTGGGGATGACGTTTAAGGGTTTAAGTGCTGAGTGGACCGACCGTGACAAGCGAAGCCAACTAGTTTCTATTTCTGTTTAGTAGTGTGAAATGAGATGTATAAAATAAGTTTGTTTTAATCTACTCCTCTCTTAGTTGTTTTGAGGAGTGTCTATGTAATAAAACTTCCGCTTATGACGTTATGAATGGATAAATAATTATTACCTTTTGTGTCTGTTTTCTGTCACTTACGATAAATAGCCTTTTATTAGGACGTGATAGCGGCAATGCGGTCACCCGTGGAATTGGAGAGTTGATTGATTTGTTTCTCCATTTGATTCAATTTATGGAGAAGAGCTAGTGGATTTGATGGGTTTTGTCGTTGGGCATGTGAGGAAGTACATGGGGGAGGCCATGAATAAGTGGGCATTCCCAAAGGTTGGTCCGTACAGAGAAGAACACAAGAGTTAAAAGGGCCAGAGGGCCGAGGTGAAGGATGTACAGGAGGGGGTGGTGAAGTCGCCGGAATATACAAAGGTGGGTGCCTTGGAGAAGGAGAGGGAGGAGGAGTCACACCCTCAACTAAAGATTGAATGAGATTAAGTTGTTGAGGGGTGAGTTGATCTAATGCATTCAGGACATTTTGTACACTTGAATCATGGTGGGGAGAAGGCTCTCTTCATGTTTTAATTGGTGTTACATTTAAGACAATATCAAATTGGTTAGTGCGCAGTGTGCGCACATAACCATAGGAAGTTGATGTATGTCCCTCACGGTGGTGAGATAGACGAATTTGAGATTGAAAAGATTGTCCATCTAAACTATCCTCATAGTCCTCATTAAAATAAACATGATGATGTGAGTCCATTTTTAATAAGCAAGCAAGCAATCAATCAATGTTGAACAAAGATATAAATCAATCAATATGGTTCAAACAAGTTGTGATGCTTAGGATTGTTTTTAGGAGTTTCACAATTAATTTAATGGATAATATTATGTCACTCCATATGAGATTTTATTTGTAAGGATTTGGATTCTTCGGGGTGCAACTAAAATCACAAACCCACCACACAATGGGATAGCTAAACCCAGGTCTTCAGGATAGTACAATCCTACTCGGTCTGTCGTGAGAGAATCTATGGGGTCTGGAGATTTACGGAGGTCTTAGTAAAGGTTCCCTAGTCCAATGAGATAGAATGCCCAAAGGAGAGGTCTCCCTTGCCAAGAAGGTGTGTGGAGCCTAGGAAATGAGGGAAGGAGGTCCCCGACCAAAAGAGAATGTATGCAAAAGATCAATATAGACGGATGACAGAGAAAACACGCCTCTGTCTGCACTCAAAATCGCGACGGATTCAGCCACCACGTATAATGAGGAGAATTGCAACCAGTCACCTGGTCGTGGATCCAAGAGCCCCCAGAAGGCTGTCAGAGCCGTGGCCAGTTCCTGTGGTGCGGTCTGCAAACAAAAAAATGATGACTCAAACCATCGCAGAAATAAGAAGTAAACTGCGACCGTTTGATCGGTCACATATCAAAGACCTGAAAAGTGACGTCTGAATCCGTCGCGTATTAAGTAATGCACCCGAGGCAAAAATGAATTAGAAGAAAACGAGGATGTGTACAAGCACTCAAACACACACAACACTTGGCATGTAGCAAGGTACAAAGCTGGAAGAAAAGGACAATCTAAATTATGCATGGATCAACTCATCATTTATTTTATTTCTCAAATTTTCTTTGAGATTCCACGAGTTGGCTAATCACTTGAAACAAGAGGGGGGGGGGGGGGGAAGAAGGAGAGGCACGCGAGGGTGCCAAGGGAAGGGTGTCACATGGGGCACGATGGAGTGGGCAATCAAAGAAAGGCGAAAAGAAGTCCCACTGTGATTGCCAATTTGTAGATTGTGCTTTTTCGTTCTTATGAACCACAAAGTGTCCACAAGGAAAATAATGAGAAAAAGGGAATAAAATAAGATGGAGCGCTACTCCTATATGTGATCGTGATTGCCAGACACACGTGAGTGTCAAAGGAAGTGCAGTAAATGCAAATATGGAGATGATCATAGAATACCTTTTAACGGGGAGATAGCGCGGAAAAGATTATGGGTTCGCTTCTTTTTCTATAAGCACGGCCGGCCATGGTAGAAGACTCTTTCTTGATGATGACCCTTGCAAAATAAACACACAATAAAAAGAGAGGATTAGCCAAAGAACGTGTAGTATCAATTCTCAAGACATGAAATAAGCGTGAAGAATATGGAGAAGAACACACCTTTTATGACTTTAAAAACCCCTAGAAAAATAGGTATGTGTGTGCATGCATGAAAATATGTGTGTGTTGATTGGAGATGATAATTAAAAGATGGAATAAAAAGGAAGATGGGCAGGTGCTCATGATGGGAGCATGAGGAGGAGATTGAGTATGTGAATAAACAAATAGAATGAACAAAAGAAGGAGGAAGGGAGGTGCTTCCCCTTGGTGGATGGCGCAGGTAGTTGCTTGCTAGAGATTGAAGACTTGTAGAGGATGATGCTCCTGTTGTTGATTGATGATGGAGATGAGAGGCGTTGAAGCTTGAGGCGGTAGTCCGGCAGAGCTTCGCCTTGAATTAGCTATCTCAACTCACTAGATGTGGGGGGTTCGACCTTCCAACCTCTCTAACCTCTGATAACCTCTGGGAACGATGAGACATGGAGTGCATATATAGGAGACAACTCGAAGTACGAGGTGGACAACAAGAGTAAATCACGACGGACACAGTGGTCGCACTTAATTGTAAATCACGATGGGTCTATCGGTCGCAATTATGAATTTCCAATCATAATCAAATTTTGACCACAACAGCAGTCTTAATCACGACGGATATGATCGACGCGCATATGAATTTCTGAATTTTGTTTATGGAAACTTGCCAAAAGTTAAATATGGAATGTTGAATCGCGACGGGTATACCAGACGTGTTTCAGAAAAAGGCAACAAGTATTTCCAATAATAAAATAAGGAAATTGTTGGGAAACATAGAAGTTGTAAATTGCAACGTACTTTACCGACGCGTTTAAGATCAATCGATAAACACCAATTAAAAGTGGACTAGGAATCTGTAGCGACCTTGGATATTTATGCCCAATAAGGCTCCATATCTAAGTCCGCCTCCCGCGATCGGACCGGAGTCTCGCAAGGGATATCACACACAAGTGCCCAGTAAGAATATAAAAGACAACCATGATAGTATAATATACAAGAAAGTACAAGTAATTATACTCATTTCCACAAATTACAGTGTCCCAATACATTATTACATGTCCAAGAGAAAAGTACAACTACCTGAGGCATACCCCGAGGGAGCAAAGCTCACACTAAACACGACTACAACTCATATGCTAGTGGTACAGGTCTGCCACAACGCCGCTGCAAGCCAAACACACGGCAAGCCCTGAAAAGAACTGTAGGGGAGTGAGCCTCAACAAGTCATAGGATCAGCAGGAACCTCCCAAAAACAACCACAACCAACAACTGAAGGAAGGAACCAAGTCCTCAACTCCTAAGGGTCTCACTGGCAATGCTAACTGAAGCACTATAGAAGTAAAATGTACTAACAATAAATATAACGGAACTGCATTAAATAAGAACACACTAGTTGTCACGGTTTACAGGAAATAAAAGAAGCAACAGGACTAGTGTAGACACACCAGTCCACCATGACAGCTAAAAGAACCACGCCACAAACCATATAGACCAACCACTGACCGACGGTAATGAGACTGACAACAAAGAGCCAATCCCCCACAAAACAAACGCGTAAAGCAAGGCCATACAGGCCAACAACCAACGAAAGGTAATGGGGCTAACCACAAAGGTTGGTCCACCACAATACCCACAATAGCAAACACATCGGAGGACTACCCACACAGGGGTACAACACCACAAATGGAAGGTCACACAATGCGACTTCCACAGAAACCAAACCACCTCAACACTTGAAAAGACTAGCACACTGCGTGCCACAACAACCAACAACCCACACAGGGTACATGTACCTAAAGCCACGAGGTACCATGACAAACCACCACCACACACAAAACCACAACACAATTGTGCCTCCTACAAGGCACACCATAGCGAGAAGCCACAACTGGTGAGTCACCACTCACAATCCACAACCACTAGCAAAGCACGAGTTGAAGAGAACGACGCCACAACACAGGAGCGGACTACTGGTTCATGATGCCAGTATCCAACCCGGACAACACAACACAAGAACTACCTCTCAGTCTTGCAGTCATGGACGAAAGGTCCAACTGCTGCTCCACAACCACACAGTAAAGTCAAAGAACAGTGGAGACTAACCAACACCACACCTACAGACCACACAGCTGCAGGCCCATGTCTGGCACCTTTAGAGACTCTGACCTGAACTCTCTAAAGTGAGGAACTAGAAAACCGGACTAGCTGGGGCCCAATACGTCTACTGGTGTCTGTACCCCCAACCACGAGCACGCTACAAGCAACCGCACACCCACAAACATGAGTCGCTGCCCTCTGTCGTCTTTCCCTCAGCGGGACGTACAACTCAAACACAGGAGTGAGGGTGTCCAGGAAGACAACACAGACCTCGACAGTACACACAGTACCGAGACAAACCCGAGCACGAACGTGCCTGGCTCACACAAAACCTTGGGTACTCGACTAGAGATGTAATGTCGCGCATTTTTCGGATCCTTGTGGATCGTTCGTTCAGTGTTTGTGGTGGCCAGTGTGTGGCCAATGTGGCATGTTTCAGGCTTGTGCGTAGGTTTTGGGGTGTAATGTGCGCAAGTTTTGGGGTGTTTTCGGCCGGCAGGCTGGGCCGAAAACACCTGCCCGTTCACTGTTTGTGAATGCGACAGTGAGGGACGTCGCGTTCTAAACGCGACGGTCCTGCATGTCGCGTTCCTATTGCCACCGTTGAGCAGTTGTCGTCTGCATGTGCGTCGCGTGTCGCACACTGGGCGACATGCAAACGTCAGCCCTGGGAAGGCGACACCCTACCCCGTCGCGTTCAAGTCGCGATGGAGGGGTCCGTCGCGTTCCCAACAATTGGGCATTTTTAAGTTGCCCAGGCCAAGCAGAGCTGTATCCAGTTCTGTTCGGCCAAGGGAAGGAGCTGCGGCGATTCTCGGGGCATTTTGGCGGATTTGAGGTGTTTTTGGCATGTTCTCGCTGCGAGGACTTTGCGTGGAGCAGGGGAAACACCGGATGTTCGTTGTTTTTCACGTTCTTCGCGAAGGTAGGGGAATTCTGCCAGTTTTGCACCGAGTGATTGCATGAAATGCATGTATACTTGATTTTTGGCTTTGAGAATAGTAGATACCATGCTAGGGTATTCATTAAAGCATGTAAAATGAGAATTAAAAGGGGTTTGCATGGTTTGGGGTGGTAATCTGGAGAGAGGACCCCGGATTAGGGTTTTCACCTCTGAAGGCGACAGAGCCCCCTGTCGCGTTTAGAACGCGACAGGCCGACCCGTCGCGTTCAGGTTATGAACGCGACATGTCGGGGTGTCGTATTCTGAAGGCGACATTACCTGGCATCGCGACCTCAGTTGAGAGGTCAAGTTGTACATGGTTTAAACGATAGAATTACCTGATTATCGATATTTTATGTACTTGGTAAGTATTAGCGGTGCGTTGGCACCTGTAACACCCTATGAGGGTGTTGTTTTCGAGGCTAGCATGTTGGTTACGAGGCTAGCTAGTGGTTCACGTGGTTAGCTTGATGTTCACGTGGCTTATGTGTTGTGTTCACATGATTGACGTGAGATTTCACGTGGTTTGCGCGGTGTGCACGTGGTTTGTGTGTGTGTGGCGGGTAGTACGACGCCTACCGTTGTTACCTCTTCAGTTGGGTGCCCCAGGTTCTGTGTGAGCCAGGCTTTGTGCTCGGGGCTTGTCCCGGTACTTGTGCTGTACCGTCAAGGTCTGTGTCGTCTGACCTGGACACCCTCACTCCTGTGTTTGAGTTGTACGTCCGGCTGTGGGAAAGACGACAGTGGGACAGCGACTTGTGAGAGTTTGTTGTGTTGTCACTTGTAGCGCGCTAGTAGTTGGGGGTACGGACACCAGTAGACGTCACTGGTCCCCAACTAGTCCTGTTTCCCAGTGCCTCACTTTAGGGAGCTCAGGCCAGAGTCTCTAGAGGTGCCAGGCATGGGCCTACGGCAGTGTAGTCTGCGGGTGTGGTGTTGGTTGGTCTCCACAGTTGTTTGACTTGTTCTCATGGAGCGGTAGCTGGACCTTCCGTCCGTGGCTGCGAGGCTGAGAGGTAGACCTATGTGGTTTGTCCGAGTTAGTTGTTGGTGTCGCGAACCAGTCTATGTGGCTCGAGTGTGGCGGTCTCTACTATAGCACGTACATCGAGTTGTGGCTTTACCGTTTATTTATTAATGTCGGTTTATGTTAACGGTATATGGTAAGTGGTATTTATAGCTTTAATATCTTGCTTAGTTGTGCTATAAAATGCTAGCGTAGCTTTTAGTTTACATACTTGAGTTTGGTTTGTTCAGTTTTTGGGGGAGTTTCCCTACTGAGCCAGTGACTTGCGAGGCTCACCCCTGCTCCCTACAGGTGAAGGAGAGCAAGAGGTTTCCTTACCGTCTTCCAGTTCAGAGCCGCATCGCAACGGAGTTGGGTCGACGCCTCCAGCAGTGTAGTTTCTTTTCCTGTTGTACCTCGGGGTATGCCCCAGGCTTGTGTTCTTTACTTTGACTTTTGTTGAAATTTGACTATACAAATCCAATGTAAATATGTGTGACATGGTGAAACATATATGTATATATATATATATATATATATATATATATATATATCAGTTTGTTCCTTTTGTTTTCACGGACATGCGAGTGATATCCCTTGCGAGGCTACAGCTCGTTCGCGAGAGGCGGAGTCGGATCGGGCTCGTTACTAGGTTAACGGGTTTGAACGACATGGTCCGTCACAGTTGGTATCAGAGAAAGGTTCGTGTAAATATAAGGGAACTGGGAAATTACATAGCCTTATTTCTACACTAGTCCACTACTGGTAGCTAACCCTGGTTTTGTAATGATTTGTTGGCATGTACGTGGTTGGAATGTTGCTTGTGCAGGAATCTGCAATGGCCGATAGGAGAGATTGGGGTGATGGAGGAGATGAGCAGGAAGAGTCAACTCAGCAAATGATAAAAAGAATATGGGAGAGTCTTACGGATATTCGTATGAGAATAGATCAGCAGGCACTGGTACAACCAGCAGCGGTACCACCAGCTGCAGGAGGGGCCGTACCAGTGGCACCAGTTCCACCATCTCCTGGTGTGGAGGCACCTTCTGTGGTACTTGTACCACCACTACAGCCAGTGAGGGCAGTAGAGGAACCAATTATGCAGGTTGAAAAATTTTTAAGATTACAGCCGCCTACATACACAGGAGGACTGAATCTGGACACAGTTGAGCACTGGATTCATGAGATTGAAAGAGTTTTTGTGACAATGAGATGTCCACCAGCAAACAGGGTTGTGTTAGCTACATATCAGTTGTGGGGTTTTACGCAGGAATGGTGGAGGTTAAAGGTGCAGACTACTTTTGCAGGCAGGGCAGAGGAGACTATCACATGGCCGGAATTTCTCGAGGCATTTAATGATACATTCTTTCCTGTGCAAGTTCAGCATGCCAAAAAGGAGCAGTTTCAGAAACTTCAGCAAGGGAATTCATCTGTCTTGGAGTACCAGATGCGATTTATGGCACTTAGCATATATGAGCCATATGTTGCATCAGATAATGCTATGATGGTTGAGTATTTCATCTGAGGCTTAAGGATTGAGTTGCAGACTGCAGTAATACCACTTATGTGTAAGACTGTGGAAGAGGTGGCCCACAGAGCAGCCACACTAGAGAGGTCCGTTCGGACTCGTCAGGCAGGAGAGACAAGTTCGGGTAGTTTCCGGCTATCCCAGCAGTCTTCAGGAATTAGTAAAGGAAAAGCGCCAGCGGGACCATCTTCTTCAGGTTTCAGTAAGTGGGGCTCAAAATTGAAGAAAATATTCAAAGGTCGAGGAGGAGGTCGCCAGCAGATGTTTCAGCAGGGGAGTGGTTATAGGCCAGAGGTGGAGGAGTCCCAACAGAGTACCGCCAGACAGCCTATTCTTCCACCAGGGTATAGATGTTATAACTGTGATCAGCCGGGACATTTGATCCGCAATTGCCCCTATCCCAGAGAGTATGGATATGGAAGAGGAGTTCAACAGCAGCAGCCACCAGCAGGACGTGGTAGAGGAGCACCACATCCGAGAGGTAAGGGCTGGGTTATGGCTATCACCCGAGTCCAGGCAGAGGCATCAAATTTGATAGAAGGTATACTACCTATCTATGACTTTCAGCAAGAGTTTTATTTGATCCGAGTGCTTCTCATTCTTTTATTTTTGAAGAGTTTTTGGATTGTATGGTGCATCCATTAGAGGAAAAACTGTGTGAGTTGGTAGTAGAGGTTCCTTCGGGTGAGTTTATGCTCACCTCTTGTTACATAGATGAGGCTCCTATTGTGTTTCAAGGGAATCAGATGCCAGCTAGATTATATGCTTTGCAATTGAGAGATTATGATATTATTTTGGGAATGGATTGGCTTGAGGCCTATGGGGCTATGGTAGATTGTAGAAAGAAGAGAGTCAGGTTTTGTCATCCCAGTGGAGCAGTGTTTGAATTCCAAGGTATGCCTTTCTATACCTCTAAGTTGATAATTTCAGCAATTAAAGTTAGAAAATTGTTGAATGAGGGGTGTGTAGCTTATTTAGCTTCTGTGAATCTGGTAGAAACCGATAAATTAGTAGAGGCAGTTCCAGTGGTCAGGGAATTTACGGATGTATTCCCAGAGGATTTGTCGGGATTAGCTCCACAGAGAGAGGTGGACTTTACAATTGAATTGCAGCCAGGAACAATGCCCATTTCTAAGGCACCGTACAGGATGGCACCAGCCGAGCTTAAGGAATTAAAGAAGCAGTTGCAAGAATTGTTGGAAAAAGGTTTTATCAGGCCGAGTCATTCACCGTGGGGAGCTCCTGTGTTATTTGTAAAAAAGAAAGATTGTAGTTTCAGGATGTGTATTGACTATAGGAAGTTGAATGATGTGACTATAAAGAATAAGTACGCCAAGAATTGATGATTTGTTTGATCAGCTTCAGTCAGCTAAGGTATTCTTTAAAATTGACTTAAGGTTAGGGTATCATCAGTTAAGGATCAGGAAAGAAGATATTGATAAGACAGCATTCAGAACCAGGTATGGGCATTATGAGTTTGTGGTTATGCCATTTGGGCTAACCAATGCGCCAGCAGTGTTTATGAATCTGATGAATAGAATTTTTCATCCATATCTGGATCAGTTTATTATGGTCTTCATAGATGATATACTGATTTATTCAGCATCTGAAGAAAAACATGCAACACATCTGAGACTTACTTTGCAGATTTTGCAAAATAATCAATTAAGTGTGAGTTTTGGTTGAAAGAAATTCAGTTTCTGGGTCATGTTATTTGAGCAGAGGGAGTTGCAGTCGATCCAGCTAAAGTGGAGGCAGTTATGAAGTGGGAAGCATCGAAAACAATCATAGAAATTAGGAGTTTTCTGGGCTTAGCAGGTTATTACAAGCGTTTCATTCAGGACTTCTCCAGAATTGCAGCACCCATGACTAAATTGACCAGAAAAGGTGTGTCATTTGTATGGTCAAGTGAATGTTAGAAAAGTTTTATGGAATTGAAGAAGAGGCTTACAGCGACGCCAATATTAACATTACCAGCAAGCAGCGGTGGTTTTGTGATTTACACAGATGCGTCCAGAAGAGGACTTGGAGTAGTATTAATGCAGCATAGTAAAGTGATAGCTTATGCATCCAAGCAGTTGAAGTCAGCAGAGGAGAACTACCCAACTCATGATTTGGAATTAACAGCAGTTGTTTTCGCCCTAAAGATGTGGAGGCATTACCTTTATGGTGAGAGATTTGAAATCTTTATAGATCACAAAAGTTTGAAATACATTTTCTCTCAAAAGGATTTGAATCTTCGTCAGCATAGATGGGTAGAATATTTGAAAAATAATCATTTCAGTTTGGCTTACCATCCGGGTAAGGCCAATGTGGTAGCTGATGCACTAAGCAGGAAAGCATATCTGAGTCATATAATGATAAAGGAATGGAAATTATATGAAGAAATAGCAGAAAATTCATTATATATCCCCAGCAGCCAGCGGCGAGCAGTACTAGCTAATAGTGCTATGGAGTCATCCTTGTATTGGCAGATCATTGAAGCTCAAAGAACAGATGAAAGTTTAGCTGAAATTGTAAAGATGGAAGGTGTCACAATTGATGATAATTGTGTAGTTAGGCTCAGAGGCAGATTATATGTACCAGCGAAAAGAGAAGTAAAGTAAAAAGTTTTGGAAGAAGCACATAAATCCAGGTATACCATTCATTCTGGCAACACAAAAATGTATCAAGATTTGAAAAGCATTTCTGGTGGCCGCATATGAAAAGAGAAATAGCAGAATTCATTGCAAGATGTGCAGTTTGTCAGCAAATAAAGGCAGAACATCAAAAGCCCGGAGGTTTACTACAATTGTTACCAATTCCACAGTGGAAATAGGACGACATTGCTATGGATTTTGTGGCACGATTACCGAGGACAGCTACAGGCATAATGGAATATGGGTATTTGTTGACAGATTGACTAAAGTATGCAGATTAGTGGCAACAAGTATGTCCTGGATAGTGGACAGATTAGCAAGAATTTATGTTGACAGAATTGTTCCATTGTATGGTATTCCAAGATAATTGTTTCTGATAGAGATCCAAGGTTTACTTCTGATTTCTGGAGGAGTTTACAAAGAGTTATTAGTATAGAATTAAGATACAGCTCAGCCTATCATCCTCAGATAGATGGTCAGACAGAGAGAACAATACAGACAATTGAAGACATGTTACGAGCTTGCTGTTTAGTGTGGGGAGGCAGCTGGGAGCACCATCTGGGCATGGTTGAGTTTGCTTATAATAACAGTTATCACACCAGCATTGGGGTGGCACCGTATGAAGTATTATATGACAGACCGTGCAGATGTAAGACCCGGCTTCCCAGCTTTCCGTCCGTTGTCCTAGATGACTGGCCACTAACGCGTCCAGACTGGATGACGCATTAGTGTCGCGTCGTGGGTGTCCGACGCATCAGTCATCCCTGTTGCAACGCAGGTGTGCACCACGTTCTTGTCGCGCCCGGTTTGCCTATCGCGTTCTTGTCACGACCGGTCAACGGGTCGCGACAGTATTGTCATGTTCCGTTGTGCGGTCATCTGACGCCTGTAAGGGTGGCAGGTGTGTCAGTACGGCCTGTCGTGTTGTCGCGGCACCCGTGGGGGGCGCGTTCTTGTCGCGGTCTGCTGACCCGTCGTGTTAAGGTGCTTAACGCGATGGGGCGGTCTGTCACGTCTCGGGGACCGAAGGCTAAAAGCCTTGGCCGGCGCCCCTTTCCCCTCTCTCTCCTCTTCTTCCCTTCCCCCTCTTCTCCGGCGATGGGGAGGCTCCCCTCCGGTGATCGGGGCGTGGTAGCGCCAGCGGGCTCGTGGCGGAGTGGTGGAGCGGCGTCGTGGAGCGAGGAGGAGGTGTCGTGCCATCGTAAAGGGCCCTTAGGGGTTCGGTACTTCGTTTGAGGTAGGAATTTCTTGTGCCCTTCCCAATCCGGGTGGATTAGGAGCCCCTCAGGATTTATAGATAGCCTTACTGCTATCCCCATGCTCCCCTCCCCACTTGTGGTGTGTTTGTATGGTTTGTGGGCAGCCCGGGATTGAGGATCCCGTTGGTCTGCCTCTCTGCTGGCGTCGCAACGGCTTGGTGCGTCGCGACATCAAGAGAGGTGTCGGCCCGATCGGATGGGACCTTAACGCAACGCGGTTGGTGGTCGCGATAAGGCTGTCACCACGCGCGTTCCAGTCGCAACAGGGTCGCTGTCGCGACGCATTTCCGGGTCGTGACAGGGTTCCTGTTACGACGCCTTGCCCGATCACGACAAGGCTGTCGCGGTACCCTTCCCCATCGCGATGGTGTCGCGACGGCCTTGGGGGTCGCGACAGTACCTATGTTGCCTCGAGTGCTTCTGTGGGCCCGGTTGTGTGTCGGCGTGTGCCCCAGGGCAGGCCTTTCCCTTAGGACCTTCTGGTAGGGAACGTGGCTGGTTGCCTCCCTGCGTTCAGTGACCGAAGGTGACACCTTCATGGCCGTGTCCTAGCGGCGGTGCTAGGAGGGTCGCGTCTGTCTAATAACGATCGACTAGCGGTCAATCGATTATTAGCAGAGCGACGGGTTTTTGTACTGTCCGGTGTTGTTCCGAGGTTCTAGTCGTTCGTGCGTGCCTTGGTTGGCCGACGACCCTTTTGAGGGTTCGTGCGTGCCTCTCGCTTGCTGGGCTTGTCGCGTGTTACAAGCCAGCGGTTCGGCGTGATTCCTGTTGTGCTTGCCCCGCCTTTCGCCCGGTGCTTGGCACTTGAGGGCTTGTCCCGTTCAGAGGTTGTCTCCATTTCCTGGGACCCCCGTCCTCGGGAGCCTGTTGACGGAGTACTCCGAGCTATGAGCATACTCGAGTTGGCAGCCGACAGGGTGAACTCTGGAGCTGAGGGGAAAACGAGGTTTGGACGGCGGCGATGAGTCATTTGTAGAGCTCTCTTGTATGAGTCTGAGACACCGAGGTGTTTGGAGTTCTTCCTGGCGTAGACCACACAGTCCCTTGTCTCACTGCCTCGCTCTACATTGGTTATGGATCCGCGTAGGGAGGCCAGGCGTGGGGCTATAGCTTGGCCAGGTTGCGATGTTGCATGTGTGGTGTGTTCTTGGCGGCTCTGTCTCACCCTTCCGCGGGGGCGGAGGCAGGGGCTAGGCAAGCGAGCATAGCGTGTGGACTACGGGTCCCCCTCTTGGCTACTAGCGGCGGTGGCTTGGTTGGAATTGTTGTGACGGTGTTTCCTCACGACGTTTCCAAGTACGACCCGTTGCCTGAGCTTACACGGGGGTTACAGCCTGGCTGTGTTTAGTCTCTATGGGCGTCGTTGGTCCGGCCTTGTGCGGACCCGTGCTTCTGGTGTTTCCCGCTTGGTGTTCTCTTAGTTCCGTAGTTCCGTTCTTGGGTGCCAGTCTGTAGTGGCACCGGTGTGTGTGTGGCTTCCCAACCTTGCGGTGTGTCCGGGGTTCGAGATGGTTCTACTTGTGGGCCCTCGACCTTGTGGAGATCTGTGGTGGTCGTGCTTGCGGTGAGACGTCGTTCTCACCTAGCTGTTGCGTGGTCCCGACAGGTGTGCCGAGGGTTGCTTCCGCTTTGTGCTCGACTCCATTGGTTTCTGCGGGAGTCGTGTGTGTGGCCCGACCTCGGTTGGTGGTCGTGGCGTTGCGCTGTTCTCTTCCACTGCTTAGTAGTACCCTGCTGTAGGTGTTCCTCGCTTTACAGCTTTCTAGGGTAGTTTTCTATTTTTGGAGTTCCTGCTGCTCTGGCTGGTGATGGACTGGTAATCCCTACTAGGCCTTGTTCGCGAGGCTCACCCCCCTACTTCCTTCAGCTAGGGTCTCGTCGTCGCGGGAGCTCGGTGTCGAACGGGTTGCGGAGGCGGTTGTGGCGCCATGTGTTGTCAGCAGCAGTGAGAGTGAGTGTTGTGAGCTCTTGTAGCCTGAGTGAGCTGAGAGTTGTGTTTTGCAAGTCCTCGGGGTATGCCCCTTAAGGACTGCACCTTTCTTCTTGTACCTGTGCTTTTACTTGGGACACGTTGTGCATACTTTTGTGTAGTGTATAAATTGTTATAGTTATTTAAATTCAGTACATATCTCACTAGACTATTTCTTCTAACCCTTCCGGGTCTTTAGATCCGTGGGTGACGACGCAAACTCCGGGGTCCCTGGCGGGGGTCCGGGAGGTCGGGTCGTTACAGTGGTATCAGAACGAGGAGTCTATTGAGATTGGTAATAGGTTAATAACTATAGATATCCCAAAGAAAGGTACTAGTGCACTACTGACACCGTCTGACTAGTGTTAGGTTTATGCTTTAATTATTTTTCAGGTGTGCGGCTTCCCTACAAGAGTTGTGCGCGTGCTGCAGGTGGGTTGTAGCTGTTGCTGTGTTGCACGCGTGGCGAGTGTGGCCGCTCGGTGTGTTGATGTCGTGGTGGCGCGGTTGGTGCTGGACTCTCTGGCAGTGGTCTTTCCGTATGTAGGACGCTTGCAGGCAAGTCCAGGCGCAGTGCTCTTGTTCATCTTTGGCGCATTTGGGTGTGTGTGTGCCGCTATGGCTGAGAGAGCCTGCGTGTGGTGTGGCCTTCACCGGTGCAGGATTGTTACCTGTGGAACCGGTCGAGGTGTCCTTGCCTTGTTGGCTGCCCCTC
This sequence comes from Colocasia esculenta, assembly GCA_014218235.1. Lineage (NCBI taxonomy): Eukaryota > Viridiplantae > Streptophyta > Magnoliopsida > Alismatales > Araceae > Colocasia > Colocasia esculenta. The sequence continues at coordinate 9,991,439 of CM024759.1, read as the reverse complement.
TGTTGTTGGGGTGTGTGCTGTGTTGGTCATATATGGTCTCTTGTTTGTGAGTTGTTATGCGCTGTGCTCTGCTCAGTAGGCGTTGTTGCTCGAGCTAAGCAGATGTTCTGTGTGCTGTGTTGCATCGCTGGTTGAGCGCTGCGACACTTGCATGTGGTTGTTGTCGACCTGGTGCTGGCTGGTTGTGAGCTCTTATGAGGTGCTCCCGGAGTCTTTCTCTATTGGTTCTGGTGGAAGTGAAGTTTCCTCAGAACTGTGTTGTGCTCGTTTCTAGTTGCTGTTGCGTTGCCCTCGAGGTTGAGGTGCATCACTTGGTTGCCCTATGTTCTGGTGAGGTCTCCCAGAACCGTTTGCTGTTGTCATGGTGAGGGTTTCTCCCAGGGTTGTTCCTCGCTCGTTTCTGCTATTGCCGTGCTACCTCAGAGTCTAAGGTGTGTTGTTGGTTTGGCGGGTGCGTTCTGGCAGTTTTCCCAGAACGGTGCCTTCGTAGTTTTGGTGGAGGTTCTCCCAGGATCGGTTTGCATTGCTTCTGTAGTTCTGCTTGCTGCAGTGTTCTCTCTGATGGTCTGTGATGTATGTCGTTTGGTTGAGCTGCGTTCTGGTGAGGTTCTCCCAGGATGGCTCTTGGCACTTTTGGGTGGAGGTTCTCCCCAGAGTTGCTTCGCGTTGTTTGGTTGTCGCTGCTCTCTCTCTCCGTAGAGATGAGCTATCATTATTGCCGGTTGGACTATCTGTGTTACAGTCCGCATGGGCGTTGTCGGTCAAGGTGTGGTGCTCTTGGCCGTGTGTCTGGCTGCTGCGTTGGCCAGCTTGTCTCGTTATTCGTTTCCAAGTTTCTCAGTTGCGCTGGTGGGACTGCGTGTCCCCGTGGCTCGAATGGTTTGCTTCGCTTCTCGCTCCCTGCGTGCTCTTGCAGATGGTGGTCTTGTGAGTGCAGTGGGTGTTTGGCTGGCTGTGCTTCTTGTGGAAGCGTCAGTCTCGCATTGTGGTGTTGCCTCTTGTGCGTGGAAGAGACTCATTGTATGTGTCTCCTTCCCCTACTTTATGTTGGTTGCTCGGGGTGGCGATGCTCCACTGTGGTATTGTGTTGCCGGTGTGCGCATTGTTGCGACCTTCTGGTGGAGTCATCTTCCCCTGAGTTGTTTTGGGTTGAGCTGGTTGCTCCCCTCGTACTGTCGTTTCCTTGTGGCACCGTGGGTCGGTGGACCTATTTGTGCCATTTGTCGTTGTGATTGTTTCTCACTGCCTGCCTGAACAATTTGGGGCATTGGGTCCATGTTGGTTTAGTGCGAGGTAGTATCGTTTTTCTGTTGGGCTGCAGGCGTGAGCGTTGCTCTGCTGTGCACCGGTCTTCTTGCTTGGCTTGCTCGTGCAAGCATTTCTCCAGTGTGTGTGCTCGATTGTGACTCGGCTTGTGCCTTGGAGGATTTTTGTGTCATCGTTTTGGTGTTTGGCCTCTCTATCAGTTGCGATAGAGGTGGTGCCTCTTGCTCTTGTGCGCTAGGGAGTCACTGTGTTCTTTTGCTCCCCATACGGCAGAGTCGGTGCTCTGTGTTTTGTGCCTCAAGGGCTGGGGCCGGCATGGCATGTTGTGCCCTTTTAGGCTTGCGGTTCTTTGTGCGTGGCTTTTGGTAGGTCTCTTGTGAAGAGCCCTTCATGTTAGCCGTGGTGTTGTTTTGGCCGCTGGTGCACCTGTGTTGCACTTTGTTTAGTTTTGGGTGCTTGTGGTAGCACCGAGTGCTCGTGCTCGAGTATTTTGGTTTTGTGCCGTCTGGAGCCTTGGTGCGTTGTTGTACCTTGGGTGGCTCCCGATGCTTGTGATAGCACTGTGTGTTGTGTCGTGTGCCTATTCGTGAGATTTGTGTGTCGTTTCACGAGTTTGCTCGGTGTTGGAGGCGTTGAGTGTTTCACCTCTGGGACACTCTGTGTTGGCTTATGCCTTATGGTTGTACCGTTGCCGCTGTGGGGTGGCTGCTTTGCCTTATCCAGGTAGCCCTATCGGTGGTACGCCAGGCTTTGGTCGTAGCATGTGTCCGAGTTTCCCTCTCGCTTTGGGAGCGAGTGTGCTTGGTTGTGGTACCCTACTTCAGTTTGGGTCCCTCTGAGGTCGACATGTCCTCGACCTCTACAATTGTTTCGATTTCCGTGTGATTGTGTGTCTTTTGGTGGTTGGCATGTTAGTACCCGCGCTGAGCTTCTTGTGCGCGTGGTGGGTGTGCTGCCAACTCTTCGTTGGTTTTCCGTTGTGCATGGCATTGGTGAGTCTGGAGGCCGATGGTGGAGTCTTCTGTCGGTTCGCCTGTTGACAGGGAGGCCTATTGGCTTGCTAGTACTCGACCACGTGGTTTGTTGACGTTGTGAGGTGCCAAGTTTTGGCTTAACCTCAGACGTCTTTTGTGTTTTCCGTTGCGGTATGCCACGTTGTGGAGCATGTAGCTCCCAGTTTTTGTGGCTCCGCATGCGTTTGATGTCCTTGTCGGACCACGAGGAGGGTCTGGGTGAGACCTAGTGGTGACAGTGGATGCCGCTTTCATGTGTTGAGGGATTCCTTCGCGTGCGTTTGCTGTCCATGTTGGACCATGAGGAAGGTCTGGGTGAGACCTAGTGGTGACAGTGGACGTCGTTCCGTGTGTCGCGGATTCTCCGCGAGTGCAATGTTGCTCTGGTTCTCGTCACTCGCGTGGCTTCTCGGTTGGGCCGGAGACCGGTGCTAGCTACTGCCAGTAGCGTGAGGCTGATCCCCTGAGTGTCGTGCTTGACTCTCAGGCGTTTCTCGTGTGGTTGTTGGCAACCGCGCCCTCTGTCGGGTTTTGCCGGCGACAGAGTGGGTTGCTGATTGGTTGGTCCCAACAGTGAGGTATGTTGGTGGCTGCAGCTGTGAAGTTTTCGGCTAGCATTTTTCTGCCGTTCGGGCCGGATTTGGCATCGCTCTGCACTTGTGGGGTCGTCGTTCTGATTGGGCACCCCATGTGTGGCTGGAGTGAGTTGTTGGTTTCTCGGCTTGGTGCTCCCCATGTGTTTGGAGCCCGTTGTGTGAGCCGTGGCTTCCCGGCTTTGTGTACCCGCACACGTTTAGCGATGTGGTTGTTGCCACGATGAAGTCGTGTTGAGACTTAGTGGCTTATTCACATTGGTCGTACGTTGCTCCCTGTGTTTCGTTTCGTGCCTCAGGATCTATTGGGCTTGCCCTAATTTCGAGGATGAAATTGTTGTAAGGGGGGTAGGATGTAAGACTCAGCTTCCCGACTTTTCGTCCGGTGTCCTGGATGACTGGCCACTAACGTGTCCAGGCTGGGCGACGCGTTAGTGTCACGTCGTGGGTGTCCGACGCATCAGTCATCCCTGTTGCGACACAGGTGTGCAATGCATTCTTATCGCGCCCGGTTTGCCTATCGCATTCTTGTCGCGACCGATCAACAGGTCGCGACAGTATTTTCGTGTTCCGCTGTGCGGTCGTCTGATGCCTGTCAGGGTGGCAGGTGTGTTAGTACAGCCTGTCGCATTGTCACGGCATCCGTGGGGAGCGCGTTCTTATCGCGGTCCGTTGACCCGTCGCGTTAAGGTGCTTAACGCGACGGGGCGGTCCATCATGTCTCGGGGGCTGAAGGCTAAAAGCCTTGGCAGGCACCCCTTTCCCCTCTCTCTCCTCTTCTTCCCTTTCCCCCTCTTCCCCGGTGATGGGGAGGATCCCCTCCGGCAATTGGGGCGTGGTGGCACCGGCGGGCTCGTGGCGGAGTGGTGGAGCGGCGTCGTGGAGCGAGGAGGAGGTGTCGTGCCGTCATGAAGGGCCCTTAGGGGTTCGGTACTTCGTTTGAGGTAGGGATTTCTTGTGCCCTTCCCAATCCGGGTGGATTGGGAGCCCCTCGGGGTTTATGGATAGCCTTACTGCTTTACCCATGCTCCCCTCCCCACTTGTGGTGTGTTTGTATGGTTTGTGGGCGGTCCGGGATTGAGGATCCCGTTGGTCTGCCTCTCTGCTGGCATCGCGACGGCTCGGCACGTCGCGACATCAGGAGAGGTGTCGGCCCGATCGGGCGCGACCTTATCGTAACGCGGTTGGCGGTCGCGATAAGGCTGTCGCCACGCCCGTTCCAGTAGCGACAGGGTCGCTGTCGCAACGCGTTTCCGGGTCGCGACAGGGTTCCTGTCGCGACGCCTTGCCCGATCGCGACAAGGTTGTCGCGGTACCCTTCCTCGTCGCGATGGTGTCGCGATGGCCTTGGGGGTCGCGACAGTACCTATGTTGCCTCGGGTGCTTCTGTGGGCCCAGTTGTGTGTCGGTGTGTGCCCCAGGGCAGGCCTTTCCCTTAGGACCTTCTGGTAGGGAACGCGGCTGGTTACCTCACTACGTTCAGTGACCGAAGGTGACACCTTCATGGCCGTGTCCTAGCGGCTGTGCTAGGAGGGTCGCGTCTGTCTATTAATCGATCAACTGGCAGTCAATCGATTATTAGCAGAGCGACGGGTTTTCGTACTGTCCGGTGTTCTTCTGAGGTTCTAGCCATTCGTGCGTGCCTTGGTTGGCCGACGACCCTTTTAGGGTTCGTGCGTGCCTCTCGCTTGCTGGGCTTGTCGCGTGTTACAAGCCAGTGGTTCGGCGCGATTCTTGTTGTGCTTGCTCTGCCTTTCGCCCGTTGCTTGGCACTTGAGGGCTTGTCCCGTTCAGAGGTTGTCTCCATTTCCTGGGACCCCCGTCCTCAGGATCCTGTTGAGGGAGTACTCCAAGCTATGAGCGTGCTCGGGTTGGCAGCCGACAGGGCAGACTCTGGAGCTGAGGGGAAAACGAGGTTTGGACGACGGCGCTGAGTCGTTTGTAGAGATCTCTTGTCTGAGTCTAAGACACCAAGGTGTTTGGAGTTTTTCCTGGCGTAGACCAGACAGTCCCTTGTCTCACTGCCTCGCTCTACATTGGTTCCGGAGCCGCGTAGGGAGGTCAGGCGTGGGGCTGCAGCTTGGCCAGGCTGCGGTGTTCCGTGTGTGGTGTGTTCTTGGCGGCTCTGTCTCACCCTTCCGCGGGGGCGGAGGCAGGGGCTAGGCTAGCGAGTAGAGCGTGTGGACTACGGGTCCCCCTCTTGGCTGCTAGCGGTGGTGGCCTGGTTGTTGTTGTTGTGACGGTGTTTCCTCACGACGTTTCCAAGTACGACTCGTTGCCCGAGCTTACACGGCAGTTACAGCCTAGCTGTGTTTAGTCTCTGTGGGTGTCGTTGGTCAAGCCTTGTGCGGACTCGTGCTTCTGGTGTTTCCCGCTCGGTGTTCTCTCGGTTCCGTAGTTCCGTTCTTGGGTGCCAGTCCGTGGTGGCACCGGTGTGTGTGTGGCTTCCCGACCTTGCGGTGTGTTCGGGGTCCAGGATGGTTCTGCTTGTGGGCCCTCGACCTTGTGGAGGTCTGTGGTGGCCATGCTTGCGGTGAGACGTCGTTCTCACCTGGCTGTTGCGTGGTCCCAGCAGGTGTGCCGAGGGTTGCTTCTGCTTTGTGCTCGACTCCGTTGGTTTCTGCGGGAGTCGTGTGTGTGGCCCGACCTCGATTGGTGGTTGTGGCGTTGCACTGTTCTCTTCCGCTGCTTAGTAGTATCCTGATGTAGGTGTTCCTCGCTTTACAGCTTTCTAGGGTAGTTTCCTGTTTTTGGAGTTCCTGCTGCTCTGGCCGGTGAGGGACTGGTAATCCCTACTGGGCCTTGTTCGCGAGGCTCACCCCCCTACTTCTTTCAGCTAGGGGCTCGTCGTCGCGGAAGCTCGGTGTCGGACGGGTTGCGGAGGCGGTTGTGGCGTCGTGTGTTGTCAGCAGCAGTGAGAGCGAGTGTTGTAAGCTCTTGTAGCCTGAGTGAGCTGAGAGTTGTGTTTTGCAAGTCCTCGGGGTATGCCCCTTAAGGACTGCACCTTTCTTCTTGTACTTGTGCTTTTATTTGGGACACATTGTGCATACTTTTATGTAGTGTATAAATTGTTATAGTTATTTAAATTCAATACATATCTCACTAGACTATTTCACGAACTCCGGGGTCCCTGGCGGGGGTCCGGGAGGTTGGGTCGTTACACCAGAACACCACTAAATTGGCATGAAGTTGGAGAAAGGTAGGTAATGGGTCCTGAACTGATTAAACAAACCACAGAAATGGTCAAATTTATCAAAGAAAAGTTGCAGACATCCCAGAGCTGGCAGAAACGTTATGCAGATACTTGACGCCGACCACTACAGTTTGAGGTTGGAGACTTTTTTTTTTCTAAAAGTTTCTCCTACAAAAGGTGTCTTAAGATTTAGCAAGAAAGGTAAATTGAGCCCGAGGTATGTGGGGCCCTTCCAAGTGTTAGAAAGAATTGGGGAGACAGCTTACAGAATTGATTTGCCAGTAGATTTCACTGATGCTCATGATGTTTTTCATGTGTCCATGTTGAGAAAATGTATTGAAGATCCAGCACAGATAGTCAGTTATCAGCATGATGATTTGAAGCCGGATATGTCTATGCCAGAATACCCAATACAGATCACAGGTCGCAGGACACAGAAGCTGAGGAATAAGGAAATTGAGTTAGTAAAGGTTAGATGGGAAAATAGACAGGAAGGAGAGGATACCTGGGAGTTAGCAGAGGAAATGGCTAAAGCGTATCCATACTTGTTTGAGTAAGCTTTTAAATCTTTTTAGATAATAGTACTTGTGGTGGTGTTCAAAATTTTAAATATTTGAATTGTGTTTTGAATTTCGAGGTCGAAATTTCTTTTTAGATGATAGTAATGTAACGTCGCGCGTTTTTCAGATCCTTGTGGATCCTTCGTTCAGTGTTTGTGGTGGCCAGTGTGTGGCCAATGTGGCGTGTTTCAGGCTTGTGCGCAGGTTTTGGGGTGTAATGTGCACAGGTTTTGGGGTGTTGTGGGCCGGCAGGCTGGGCCCAAAACACCTGCCCGTTCACTGTTTGTGAACGCGACAGTGAGGGATGTCGCGTTCTGAACTCGACGGTCCTGCATGTCATGTTCATGTTGCCGTCGTTGAGCGGTTGTCGTCTGCATGTGCGTCGCATGTCGCGCACTGGGAGACATGCAGACGTCAGCCCTGGGAAGGCGACGCCCTACCCCGTCGCGTTCAGGTCACGACGAAGGGGTCCGTCGTGTTTCCAACCGCGTTTTTAAGTTGCCTTGGCCAAGCAGAGTTGTAACCAGTTCTGCCCGGCCAGGGGAAGAAGCTGCGGCGATTCTCGGGGCATTTTGGCGGATTTGAGGTGTTTTTGGCGTGTTCTCGCTGCGAGGACTTTGTGTGGAGTGGGGGAAATGCCGGATGTTCGTTGTTTTTCGTGTTCTTCGCGAAGGTAGGGGAATTCTGCCAGTTTTGCATCGTGTGATTACATGAAATGCATGTATACTTGATTTTTGGCTTTGAGAATAGTAGATATCATGCTAGGGTATTCATTAAAGCATGTAAAATGAGAATTAAACGGGGTTTGCATGGTTTCGGGTGGTAATCCAGAGAGAGTACCCTGGATTAGGGTTTTCGCTTGTGAAGGCGACAGAGCCCCCTATCGCATTTAGAACGCGACAGGCCAACCCGTCGCATTCAGGTTATGAACGCGACATGTCAGGGTGTTGTGTTCTAAAGGCGACATTACCTGGCATCGTGACCTCAGCTGAGAGGTCAAGTTGTACATGGTTTAAACAGTAGAATTACCCGATTATCGATATTTTATGTACTTGGTAAGTATTAGCGGTGCGTTGGCACCTGTAATGCCCTGTGAGGGTGTTGTTTTCGAGGCTAGCGTGTTGGTTACGAGGGTAGCTAGTGGTTCACATGGTTAGCTTGATGTTCACGTGGCTTGTGTGTTGTGTTCACATGATTGACGTGAGATTTCACGTGATTTGCGCGGTGTGCACGTGGTTTGTGTGTGCATGGCGGGTAGTACGATGCCTATCGTGGTTACCTCTTCAGTTGGGTGCCCCAGGTTCTGTGTGAGCCAGGCTTTGTACTCGGGGCTTGTCCCGGTACTTGTGATGTACTGTCAAGGTTTGTGTCGTCTGACCTAGACACCCTCACTCTTGTGTTTGAGTTGTACGTCCAGCTGTGGGAAAGACGACAGTGGGACAGGGACTTGTGAGAGTTTGTTGTGTTGTCGCTTGCAGTGTGCTCGTAGTTGGGGGTACGGACACTAGTAGACGTCACTAGTCCCCAATTAGTCATGTTTCCCAGTGCCTCACTTTAGGGAGCTCAGGACAGAGTCTCTAGAGGTGCCAGGCATGGGCCTGCGGCAGTGTAGTCCGCAGGTGTGGTGTTGGTTGGTCTCCACAGTTATTTGACTTGTTCTCATGGAGCGGCAGCTGGACCTTCCGTCCGTGGTTACGAGGCTGAGAGGTAGACCTATGTGGTTTGTCCGAGTTAGTTGTTTGTGTCGCGAACCAGTCTACGTGGCTCGAGTGTAGCAGTCTCTACTATAGCACGTACACCGAGTTGTGGCTTTACCGTTTATTTATTAATGTCGGTTTACGTTAACGGTAAATGGTAAGTGGTATTTACAACTTTAATATCCTGCTTAGTTGTGCTATAAAATGCTAGCGTAGCTTTCAGTTTCCGTACTTGAGTTTGGTTTGCTCGATTTTTGGGGGAGTTTCCCTATTGAGCAAGTGACTTGCGAGGCTCACCCCTACTCCCTACAGGTGAAGGAGAGCAGGAGGTTTCCTTACCATCTTCCAGTTCAGAGCCGCATCGCAGTGGAGTTGGGTCGACGCCTCCAGCAGTGTAGTTTCTTTTCCTGTTGTACCTCGGGGTATGCCCCAGGCTTGTGTTCTTTACTTTGACTTTTGTTGAAATTTGGCTATGTAAATCCAATGTAAATATGTGTGACATGGTGAAACCAGAACGCGACAGCGTCTACCGTCGCGTTAAGAATGCGACGGCTCGACAGGCCACAGTCGCAAACCAGAACGTGACTGGGCCAAGGGTCGCGACCTGAACACGACAGCCCGATCCGTTGCCTTCTCAGACAGAAACCCTGCACTTCAGTTTTCACACAAAAACCAGCTCAAAACCTCATTTCCATGCATACCAAACTTCTAAAAATCAATTACTCTACACAGAAAACCCAACTACTCATCTATACACATTAAACATGCTTCAAATCAATCAAATAATGTAATAAAACAAGGAAAGTCCCTACTGATAAGAAGAACTCGCAAAACGAGGCTCAATCGATGCTCTCCATGCTCCGAGCAGCTTCTAGGCACTAAAACCACGTCAAAACACAAGCTCTAAAGCCGACGTCGTCGGAAATCGCCGCAGCAACCCTCTCCTCAGTCGAACAGAGCTTCCTGCTCTATTTCACCGGAGGGCCAAATTTATCCCAACCGGAAACAAGAACGTGACATAGCATCCTGTCGCCTTCAGAACGCGACACACCTAACCGTCGCCTTCTGAAAACTCTCTATACTACACGTCACAAAGGCGGTGCGGAGAACGCAATGCATGTGACCGTCGTGTTCAAAATGCGATGCCCCACCCTGTCGCGTTCATGACCAGTGAACCTGTGGACTGTTTGGGCTAAAACCTCCGACCCACAACACCCACACAATGCACGGAGACCACAACCAGGGCTCAACAACCCCACATTGGTCATGAGCACCACGCCAGAACCAATAAACACATATCCGAATGGCCACAACGTTACAGAATCGATACAAGAATCGCAACATACTAACACGTCACGTATCACACCAATCGATATTCACATCTACGATCAATACCAACTTCAATCAGAACATGCATCAATCAGAACAGATAAATGCGACAGTATGCCCACCAAGCTTCTGAAGAAAAAGTCACAGACATGTCGACTCTAGATGAAAGTGAGGTCGACACTAGCATCCATCCAGTGAACCTGATTTGGTGGAATACACAGGAGGTCGACTCTAGCTGCTGATCAGGTCGACTCTACCTGGTGATCAGGTCGACACTAATGGTCTATCAGGTCAACACTAGTGCTTTGCCGGTGAGATGAGATTGGTTTCTGATCAGTAGTGTCGACTCTATTGGAAACATGAGTCGACTCTCTTTTTCTGTAAACCCAGAATTATGCAGAGCATAGAATTCAACGGCTGTGATCTCCTTCTAAGATCTGTATGGGAGATTCCATAATTACCAAAATGCCATGTCATCCAAGTGGCAATGTGGTAAAGACCTTTTGGACACGTGGCAGTCTGGGATCATTCTAGGTTTCTGTGCACATCTCCTTCACGTATGTGAGACTACACATAGGCTATAAAAGCTCTCCTATCTCATCTGATCAGAAGTATCCCAAGAATCAGAATGAGAGCCTCCAGCCTTCCCACCATTTCATCCAAGAGGACGTGCGGATCCAGGCCAAGAAGAGAAGTGCTGAGAGAGGAGCGAATTGAGAAGAGGAGCAGTAGGAGAAGAAGAAGTACTGGCAATTCAGATGCCACTGGAGCAGAGCATCATGAATTGAAGAGGATCTCCATCAAATTCCTTTAAGAGTCTTCAATTCAAGCTTCTGCAAGACTTCTTCCTCAAGGAACAACCATTTCATATTTCCTTCACTTAATTCTTGGAGTGTTCATCTCATTTCTGTTTGTGAGATATGTACATTAAGTTTTGTGCAGATTTATGTGTTTGTTGAGTCTATGAATCAGATCATTGCTAGAGGATCTGATTTTGTGTGGATTTGATCTAGCTTGTGTGTTAAGCCGTCATGCTCAGTTTGGAGTCATCGTGCTCCAGTTGTGGTTTGAGCCGTCGTGCTCAGTTTGTGAGTCGTCGAACTCACGGTTGTGTGTTTTGAGCCGTCGTGCTCATAGTTGTGTGTTGAGTTGTCATACTCAAGATGTTTTTGAGTCGTCGTGCTCTGGTTGTGTATTGAGCCATCGTGCTCAAGGGTGTTTGGAGTCGTCATGCTCCATTGTGTGTTGTACTCGGGTTTGAGTAGTGTGGCCTCAATGTGTGAGGGGTGGATGTAGGAATCACTGGTGTGATTTTCGAACCACCTAAAATCCTGTGTGCCATGGTTTAATATGTCTATTTGCGCTAGATGCTTGCATAGCATTTCACTTTTACACACTCTCTCTCTAATTGCTTCACACATCATATACACACAATCACACATCAGATCAGTTAGATTGCTTGCTTGAACAGGATATCTAATTTGAAGTGAATTTTAAATTGCTTAAGCTTCCGCAGTAATTGGTGTTAGATCTATTCAACCCCCTCCCCTTCTAGATCTGTTCATCTACCATATTCGATCCTACAGTTGGTATCAGAGAAGGTTAATATTTGTTTCTGATCTGATTTGATTGCTTCTGTTTGATCTGTGTGCTCTGACTGCTTGAATTGTCTGCTTGCTCATTCCCTGTCTTTTACTTTGATTCATGGATTCTCAAGGATTTGTAGCTGAGGGCCATTCCATTAATAGACCACCATATTTTGATGGGTCTGATTACTCCTACTTGAAAAATCGCATGCAAGTTTTTCTAAGGGCACAGAACTATGAAATTTGGAAGATAGTTGATAAGGGTCCCTATGAAAATCACGAAAATGAGGAGAATTGGACTAGAGAGCAAATTAGAAAAGCCACTCTTAACTATAGTGGCATGAATATGCTTCACTGTGCAGTTCACCCTAAAGAATATTCAAGAATATCCATGTGCAAATCTGCTAAGAAAATGTGAGATAAACTTGAATTAATGTATGAAGGAACATCTCAAGTTAGGGAAACCAAAGCAAACATACTTGTTTCTGAATATGAATTGTTTATGATGAAAACTGATGAATCAATTTCTAAAATATTTGCTAGGTTTATGACAATCGTTAATGTACTGAAGGCACTAGGTAAATAATACACTGATATTGATCTGGTAAGAAAAATCTTGCGCTCTTTATCATCAATTTGGCACACAAAAGCTACAGTGATTGAAGATTCTAAGAATTTATCCAAAATATCTTTGGATGAACTCATAGGATCTTTAATGACTTATGAAATAAATATGAAAAAAACTGAAGAACATATGCTTAAAGTCAAACCAGTAGCACTTAAGGCTTCATCAAGCAATAAGGAGAAAATTCAAGAAAAATCTAGTTTTGAAATGTCTGAGTCTAATGAGGATGCAATTGCCCTCATGACTAGGCAATTTAGAAAATTTTTAAAATCAATAAAAGAAAAATTCAATGGAAAGAAAAAATATTCTTCTGGCAAAAACAATGTTTCTTCTTCAAACTTTAATACTGGCAAAAATCAAAAAGCCGATAAAAGTGTTATTTGTTACAGGTGCAACAAGGCAAGACATATGAAAGGTGAGTGTCCTGAAGTCAAGAAGGACAAATATAAGAAAAACAACAAAATAAAAAAGCCAAAAGCAATGCTAGCAACTTAGTCGAATGAAGACCAAAGTGAGGATGAAGAAGAGAACTCCTCAAGCTTAGAAAATGAGGAGCTATGCTTTATGTCTAACAGCAGTGATGGAAATGTAAGTTCTTCTTTTGAACAATACACTGTTTAAGATTGGGAAGATGCATATGCTGCTTTGGTTGAAAAATACTCTGAAATAAGAAAAGAAAATAAACATTTGAAAAAGAACATTGAAAATGTCATGCATGATACTTCCTTAACTAGAAGTGTGTCTGAACTTGAGAATGAAATATCTGAACTTCATGATGAAAAGAAAGAACTTTTGAATGAAATAGATGAGTTTAAAATTGCATCTCAAAAGGCTAACATTGATTTTGAAAAGCTCTCTGAGAAAATGCAATTGCAACAAAAAGAAAAACAACAAGTATTTGATAAAATTCAGAAACTTAAGAAATTGCTGGCTGAAAAAGATGAAATGATAAGGAATTTCACAAATGCGAAAGAAAATCTTGATGCTTTGTTGGGACTAAGAATGAATGTTGAAAAACATGGACTAGGATTCACCATAGAAAAATCTATGAAAAACAAACCTGCTGGAAAGAAAGAAAAATCTTCAAAAATCCCTTTGATAAAATTTATCAAAAGCACTAGTCCAGAAAATAAAAATAAACAAGGGTCAAAGAAAACATCTGAAACAATCAAAACCAAAATAAAAAGAAAATGTCCAATCAAAAGAAACAGAATAGGTCAACACATGTTGTAGAAAGGTCAACATAGGCTAACCATAAGTCCAAGTTTGTGGTCACTGAGTCGACTCTAGCTCAACATAGGTCGACTTATCCACTTATGAACAACAATAGGATGTTTCATAAAAATTCAAATAAAAATATGAAAATTTATAAAAACACACTTTCATGATAATTATTGGAGATCCAAGACTTCATATTAATCCAATTGGATCAATTCTTGGAATCAATGATATCACAATCCTCATTGGTACCATTCACAATATTTCTATCTAAAATTTCCAAGACTTCAACAGAACTCTTGGTCTGGATTTCCATACATTAACAATCATTTCAAAATGCATAATTTATCTGCTTATGAAAGGAAAAACACTGGTGTTTTCATTCCAAATCAGAATATTAAAATATCAAAAAAGGAAATCAATTCAGAGATAAAACAAAAACAAAAAAACAACTCAAGTGTGGATCAGAAAAGACTTATTATTTTTGCTCAAACAAACTGATGGTCCTAACAATGTTTGGGTACCAAAATCTTTTCTTCTCTGATCTGATTTGTGCAGGAAGGTCATGCACCCAGCTCCAATGTGTGGTTTCTTGACATTGGATGTTCACGACACATGACTGGAGACAAAATAAAGTTTTCATTTTTGATTGAAAAAGAAGGAGGATCTCTTACTTTTGGAGGTAAAAACAAAGGAAAAATAATTAGATCTGGAAAGGTTGGTAAATCCTCCTCAAACTCAATTGAAAATGTTCTGCTAGTTGATGGTTTAGACTACAATCTTTTGAGTATAAGTCAATTGTGTGACATGGGTCACAAAGTTGTTTTTGAATCAGACTTTTGCAAAATAATTTATTCTTCATCTGAAAAATAAAATTCTTTAGAAAAAGGGAAAACAATATGTACATGATAAATCTAGATAAAAATTTTGCTGAAAATATTTGTTTCGTTGCTAATAAAGATGAAATTGCATGGACATGGCACAAGAGACTTGGTCATGCAAGTTTCAACACAATAAATAAACTCTTAAGACTAAATTTAGTTAAAGGACTTCCTGAATCTTTTCCAATTGTTGAAAATCAACTTTGTGAGATATGTGCTCAAGGAAAACAAACCAGAAAATCTTTTAAAATTTTCAATGATGTACTTACTTCTAAGCCACTAGAATTACTTCACATGGACCTTTTTGGGCCAACAAAAATTCTCAGTCTGAGTGGCAAATGATGTGGATTTGTCATCATTAATAATTTTACTGGATATACTTGGGTTATATTTCTATCCTACAAAAGTAATACTTGTCAAGAATTCAGGAAATTCTGTAACATTGCCTTAATGGGATTTTCACACAAAATAAAATCTATTTTGACTGATCATGGGGGTGAATTTATAAACAAGGCTTTTTCTGATTTATGTGCTGAACTGAACATCTTCCACAGATTCTCTTCTCCAAGAACTCCAGAACAAAATGGAGTTGTGGAAAGAAAGAACAGAACTCTCGTGGAAATGGCAAGGTCCATGATCTTGGAAAGTAAATTGCCCAAATCCTTCTGGGCTAAAGCTGTGAACACAGCAAATCATATTTTGAACAGAGCATTGGTCAGACCAAAAATCAGAAAAACCCCCTATGAACTTTTGAAAAACAAAAGGCCAACTTTGTCTTATTTTAAAATTTTCGATTGCAAGTGCTTTGTATATAACAACAATAAAGAAAATCTTGATAAATTTAATGTTAAAAGTCTTCAAGCCATTTTCCTTGGTTATTCTAAAATTTCTAGAGCTTATAGAGTTTACATTCTCAAGAATAAAATTGTGGAAGAATATCCACATGTAGTTTTTGATGAAAATTCCTATCAAACTGATGACTCTACATATTACAGGATTCCACAAAGTAATGAATAAGATGACTTCATTGTCGAATCATCACCAACCATTGAGGAGCATGAAGATCCATTTGAAAATCTAGACAATCAATCACCTACCATAACTGGATCAGGTAATATTGTTCCAGAACTGAATGAACCTCAAGAGATAATTCCTGAAACTAGACTTTTAAGAGATCATCCAATTGAGAATGTGGTTGGGAATTTGCATGATAGAGTTAGGACTAGATCATCTTTTCAGACTGTGATAAATGAAGAACCACTTGCACTAATTTCCCAGATTGAACTTAAGTCTATTGATGAAGCTCTAACCAGTGAAGATTGGATTAATGCAGTGCATGATGAACTTCATCAATTTGACAGAAATCAAGTATGAGAGTTAGTACCTAGACCTAGTGACCAATCTGTGATTGACACTAGATGGGTATTCATAAATAAATTGAATGAAAATGGACAGGTTGTTAGGAATAAATCTAGACTAGTTGCCAAGGGGTACAATCAAGAGTTTGTGATTGACTTTGAAGAATCATATGCCCCTGTAGCTAGACTAGAAGCTGTGAGAAATTTTCTGGCTTTTGCATCATCTTTGAAATCAAAGTTTATAACTAGGGAGATCATGTTTTTATAAAAGTATCACCCTGAAAAGGGATCAGGAGATTTGGAATTAAAAGAAAGTTTAGTCCGCGATACATTGAGCCATTTGAAATATTAAGGAGAGTTGGAGAAATGACTTATCAGCTAGCACTACCACCTCAATTGTCCAATGTATATGACATCTTCCATGTATCAATGTTACGAAAATATGTTTATGATCCAGAGCATATTATTGAATATCAAAATCTGGAAGTACAAGGAAATCTGGCATATGAAGAGAAACCAGTGCAAATTCTAGATCGAAAGATTAAGCAACTCTTGAATAAGGAAGTTCCATTATTAAAGATTCAGTGGAATAAGCGAGGACAAGAAGAAGCAACGTGGGAACTAGAAGATGCTATTAAAACCAAGTACCCAAAATTATTTACAGGTTAGTATCACTTGTTGTTAAATTAATATCAGTGAAATTTGGAGGACCAAGATTTTTTTTTAGTGGAGGAGAATTGTAACACCCAAAAATAAAATATATTGAAAATGGAGAATAGGGTAATAATTTTTGTTTATTAAACATAATCAATTTCATGAAACATTTGAAATGAAGAGGCAATCGATGTTTAAGTATAATAGTAATCTATGTTTGAATGTAATCCTTGTATGAAATCAATGTTTGAACATAATCGATGTTCTAAATGAAATCGTTGTTGAGCCATAATCGATGTCTAAATTGATGACCAAACTGTCCCCATAATAAATATTTCCATTTATTTATATATTAATTTTGATGATTAACAAAATAACTCTAATGGATTTCTTGAGCTTTGAGAACAGGAAGCAAAAGAAAAATGAAAGATCAAGTCAATCTGGTAAGTCCCATCATTTCTAACCAAGTCCCTGTAACGACTTCTTTGATAAGCAGAACGACTCCCTCTTTGACCGGAACACTCAAATCGTTACCGTAACGATTTCTTTAGAACTCGCAACGACTCTCTAGCCGTAACGATTTCTTTAGACCTCGTAACGATTTCTTTAGAACTCGCAACGACTCTCTAGCCGTAACGATTTCTTTAGACCTCGTAACGATTTCTTTAGAACTCGCAACGACTCTCTAGCCGTAACGATTTCTTTAGACCTCGTAACGATTTCTTTAGAACTCGCAACGACTCTCTAGCCGTAACGACTTCTTTAGACCTCGTAACGATTTCTTTAGAACTCGCAACGACTCTCTAGCCGTAACGATTTCTTTAGACCTCGTAACGATTTCTTTAGAACTCGCAACGACTCTCTAGCCGTAACGACTTCTTTAGACCTTGTAACGATCTCTTTACAACTTGATAGTCATAACGATTTCTTTACAACTCAATAGTCATAACGATTTCGTGTATCGACTTCTTTGTTAGTCATAACGATTTCGCGCAACGACTTCTTTGTTAGTTATAACGATTTCGCGCAACGACTTCTTTGTTAGTCATAACGATTTCGCGCAACGACTTCTTTGTTAGTCATAACGATTTCGCGCAACGACTTCTTTGTTAGTCATAACGATTTCGCGCAACGACTTCTTTGTTAGTCATAACGATTTCGCGCAACGACTTCTTTGTTAGTCATAACGATTTCGCGCAACGACTTCTTTATTAGTCATAACGATTTCGCATAACGACTTCCTTATTAGTCATAACGATCTCTTGCAACGATTTCTTTAGAGCTCACAACGACTTGCCTGTTGTAACGGCTTCATAAGTTATCACAACGATTTCTTTACAGTTCATAACGACTTGCTATAATTCATAACGATTTCATAAGTGATGAAGTCAGCAAGATTCTTTTTATCAAATTTCTTTCTGCATCAGTATAATGCTTTTTAATAGCGTTGAAAAGTCAAAGTCATATCTTGTCTGTTGACTGCTATGCATTAAATGCTCTCTGATCGTATCTCCCATGCATGCAGACAATATCTTCCATTTCTATGCTACTCTGTCTACGTACTTTTTCTTGGACAGAAAGGAGCTTTGCTATATACTGCAATATCTGTTCAATCTCAACTAACAATAGACAGCAGTCCTAGCTGTCTTCTATTTATTGATGATATGCTTACAGATATCTGACAAGACTCATCTGGACAACGTTGGACTCAAGACACAAAGTTCTATGACATCTCTCTGGCGTGTACACCAGGATAAAAGACTGACAATCAGAAGCTTCCTCAGTAACCAGTCTAACGTACACAAGGATAAGAGACAACGGACATATCAACGTTCGAATTTGAATCAGCAGTTTAAATAGAAGACTCAAGACGAAAAGAAAGTGAACTGATAGAAAAACATCGCTTGATCTAAGAAGCAGAAAGGAATCCATCCATTACAATCTTTAGAACCTTGAAGAAGAGCGAAGCCTCCACTCGAAACCTTGTTCTAAGCTCTTAGCTCTCTGTGCTCAAAAGAAATCTTCTCATTTGTAAGAGCCTGTGTGGTCCTTGGAGAGAAAAACCTTGTCAAATCTCTTTCTCTCTCGGGGGCTTAGGAGCTTCAGGTTGTAGCTGGTCAAGCTAGAATCTGAAGCCTGTTTTCACAACCTTTTCTGATTAGTTTGTGTTCCCTTCTGGTCGAAGGAAGACCTGGTGGTATCCAGGGTGGTTGTTGTTCCCTTCTGGACGAAGGAAGACCTGGTGGTATCCAGGGTGGTTGTTGTTCCCTTCAGGCTGAAGGAAGACCAGTTGAGGCTGGGTGTAAGGATCCTTAAGGGGGATTGTACCCTTGTTAGTAAAATCCTGAGGTATTGCTCAGGGACTGGACGTAGGTCTCCTGTGGAGAGGAGTTCCGAACCAGGATAAAATCCTTGTGTCTTGTGGATGTGTTTTGTGTGATTGTTATCTTGTTTGCTCTAACTCTAACCTTGTTATTAAGTTGTGCAATCTTTTCAGTAAACAGGTTTTAATCAAAGATCGAAGTTTTATTAACCCATTCACCCCCCCTCTGGGCTAGCTAGCTGGGCAACAAGTGGTATCAGAGCCCGTCTCTTCGACAAAGAAGAAGATCCAACGATCTGAAGAGCAAAGATCAATGGCAGCCCAAAGTCACTTCGAAGGTCAGTCTGTCAACAGACCTCCTTTGTTCGATGGTGAAGATTATACGTATTGGAAGACCAGGATGGAATACTTTCTACAAGGCCACGATTATCAAATCTGGTCAATAGTGGAAGAAGGTGATCTGGTCGTCACAAATGAGAAAGCACAATGGACAGATGAAGATAGAAAGAAAATCTCCTTGAACTGTAAAGCTAAGAGCATTCTATGTTGTGCTCTAAGCAAGAAAGAGTTCAACAGAGTTTCAGCTTGCAAATCATCCATGGAAATGTGGGAAAAGTTAAAGATCACATATGAAGGTACAGACAAAGTAAAGGAGACAAGAATTGACATTCTTGTCACTCAGTATGAAAGATTTCAAATGCAAACAGGTGAGTCTATTACCCAAATGTTTAGTAGATTTACTGACATTACTAATGGCCTAGCAAGTCTAGGAAAGTCATATGAAAATGCAGATATGGTAAGAAAGATTCTCAGATCCCTGCCATCTTCATGGACGGCAAAGGTCACAGCTATCGAAGAAGCTAATGATCTTAAGAGAATGTCAGTAGAAAAACTCATTGGGTCTCTCATGGCCCATGAAATAAACATGGAAAGACTAGGAGAATCCTCCAGTAGAAAGAAGCAGTCAAATGCGCTTAAAGCTAATGGGGACTCATCAGAAGAATCCTTAGATAACAGTGAAGATAGCAAAGATAGTGATGATGAAGAAGCCATGCTCTCAAGAAGATTGCAGAGAATCTTGGCAAAGAAAAAGAAGTTCCAGTCTGGTAGGAGGTACTTCAAGAAAAACAAAGATCTCAAGAGACCAGATGGAAAAGATCAGAAAAGGAATGAGCCACTTTGCTATGAATGCAAGAAACCTGGACATATCAAGGCAGACTGTCCAATGTTAAAGAAAAATGATCACAAGAAGAAGGACAGCTCCAAGAAGTTCAGAAGATTCAAAAAGAAAGCCATGGCAGCTGCATGGGAAAACAGCAGCGACTCAGATAGTGAGTCAAGCTCGAGCAGTGAAGGTGAAGAAGCCAACTTGGCTCTCATGGCGAATACCGAGGATAAGGTAACATCTGATTCTTCTTTCGATTCCTGTAATGACTCAGATTCGGATAATTTGGAAAGTGCATTTAATGAACTCTACAATAAGTATAAAGAAGTATGTAAACTACTTAAGCTAAGCAAGAAAAATATCACATGTCTCGAAAATACCAACTCAGATTTAAAATCTGAAAACGAAGAACTAGAAAAACAAATAGTTGAGCTTAAGAGAAGAAATGAACTATTATGTGAAAATTTAAAAGACAAGAACACAAAAATCACTGACCTAGAAAAACAGGAAAACTCAGATGATTTAAGAAAAACTGTAAATGAATTAAATGAAGAAAACAATACACTAGCAAGCACCCTAGAAAAATTTACCAATGGTAAAAACTCTTTAATATTAAAAGGTGCTAGGAGATCGAGTAAAAAGAAAAATGGATTAGGATATACACCCCCAGATAATGAAGAAACCATAATATACCCTAAAACATATCCAACACCAAAATTTGTACCTGAACAAGATGTAGCATACAAAGCTGATTTCAAATACATAGAAAAAGTAACTAAGTTATCCTGCTGCAGTCACTGCAACAAGTTAGGACATATTAAAATGACATGCCCAACAAGACATAAAAAATGGATATTAAAAGTAAAGTTGATGATACTAACCAATCAGGACCCAAAAAGAATTTGGGTACCTAAAGCTTGATGTTTTCATTTCAGGTTAACCCTCGAGCATCCAAATGGTATTTGGATAGTGGGTGCTCAAGGCATATGTCAGGCAACAAGAAGATATTTGTTGATCTCCAAGCAGAAGAAGGTACAGTCACCTATGGAGATAATGGAAAAGGGACTGTGATAGGAAGCGGGTCTGTGAACATCAAAGGAAAATCAGTCATAAAGGATGTAATGCTGGTCAAAGGGTTAAAGCACAATCTCATCAGCATCAGCCAATTGTGTGACAAAGGCCATCAAATTCAGTTTCAAGAATCAAAATGCAGTATCTTAAAAGATGGTGAAGTCATATTTGAAGCCTACAGAGAAAGAAATTTGTATGTTCTATATCTCGATGAACTCAAGGATCAAGATGTGTGTTTGGCAGCTAGCAAAGATAAATCAACTGAGTTGTGGCACAGAAGATTGGGCCACTGCAGCTTGGATGGGCTGAACAAGCTCAGAAAAAGAAAACTAGTTGAAGGACTGCCAAAGGTAAATTTCAGATTGGATAGCATTTGCAGACCTTGTGCAAGAGGAAAGCACACCAAGAGCTCCTTCAAATCAAAGACTGTAGTAACCACCTCAAAGCCCTTAGAACTACTTCACATGGATTTATTTGGGCCAATGAGGACTACCAGTTTGGGAGGAAAGAATTTTGGATTTGTGATAGTTGATGATTATTCAAGATTCACTTGGATATCCTTTTTAGAGCACAAAGATGACACATTTGAGAATTTTGTCAGTTTCAGCAAGAAAGTTCAGAAAGATCAGAAATTCTCAATTGTCTCTATTCGATCAGATCATGGTGGTGAGTTTCAGAATGAAAAGTTTGCGAAGTTCTGTGATGATCAAGGAATTGAGCACAACTTCTCAGCTCCAAGGACACCTCAACAGAATGGAATTGCTGAGAGGAAAAACAGAACTCTTTTGGATATGGCAAGATCAATGTTATCAGAATATGATCTGCCAAGATATTTCTGGGCCGAAGCTATCAACACTGCATGTTATATCATAAATAGAGTGATGATCAGGCCAATTCTGAAAAAGACTGCTTATGAACTCTACAAAGAAAAGAAGCCAAAGATTAGCCATTTCAGAATATTTGGATGTCCTTGCTTCATCCATAACAATGGAAAAAGAGACATTGGTAAGTTGGATGCCAAATCAGATGAAGGCATTTTCATGGGAAATTAGTGACATTGATGATGCAGATGTCCTGTCTGAAAAATTAAAGAAAACTTCAATTAAGGACAAAGAGGATCCAACTCTGGAAGAACTGCAGCAAACAGAAATCCAACATAAAGATCTTCCAAAGGAATGGAGACATCAGAAAGATCACCCTCCTGAAAACATCATTGGTGATCCATCTGTAGGGGTAAGAACTAGAGGTAATGTAATTCCATGCGACTATTTAGCATTTGTTTCTCAAGTAGAGCCTAAGACAGTCAATGAAGCTTTATCTGATGAATCTTGGATATTAGCCATGCAAGATGAACTAAATCAGTTCAAGAGAAACCAAGTATGGTCACTTGTTCCTAGACCATCCAATCATTCAGTTATTGGCACCAAATGGGTGTTCAGAAATAAACTGGATGAGTCTGGAATAATCTTAAGGAACAAAGCCAGATTGGTGGCTCAAGGCTACTCCCAAGAGGAAGGCATAGATTTCGATGAAACTTATGCACCTGTAGCTAGACTTGAGGCCATTAGGATTTTACTTGCTTATGCATCCGCACTTGATTTAAAACTTTTCCAAATGGATGTCAAATCAGCCTTTTTAAATGGTTTCATCAAGGAGGAAGTTTATGTTGAACAACCTCCAGGTTTTGACGACTCTGAATTTCCAAATCATGTATTTAAACTACATAAGGCTTTATATGGTCTAAAGCAAGCTCCTAGAGCCTGGTATGAAAGGCTCAGTAATTTCTTATTAGATCATGGTTTCACTAGAGGAAAAGTAGATAGTACATTATTTATAAAATCTAAGGTTAAACATATACTTCTTGTACAAATCTATGTGGATGATATTATTTTTGGATCTACTGATGAATCTCTGTGCAAGTACTTTGAAAAGCTTATGCAGGGAGAATTCGAAATGAGCTTGATGGGGGAGTTAAGCTACTTCCTTGGATTGCAAATCAAGCAAGGGAAGGATGGCACTCATATCTGTCAAGCAAAGTACACCAAAGAGCTGTTGAAGAAATTTGGATTTGAAGATGCAAAGCCATTATCAACTCCAATGAGCACATCAACCAGAATGGACAGTGATCAAAAAGGTAAAAGGGTAGATCAAAAGAATTATCGAGGTATGATAGGATCATTACTTTACTTAACTGCCAGTAGACCAGATATTTTGTTCAGTGTATGCATGTGTGCTAGATATCAGGCAGACCCTAGAGAGTCTCACTTAATCTCTGTAAAAAGAATATTTAGATATTTAGCTAGAACTCATGATTTAGGTCTCTGGTATCCTAGATCTTGTGAGATAAATCTAATAGGATATTCAGATGCTGATTATGCTGGTTGCAAAGTAGATAGAAAGAGCACCAGTGGTTGTTGTCAGTTTCTTGCAGGATGCTTAATATCATGGACATCCAAGAAACAAAATTCAGTAGCTCTATCAACAGCTGAGGCGGAATATGTTGCTGCTGGAAGTTGCTGTACACAACTTCTTTGGATAAAGCAACAACTTGAAGATTTCGGCATTCACATCAAATCAATTCCTCTATTGTGTGATAATACTAGTGCCATCAACCTCACCAAAAATCCAGTTCAACACTCAAGGACGAAACACATTGAGGTAAGATATCATTTTATTCGAGACCATGTAGCTAGTGGTAATTTAGAAATTTCGTTTATAGATACAAATGGTCAATTGGCAGATATCTTCACAAAAGCCCTACCTGAAGAGAGATTTACATCTCTTAGAAGGGAACTAGGGATGTGCAATTTGTGAAAGAATTTCTGTGATTTTATTGACATATAAATTTTTCAGATTAAATGAAAAGTTCTCTCTCCGTTAAAGTTAATCAAAACTCAGTTATCTATATGCTTTGACCGCTTCTGTGTAGAAAGTTGTTTGACTTGTCAAACCTTTTTGTCGCTTTCTACCTTTGCCGCCGTTTGGCGCTCCTCCTGTCATTAAAGTAATATTATTTTTTTTTTACCCAAACCGCTTTGAGATCGATTCGTCTTCCACCTTTACCATTTTTATTCTCTATCTGTTCACCCAAAGCCGATGCCCTAACGACTTTGGGATCAACTCTCTGCATCTTTCGAAGCCTTCTTCTCTTCCCGCGAAGAATTCCTTCGAGAACCTCCGTCCCTTCCATCATCCTCCCTTCCAGAATCCTTTCTTCTCTGCACCCATGGCCGCTCCGTTGATCTCCGGAAGTGTTGGGGGCTACAGTGCTGAGTATTTATCCCCAAAGGAGCAAGAAAGATTTACTTTCGTGAAGACAAAGATTTGCGGAAATAAGGCAGTGGATGTTCAGAACCTTGAGAAGAGTGGCTTGGCCAGGCTAGTGGATACTCTAAGAAGATCGCAGTGGATGGATGTGGTCACCTTCAGCGAAGTAAGCTACCCGGATTTGGTAAAAGCCTTCTACATCTGTCTGAAGTCAGAAGCAGATGGATCTCTTGTTTCCTCTGTCAAGGGTATCCAAATCAGAATAACCCCTGAGCTATTGCGTGATCTGTTTGGAGTAAAGACCTCGGGATTTAGTGGCATTCACTCTGTGAATGATGAAGTCAAAGGTCTCGGGATCATCGGTCCAGGATTTAAGTTGAAGGATGGGAAGCTGGATATTAATCAGATGACCGCGTTCAACCGGTTGCTGCATTTTATAGTCTGCCAAATCTTAGTTCCCCGAAGTGCAACCTTTTCCTCATGCACTAGGGCAGATTCGGACATTATGTTCTGGGCAATCCAGAACAAAGAGATAAACCTGGCCGCTGTGATGATTGAGCGAATGAAGTTTGCACATGCTCAGTTATGGGAAACAAAGAGCAAGTTGAATGTTTCCCTTCCATATGCCCATCTTCTGACCAAGATTTTCAAGCATTTGGAGTAGATCTGTCAGGTGCGGTAGCTGAAAAGATGGGCCAGTCTATAAGGTCCAGAAACCTGAAGAAAAGTGGCTTTTCAGTGCAAGAAGGAGTATGGTCGAAATCCTCTGTGGCTGAAGGGGAAGCAGTTATTGCAGATATTCCAGAAGCAGTAGAAGTAGAGCAAGCAGCAGCAAGTCCAGCAGAGCAAGAGCCAGATGAGTCAGCTGTGGGATGCCAATCCGAAGCTCCATTGGAAGATGTTGTCTTGGAAGAAGCTCCTGCTCAGGGGGAGCAAGAAAATATTGATGTCCCTGCTCCCATTCAGGGGGAGCATGCTGAGAGTGAAAAGCCAGAGAATGCAGCCTTTTCTGAGCAAGCTGCACCTTCTCAGGAAACTTCAGGTCCAGCCTTGGTTGATGCTAGTGAAGGCCCAAGTGCACCAGTAAATCTTGAGGAGCCTGTCTCTCAGCCAAGTAAGCAGAAAAGAATTGTTCATAGGAGGTCAAGGAAGGGCCATAGGAAAATAAAGTTGAAGCATGTTATGGCCTTGCTAAAAGCCCAAGGAGAGATCCTGACATCAGTTCAGAATGGTATTCAAGGAATTGTTTCAAATCAGGTGTCAACCTCCTCAGACGTATCCTCAATAAGAAATGCAATGAGGTATTTCAATAAGGAAATGTCTGATATGAAGAACTTGCTGGCTAGTATTTCAAAGTCTAGTGGTGTCCCTCCTGCACCTACTCAGAGCAGTCCAGCTGAAGTTCCTAGGCCACCAGGGCCTCCAGCTGAAGTTCCTAGGCCACCAGGGCCTCCAGCAGAAGTCTCAGGGCCAACAGGGCCGCCAGCTCAAGGGTCAGGGCCATCAGGGCCATCAGTTGTAGGGTCACCCGGACCAGTGGCAGCCTCAGGGTCTTCAGGACCATCTCCTGCAGTCAGAGACAGTCAGGCCAAGGGAAAGGAGCCAGTGTCAGTATCCAAGGCCCCTGATACTTCATCTCTTGCCACTCCAACCCTCTCCACACCTTCATCTCCTCCTACTGCACCTCCTGCTCCACCAACCATAAAACATCCAATGCCTCGCACCAAACCTTCCTCATCCTCTACTTCCTCTCAACCCTCCTTCTCACCTACTCCAGCTCTCATCTCAGCTTCATCCTCAGTAACTCCTCAACCTTCTCCTATTCAAACTCAATCATCTCATCCTCAACCAACCTCTTCCTTTAATCCGAAACACCTTTTCTATCCTCCTACTCCTCCTAATTCTGTTACCTTTCCTCCAGTAAAACCTATGCCCCTTGGTATTTTTGACACCAATGTTCCCGACCCTTTTGAAAGGAACACTCTCCTCACTATTCTCTCCACAGCCTCTCACATTCACAGGACTGACCCTCCTAGTCCTGTCTTGAAAAAGAGAAAAACCTCTTCCTCTCTAAGCACTCCTTCTGCTTCTCTCTTCCCTCCTTTATGGTACTCTCTTACCCTTGATCCTAAGAGAAGACCTATCTACAGAGAATACCTCCAGAAATGCATTCTTTCTACCATTTATGGTATTCCTTTTCTCAACCTCTCCGATCACCTAGCCATTGTTCTTCCTTTTACTCAGATATCTCAACCTTTCAAATCCAAAATCTTTGAGGGCACTGAGTTCAAGACTGAAGATCAGTGGGCAGCCATCAAAGGGAACAAGGCTCAGTACTCAAAATACCTGACTGCAAGGGCCGAATCTCTCTCTCTCAGAGCTCACCCACTCACCTTCTCTGAGTGGTTTCTCTTCCAGCACAAGAACTCTTGGGGATCCTTCATTCTGAAGGAAATTCGAATTGCCAGAGCCTTTCAGTTGTACAGTGACTTCTGTTATTTGAACAAAATTCCAGAAGTTCAATTTTGCCAGTTCAACTCACAGGTTACTGTGCGGCAATCAGAGACCCCTCTCAACCTTCCTTTTACAGTGGATTTTGTCTCCTTCAAGACTGAGTTTCCAGTTCTTCTGCCGAAGCTGCACTCGTTAGTGCTTAATTCAGATGCTGGATCTCATGCTCTCGACATGTTTGCAAGGCAGCTGGGCCGGATGTCAGCAAAGCAGGGCCGATCTCCCTCCTTCTTGCGGTTCATCTTCAGAGAATATCACTCTGGCCGCATCTCTTCTCTAACCTTAGCTCCACTCATTTCTGAGTGTGAACGACTCATCTCCTCAGAATGGGAGCTTCTATATCGGGCCTCTTATCAGCAACTGGAAGCCATCAATCAAGATCTGGTTAGTCAGAGGAAGTCGACTCTTTCTGCAGAAGCCTTTATGGATCTCAATTCCATCGCACCCATACCAGAGCTCTATGCTGTCTGGGCAGCTAGATATTCTGCCTTCTATGCCCTAAAGCAGGATCTGTTAACTCAGCAACTTCACTATCCAATTTCCTTGGACAGATTTCTCCATAGGGCCAGTTTTGGCAAGAGTACCTACTTCAGATTCATTTTGGACAAAACTCAGTATGGAGAGTTCATAGAGCAGCAAAGGCAACTCTACATTCAGAGGAACATCCCTTCCATGGGACCCTCCTTCTCAGTGACCTTTGGTGTTTTTCTGCAATTTTTTGAGGATCTTGAGATCAAGGCATGGGCTGTTATCTCACAGCATGCCTCCTTGTTATCTCCTCTGTATTATATTTCTCCCTCTTAATAAAAATCTTTCTCTCTTCTTTGTCTCACAGCTTATCTTTTTGCCTAATGACAAAATGGGGGAGACAACTAACGTAAATCTGAAAAACATATTTCATTTTTTGTCTGATGTTTAGTATATTTTGTCATCATCAAAAAGGGGAGATTGATGACCAAACTGTCCCCATAATAAATATTTCCATTTATTTATATATTAATTTTGATGATTAACAAAATAACTCTAATGGATTTCTTGAGCTTTGAGAACAGGAAGCAAAAGAAAAATGAAAGATCAAGTCAATCTGGTAAGTCCCATCATTTCTAACCAAGTCCCTGTAACGACTTCTTTGATAAGCAGAACGACTCCCTCTTTGACCGGAACACTCAAATCGTTACCGTAACGATTTCTTTAGAACTCGCAACGACTCTCTAGCCGTAACGATTTCTTTAGACCTCGTAACGATTTCTTTAGAACTCGCAACGACTCTCTAGCCGTAACGATTTCTTTAGACCTCGTAACGATTTCTTTAGAACTCGCAACGACTCTCTAGCCGTAACGATTTCTTTAGACCTCGTAACGATTTCTTTAGAACTCGCAACGACTCTCTAGCCGTAACGACTTCTTTAGACCTCGTAACGATTTCTTTAGAACTCGCAACGACTCTCTAGCCGTAACGATTTCTTTAGACCTCGTAACGATTTCTTTAGAACTCGCAACGACTCTCTAGCCGTAACGACTTCTTTAGACCTTGTAACGATCTCTTTACAACTTGATAGTCATAACGATTTCTTTACAACTCAATAGTCATAACGATTTCGTGTATCGACTTCTTTGTTAGTCATAACGATTTCGCGCAACGACTTCTTTGTTAGTCATAACGATTTCGCGCAACGACTTCTTTGTTAGTCATAACGATTTCGCGCAACGACTTCTTTGTTAGTCATAACGATTTCGCGCAACGACTTCTTTGTTAGTCATAACGATTTCGCGCAACGACTTCTTTGTTAGTCATAACGATTTCGCGCAACGACTTCTTTATTAGTCATAACGATTTCGCGCAACGACTTCTTATTAGTCATAACGATTTCTAACGACTTCCTTATTAGCAACGATTTCTTTAGAGCTCACAACGACTTGCCTGTTGTAACGGCTTCATAAGTTATCACAACGATTTCTTTACAGTTCATAACGACTTGCTATAATTCATAACGATTTCATAAGTGATGAAGTCAGCAAGATTCTTTTTATCAAATTTCTTTCTGCATCAGTATAATGCTTTTTAATAGCGTTGAAAAGTCAAAGTCATATCTTGTCTGTTGACTGCTATGCATTAAATGCTCTCTGATCGTATCTCCCATGCATGCAGACAATATCTTCCATTTCTATGCTACTCTGTCTACGTACTTTTTCTTGGACAGAAAGGAGCTTTGCTATATACTGCAATATCTGTTCAATCTCAACTAACAATAGACAGCAGTCCTAGCTGTCTTCTATTTATTGATGATATGCTTACAGATATCTGACAAGACTCATCTGGACAACGTTGGACTCAAGACACAAAGTTCTATGACATCTCTCTGGCGTGTACACCAGGATAAAAGACTGACAATCAGAAGCTTCCTCAGTAACCAGTCTAACGTACACAAGGATAAGAGACAACGGACATATCAACGTTCGAATTTGAATCAGCAGTTTAAATAGAAGACTCAAGACGAAAAGAAAGTGAACTGATAGAAAAACATCGCTTGATCTAAGAAGCAGAAAGGAATCCATCCATTACAATCTTTAGAACCTTGAAGAAGAGCGAAGCCTCCACTCGAAACCTTGTTCTAAGCTCTTAGCTCTCTGTGCTCAAAAGAAATCTTCTCATTTGTAAGAGCCTGTGTGGTCCTTGGAGAGAAAAACCTTGTCAAATCTCTTTCTCTCTCGGGGCTTAGGAGCTTCAGGTTGTAGCTGGTCAAGCTAGAATCTGAAGCCTGTTTTCACAACCTTTTCTGATTAGTTTGTGTTCCCTTCTGGTCGAAGGAAGACCTGGTGGTATCCAGGGTGGTTGTTGTTCCCTTCTGGACGAAGGAAGACCTGGTGGTATCCAGGGTGGTTGTTGTTCCCTTCAGGCTGAAGGAAGACCAGTTGAGGCTGGGTGTAAGGATCCTTAAGGGGGATTGTACCCTTGTTAGTAAAATCCTGAGGTATTGCTCAGGGACTGGACGTAGGTCTCCTGTGGAGAGGAGTTCCGAACCAGGATAAAATCCTTGTGTCTTGTGGATGTGTTTTGTGTGATTGTTATCTTGTTTGCTCTAACTCTAACCTTGTTATTAAGTTGTGCAATCTTTTCAGTAAACAGGTTTTAATCAAAGATCGAAGTTTTATTAACCCATTCACCCCCCCTCTGGGCTAGCTAGCTGGGCAACATAAATGAAGTCGAAGTTTGGATGAAGTCGATGTTTAAGTGAAATCGATGATAAAATCGACGTTTGGATGAAGTCGAAGTTTGGATGAAGTCGATGTTTAAGTGAAATCGTTGATGAAATCGATGTTAAATCGAAGTCGATGTTTGGATGTAGTCGATGTGTAAATAAATCGATGTTGAAGTAAACTGTAATCGATGTGTTTGTATAGTAATCGATGTGGACTTTGAAAACAGTAATTGATGTGGCACTTAGTCAGTAATCGATATGCATTGAAAAATTATTTCTAAAAATTAAACTAAAATCACCATAATTGGTAAAACCTTTCAATAGACTTATGTTTAAAATTTCAACTTAGTTTGACATCATTTAGATACAAAACTTAAGGACAAAGGGTCCAGATGAATTATCTCCCATTTACGAAACCCAATTTTAGAAAAAAAAAAAATTTGCTTACGTAGGCTTGGCTACGTAAGGCATTTATCCCTTGTGTAGGTAAGTTACATGTATCTTAATACATGTTAGAAGTGAAAACCTCACTGTAAATGTGGCTAAGTAGGAAAAGTAGGGGTTTTTATCCTCAACACGTGGGCTTTTTACAATGACAGGTGGGGAAATTACGTGCCAGCCATCATGTAATCTCAAGGCTTATATAAGCTTCCTTGGTCAGCTTCCACAAGAGTTTGGCTATTTCTGGGCTAATACTATTACTGTGACTGTCATCTCCATAAACTACTTCTACTGCTACTGCTGTTGTTGTTGTTATTCCTACTGCTGCTACAGCTGCTATTGTTACGACTGCTACTGCTATTGCTGTTTTCTTTGTGAAGGATCCTCATACTAGGAGAAGAGGAGAATTTCCACATCTTCTGTAGTCAGGTAGGAATCTCCTTCCTCTTGATTCCTTCTTCTTGTTCCCACCCTCTATTTGAATCTTTGAGGATAAGTATCTACTTTGGCATTGTCCTTGAGTTATATTCAGTAAGTTGTGAATTCGTTCTTCCAGTTTCCAGAAAGAAATATACACAAGACCCACAAACCATTGTTTGATCTTCCATAGAAAGTAGAAGCACTTAGAAAGTGTCCTTTTAGTTGGATTTAAACCTTTTTAAACAAAAAGACCAGCATCTGTCGATAGACAGATCCTATCTGTCGACAGATACCCATGGTTCTAGAACCCAGAAACCAGAGCTGTTGACAACCACCAGTAGCTGCCGACAACCAACCAGTGGCTGTCGACAACCACCAGAAAATTTTGACAAATAGAACAATTTCTTCATAAATCCAAGTTGACACATCCTTGTGTTGTCCAAACAAGTTGCCTCTCCCATTTTCTTGGATTCTAAACTATTATACCATTGGATTGAATCATTTATTCATCATCTATATCCATTCTTGGATTATTCTCGGACCTTTCCAGTTATGTTGTTTCCTACATCTTCTTGATATCCTTAACATTAACTCATAGAACCATGTTGTTGTAATATTATGAATACTTACGTACTATACATGCATGTTTAGCAAAAGTGGAACTTGATGACAACTTTGGGTTTTTGGACCCATTTGAAATAAATGCCTGTGCAAATGGGGCTGATCCAGTCCCAAGAGGAGCACCCGAACTCGTTTACTGGCTGTACGGAACGATATTGGATCCACTGGATGTTTGGCATTACATCATATTTACTTGATTTGGTCATCATTTTATTCAGATATAAGTTGAATATGTACTAGCTACTTGAACTAGTATGTGGTTATTGTACTGAACTCTTTCATGCACAAGCTTTAGTTTAGTACTCCCTTTCATGAATGTCATCTACTTATACGAAGTTATAATCACCCTTGATATTCAGTGCTTGCACCAATCAAGTACATTGCCTAATTTTATAGTTGTCATATTCTTTCTATTAATAAGGGTGAATCCTACTGGACATAATTGCTCACCAAATTTTATTCTTCCAGGTGAACAGGAAGAGCCAAATACTTAGGGGCGTGTGTTGAGCGTGTCCACCAACCTTTGAGGATTTTTATAGTACCCATTGAGAACAGTGTTTATAGATGTAAATATTATTTTTTTTTCCCCACTCCTTCTGTGGACTTATATAAGGAGTGTTTTGTATTTCCCTGTAATAAAGACAAATGTTCATATAATCTAAATATATTTCTTATGTCTATTTTCTGTCATTTTCTGATAAATAGTTATTTATTGGGACATGACAGGTTAATTGGTATCAGAGCCTTAGGTTCCGTAAACCTTGGGAATGACCAGTGAGATGGGGTAGAAATCTGGGATTAGTTATGAAGGTAGTAGAAAATTCTGTGTATATATACATATACTTAATTTGATACTTGTTACAGAATGGAAATGAATGCTCGATATCGGCTATTGAGTGTGATGGAGCTATTCCGACAAGATGTAGAGTTGTATGCTCAGGCCCATAGAGAAGCACATATGCAAGTGAAAGAGGAAGTATTGAAGCTAACCACTGGTGCATTCTTAGCAGGAAATCCTCGTGCTTCTTTAGAGTCTATGACTCAAATAATGGGCAATTTGGATAACCTGAAGATAGGACTGTGGAAATGGGAAAATTTATCATCAATTTAAAATTTAAGTTCTGTTTAAATCATGTGGTCTCATGGAAGGCGTATTGCTAATCCAAGTCCCGTCGGATGCTACTCTAGCAAGAGTGACGTGAGATGAATCGGCAATTCGCGCAGCGCGGGCGTGCCAGTCACCGAAGTGATAACCAGATGGTTTGCATCCGAGAGTCGGAAGACTTTAAGTCTATTGTGCACGCCGTTTGACTTCGTCAAACGAAAGTGAGTGGTCGGGTCCTGGACCAAAATCTCGTCGTTGCCTGAGCGCAACGACGTTAATTACATCTCTTTTAGAAAGAGAAAATCATTGATTAATCGCCAGATTAGAAAGCCTCGTGACCTTAAAACGGGACATCCGATAAAGGGTGCGAAGCATAATTGAACTGAAATATTAGGGAGCAAGACGAATGCCTAATCGAACCCATTAGACCTTTCACTCAACCCGCTACCCAATCTCTTTGCCTATTTACTTATTGGTCCTCTTTACCACGAAAAGGTTCAATTCGGCCTTTTAAATCTATTTGAGAAAGACAATTTTGAAAAGAGTGGTCTCTTTGACTTTTTGTTGAAAATAGATACAATTTGGTCTTTTGTTGAAGATCATTTCAATTTGGTTCTCCTTTTTTTGTTGCAAAACATACGATAATCTTTTATTTGCGGAGAAAGGTTTGGTTTGGCTCTTTTAACATCATGCTGCAATCTTTTATTACTTTAAGAAAAAGGCCCAATTTGATCTCTTGTTCTTTTGGAAAACATGGGATGACTTTTGATTTGCTTGAAAAGGGCTCGAATTAGTCATTTGTTCTTTTGCAAAGAAGTGAGACAGTCATTATCACTTAGGAAAGAAGTTTTGATTTGACCCTTCAATCTTTTGGAAAACACAATGTGACCTTCAGCATTTAGAAAAAGTTGAATTTAGTCTTTTATTCTTTTGTAAAAATATGAAGCGCCCTCTCGCTTTTTTTTCTTTGCTTGAAAAGAGTTCAATTGGCCTTTATGATTCCGTTTAGCATTAAAAGATTTTTAATTCACTTTGGTTCTTTTAGAGCATTTGAAATGGAGTTCTATTCGCTCGGCGGGGCTTATTTGGCTCAACGCACTTTGCAGACAGCTTCGATTCGGCACGGCGGGCAGCAGAGACTGAATCAGCGCAGCCCTGCTGAAGTCATAGACATTATTGAATCGGCGCTCGTTTGCAACGTTACCAACTCAATTGGAAGCTAGTGACCTCTTTTAAGGGTTTTGCGCCAACTCAACTCTCACGGGAAAAATTTGATAGCATTTCCCCTTATCGTGGTCGATAAGGAGAAAGCGCAGTACTCATCCGCCACGAGTGGAGATGGCACCAAAAGAGGGCGTATACGACATAGAATGACGTAACCCCAACGATACATGACCCCGATCCCCAAAGCATGCCTCCGGAGATTCGGGCAATATCATGACCGTGCAACCCACGGGACGAATGAGCATTATGTAAACCCACCCGTCCGGACATAGACATTATATTGTCCAACCCGGAGGTGTGGATGGGTCTTATGTTGAGTAACTTGACTGTTAATTGGCTAGTGTCACATTGAGCAATGGTTCTGCTCATATGGCTTCATCCAATATGGTGACCAGGACGTCGAATCGGCACAGCTTTCTCTGGTCTTGCAAGACTGCCAGAACCAGTCCCAAGCCGAATCGGCGCAACTGGCTACCTGTGCAAGAGATGACAGCCGCCCCCCTCCTAGAGCACCCTTGCTCATGGCAAGGATGGTCTTGGAGCTTGAGATGGACTTGTAACCTATTGCTTGGTGGGCCATCCAAGAAAGTATAGGCATTATTTGCCTAATCTCTTAGCTAGAGAATTGAGCATGCAATGACCGAAATGAAGCTTTTATGGGGACTGTTAGAACAGTGATGAAACATCTAAAAAAAAAGAGGGGAGGACAAATCTGCCATATTTAAGTTCCAACATGAGGTATAGATATCATATTATCTAGCATTTTAATGTTTAGAGCTTCAATTGAAATGAGTAGCTGGGGAGCATTCTAAAAAAAAAACACAGAACACATGGTTTAAAAGGGAAGGGGATTTCATATTACCCCTGCGTCAAATAAATGAATGTACAGGTAATGTTTCCCACAATAAATTGGGCATAAATGATAGCCATATGCGACCAAATGCTCAAATTAATCCAAAGGAAGCAGTCATCAACTCATGTTTGAGATCCCTCACAAGTGAAGTTGGGTACTAGAAAACCCAATTCACAGTTTTGGGAAACCCAACGTCTGATCCCCATAAAAGGAGTTCTCACAGTCCCATTAATTGGGAAGGGGAGAAACATATACAAACCCAAGTACAAATAAAATAAAATAAAAAATGGGGTCTAACTACACACAAATCCCAGCAACGTGAGAATGCTTGCACATGGGTAAGAGAATGTGGAAACATAAATTTTTTTATGCACAAAGACACATGATGACAAAAGAAATGATGACTCTTTCTTTCAGAAATAACTCCCGCCAAGATCAATGTGCACATAAAGATTCATAAAGAAATGTGAAAAAGCACGTGAGAGAACAAGAAGAATGATGACAAATCTGCTCTTCACGTCACATAGAAGTGGGATCTCTCCTTCCCACTATATCGATTCACCCACCCTCACTTCTCTTCTCTGCACACCCTCACAAGAAAAGAAATAAGAATGGTCTCATTCTCTCACCCTCACTGGAACACTGTGATGGATGGAAGAGCCGGGAATAAGGAGAGGAGGAGTAAGAGCAAGACGGCGGCGGTTCTCCCTCTCACTGGAACACAATAGATGGAAAAGATGGGGATGAGAAGAGGAGGAAGGCAGTGGCGGCTCTGCCTCTCGCTGGGATGCAACAGATGGGAGGGAGACCCCCCAGGCAACGGCCCTTCTCTGGTTTTTTTTTGCTTTCTGATTTCTACTCTCTCCCCCCAGAAACTTCTGCCGCAAGGCACTTTTTTTTTTTTAAGGGGGGAGAAGGGATGGTCATAGGTCCCTTAAAGTCACCCCTAACATGAGGTCTTTTGGGCCATTTAAATGGGGATTTTTTGTTTTGTGGGGGTCTCCACCAATTGTTGGGCCAGCCATGAAAATGGCCCATTAGGAATTTTGGGGTATCCACAAATGCCCCCCACCCGTGGGCGGCGCGAGAGGGCACGCGAAGCGACATCCGTGGGTGCACTTTAGTCTTTTGACCGTTCACACTAACACAGGCAGGTTTTTTGACTTGTTGTCGTGCTAATGGTCCAATGGTCTGTTTGTGATCTTTTACTTTTGGTTCCATTTGGTGGTGTTGTCCGCGGATGACGGAGGCATGTCACTCTTGGCGGGCTGTTGGGATCTTCTCACCCTTCAATTTTCTTTTGCCTGAATTGTCGTGATCTGACAGAGTTAGCGCGATTCGGCACGGTAGCGCGACTTGACAGGGCCTGTGAATCGACTGAGGAGATCTGCTACTCGCGTCGATTCGGCGTGTCCCACGCGAGTTAGCAGGGGCCCACGAGTTGATGAATAGACCCAACGGGGTCATGAAGACCATTGAATTGACAGTCTGCTTAAGATCTTGTGGACTTCATGAGTTGGTCAATCATTGTCAATTGGATTGCGTTGGCCTATCGCATGAGCCAATGGGGCATACTGGCTTGCTATATGATCTGGTGGATACTTCTAGACCCAGTAAGTGACTTTACTGGTTCCTTTCTTCTGAACCGTCTTGCCGACTGATCATCTTGAATGCGCAACAATCTAAGCATGCAATAGCATTGAGGTATGAGTAGGAAGAAGTAGACTACTTCCACGTCATTGTCACTGATTGTGATAACCAGACTACCGCTTTGGAGATCTTGTAGCTCTCATCAATGCCTCTTTGCTCATAGCTGGATTAACATGCTTTCGTCTTCCTCTTTGAACTTTTGTTGTGTCTGGGTATCGACAGATTTCTTCCAGAAAACTAGTTCTATGGGTGTTGACCAACTTAGCCATTTGTCGACGCCTGCCCCATGAGGTGTTGACAGATTCAATTGAAGTGCACCATGTGTCGACACTTTCTTTTCTGATTGTCGCCTGACTCTCTCAGAAATTTCCTTTGAGGGGCTTGGAAGTTGTCAGAAATGACCTCATGTATAATGACATTTCACTTCATCGCATAAGAGATAGAACTCCGATTGGCATGAAGATAAGCTTTGACTGGCAACAGCACAAAGGCGAGCTTTGACTGGTATGAAGAAGAGCCTCGGCTGGCATTGGCATAAAGGCGAGCTTTGGCTGGCACTGACGTGAAAATAAGCTTTGATTGTCGAGTACCACTTCTGAAAGGATTTCCTTTCTAGAGACTTGAAGCCTACTTGCCTTTATCATCTATCTTTGGATCTTTTTTTTTATTTTCACATTATCGAATTGAGCGCCCTTTCGGGTTTTCACTCAACTCGACCCCCTTTTGCTTTTGTCTATGCGCCCTTTCGGGTTTTCACGTAGCGGGGTACCCAATTTTGCCCATGGCGCCCTTTCAGGTTTTCACCATGGCCGGGTTCTAGCTCTTTTTACCCTTGTCCAGGGGAAACCCAGACAAGTCCAGCGAGGCACCTCTATTTTAAGCCTCTTTTTTTATATATTTTTTTGTATACATATATATATATTATAAAGAGAGATTCATGAGCGGAATATAACTCGACCACCAATCATACCATGATGTTGGTAGATGGTGTGAGGTTATTGGGTTGATTGCAAAATGGTGACCTAGAAAACCTATGTGCTGGCTTCAACAAGGGTTCTGAAAGTAACATCTAATGGCCAGCCAAGGCAAGAAGTCAAGGTGGACTTTATTTGGAGTTTTGAAACGGCAGTGGTATCTAAACCTAGGGTTCTAGAGAGGCATAAATGACAAAGACAGCTTGACAAGAAAGTGGCTTTCTAGATTTAGGAAAAACATAACAAAAGAAGGTCCACTTGGGGGAGCAAAGATAGAACTCCCTCTTCTTGCAACTTTTTTTTACACATTTTTGTTTAACCACATTACTGACCCAAGCGCCCTTTCGGGTTTTCACCGGAGTCAGCCCCTTCTTGCTTTTGCCCACGCACCCTTTCGGGTTTTTACGTGGCAGGGTTCCCAATTTTGCCCACGACGCCCTTTCGGGTTTTCATCGTGGCCGGGTTTTTCTTGTCCTTTTTACCCCTACTCAGCGGTGCAATCCGAGTAGGTCCGACGGGCATCTCTATTTTTAGCCCTTTCATTCATTTTTTTTTTAACACGAGTGTCAAGGTTGTTGACACCTGCTTCATGACCTGCGGACTACTCCATTGGCCTGGTTTTATCTTCAAGTGACGTCAGTTGTATTGGCGACATCGGCTTCAAGACCCACGAACGACTTCGTTGGCTTGGTTTCATATTCAAGTGACGTCAATTGTGTTGACGCCATCGGCTTCAAGACCCACGAATGACTTCATCGGCCTGGTTTCATATTCAGGTGACACCAGTTGTGTTGACGTCATCAGCTTCAAGACCCACGATTGACTTCGTTGGTCTGGTTTCATATTCTAGAGACGTCAGTTATGTTGACGTCGACAGCTTCAAGACCCACGAATGACTTCGTTGGCCTGGTTTCATCTTCCGGTAACATCGGTCGTGTTGACGCCAT
The DNA here is from genome assembly GCA_014218235.1 of Colocasia esculenta. NCBI lineage: Eukaryota > Viridiplantae > Streptophyta > Magnoliopsida > Alismatales > Araceae > Colocasia > Colocasia esculenta. The sequence goes on along the minus strand of CM024759.1, from coordinate 9,953,694 downwards.
CGGCTTCAAGACCTACGAAACACTCCGTTGGCCTGGTTTCATCATCTAGGGACGTCGATTATGTTGACGCCATCAGCTTCAAGACCTACAAGAAACTCTGTCGGCCTGGTTTCATCATCTGGGGACGTCGGTTGTGTTGACGCCATCAGCTTCAAGACCCACGAATGACTTCGCTGGCCTAGTTTCATCATCTGGGGACGTCGGTTATGTCGACGTCATCAGCTTCAAGACCTATGGGAAACTCCGTCGGCCTGGTTTCATCATCTGGGGACGTTGGTTGTGTGGACGCCATCAGCTTCAATACCTACGGGAAACTCTGTCGGCTTCGTTTCATCATCTGGGGACGTCGATTATGTTGACGCCATCAGCTTCAAGACCCACGAATGACTTCGCTGGCTTGATTTCATCATCTGGGGACGTCGGTTATGTCGACGCCATCAGCTTCAAGACCTACGGGAAACTCCGTTGGCCTGGTTTCATCATCTGGGGACGTTGGTTATGTCGACGCCATCAGCTTCAAGACCTACGAGAAACTCCGTCGGCCTGGTTTCATCATCTGGGGACGTCAGTTGTATCGACGCCATCAGCTTCAAGACCTACGGGAAACTCTGTCGGCCTGGTTTCATCATCTGGGGACGTCGGTTATGTTGACGCCATTAGCTTCAAGACCTACGGGAAACTCCGTTGGCCTGGTTTCATATTCTGGGGACGTCGATTATGTTGACGTCATCAGCTTCAAGACCCACGAATGACTTCGTTGGTCTGGTTTCATCTTTCGGTGTTGGAATTTGTGACCTGCAATGAATTGGAGTGGCCAACAATCAGGGGCAATCTATTTGGAGGTATAAGGTCAGAAACCTTTTCTTTTTTATGGCTGGCAAATGTCGATTTGAAAAAAATGAGTTTGAACTCATGAAGGCATGGAAGCCCGATTTGAAATTGTGAGGACGTGAAAGTCCGATTTGAAATCATGAGGGCGTGGAAGCCCGATTTTGAAAGATGTGGGCACAAAGGCCCAGTTTGAAATCATGGGGGCAGAGGAGCCCGATTTGAAAGATGTGAGGACACGAATGTCTATTTTGAAAATATGAAGGCGTGGAAGCCTGATTTTGAAATATATGGACCAAGAGGCCCAACTTGAAAACATGGGGGCGAAGAAGCCCGCTTTTGAAATTTGTGAGAGCATAGATGCCTCGATCTTTTTATTAAACATGTGGGCGCTAAGGTCCCGTTTGAAAAATATGATTTTGAGTTTTGAAACATGAATTTTCAAATATGATTGACGCATCGTTATTTCAAAAACGTCGATTTTGTAATTTGACTGGCAAATTGTCACTTTTTTTTTGAAATATGATTGGCCAATTACCAGTTTTGAAATATGATTGGCCAATTGCCAGTTTTGAAATATGATTGATAAATTGTCAATTTTGAAATATGTCTTTTCAAACATGATTGGCAAATTGTCATTTTTTGAAATATGTCTCTTGAAATATGATTTTTTTTTAAATCATGAGCGGCAAACTTGCCGATTTGAAAACATGACTTTTGAAAGTATGATTGGCGAGTCGCCCTTTTTAAAATATGAGTCCTTTTGAAACATGATTGGCAAGCATGCCAATTTTAAAATATGACTTTTGAAAATATGGTTGGCAAGCTTGCCAATTTTAAAATATGACTTTTGAAAACATGGTTGGCAAGACGCCACTTTTAAAATATGAGTTCTTTTGAAATTATGAGTGGCAAGCTTGCTAATTTTAAAATATAACTTTTGAAAACATGGTTGGCGAGACGCCACCTTTTAAAATATGAGTTCTTTTGAAATTATGAGTGACAAGCTTGCCAATTTTAAAATATGACTTTTGAAAACATGGTTGGCTTGACGCCACTTTTTAAAATATGAGTTCTTTTGAAATCATGAACGGCAAGCTTGCCGATTTGAAAATATGGTTGGCGAGACGCCACTTTTAAAAATATGAGTTCTTTTGAAATCATGAATGACAAGCTTGCCGATTTGAAAACATGACTTTTGAAAATATGATTGGTGAGTCGCCATTTTTTTTTGAAATATGAGTTCTTTTAAAATTATGGGCGGCAAGTTTGTCAATTTCAAAACATGAGTTTTGGAAACATGATTGACAATTTGCCAATTTTTTTTTAAATACAGATGACATCGGAATAAGGATAAAGCCTCCGTCAACTTTATTAGGGATCCGGAAAAAAGAATATGCACTCAAAATCCGGTAAGAAAACCCATGTATGAATATGGACATAAGCGGTGAAAGCCCAGTGCGATATGATCATGCGGGCTCATATCGTCGCCCTACAGAAAACACGTAATGTTGTTTGAGGTATTATTTGTCTCAGAACCATAGTCCGACTAGCGGTATGGCTGGCCTCTTTATTTTTTGCTGCTCGTCATCGACAATAGTACCTCAGGTGGCCCTAAAAGAGCCAATTGAGGCCGCCTCGATGATCAGGTCTCATGATGGGTGGTCGGTGTGACCACCTCAGCAAGCTGCTTCCTTTGTTCTGTTTTTTGTCATCATTTTTTTTACTCATTCTTTTGTAACTATTTTTTTGTCATTCTTTTCTTTTTTCTTTTTTTTTTTTTTGAATGAACATTTACATCCATGGATGTTACATATGTGATGAACACATGTCCCTAGAGTAACTCATTTTCAGTGAGGTGATCCTTGCCCACTTGCTTGTGATGAGCCGAAGATCTTGAAGTTCCTCTAGGGTGCACGAGCTTCATCTGTGCACTGAGCATCTTGAATTGCTTATACCTTCTAGCTCGTATATTATGGCATGCATATGCCCCCACATTGGCTAGTATAAGCTATCGTATGCTTTTCTTTTCTACTGCATTGGATCCCCATGAGATCGCGGCGGATACACTAGGTACTCGCCCACTTGCAGTTCTCCTTTTTTTATCAAGGACTCAATTTGATCTTTAAGGATGTAGCAGTCCTCTGTAACATGCCCCGGTAGTTGATGATATAAGCAGAATCGGGGATCGTTTTTCTTCTTGATATCTTCTGTCTTTTTAGGCTCGAGTGGGACAATTTTATTATGCCGTTGCGCCCATTCAAAAAGAACTTGTGTCTTATCTTTTGGGAAGGAGTAAGGCTTCTGCAACTTCTCTTGTAGCAGAATTTTCTTTCGCCTTGACAATTTGTCAAGTGAGGAACTGGCTTCCCCTTCATTAACTTCTAGAGTCTGGACATGCCTCTTCCTTTGGCCAGTAGTATCAGCAGAAGAGTACTTGGCGAGGAATGCCTCAATATCAGTGGCAACATTATTCAGTCGATCGAACGTTCTGATGTCGATGCCACCCATTCTATTTAGAATCTCCTTTTGCAGGTTGTTCTTGCATATATTGACAGCCTCTTCTTCATATAGTGGCTACTTGTATTTCCTACAGACGTTCATCCACCGTCGGATATAGTCTCGGGCTGGTTCCCCACCTCCTTGAGAAATGACATGTAATTTAGTCGCCGAGATTGCTTCCTCAGCCATATAGGGGACCGCTTCAAGTACTTCTTGTTTGCCTAGTCTTTCTGCCATGGGCTTGACAGAACGATTTGAATATGTGCACCTACTTGATAAGGACCTACAAACTGTCGGCCCACGGGTCACATTTCTCATTACCTTTGTATGGTGCATATCATGAACACCAGGGCATGGAGCCGCACTATCATGGGGTGTAGCGTTAATGCTACCACTCATCCCTGTCAGCCTCATCAAGCTATTCACCAGTGCTGGATCCGCCAAGCTTGGGCGGGTATGGGTCGGTTGCATGGACACCCTCTCTATTTGTGGCTTTAGGGCAAACTCTTGGCCTTTTGTTGAATAGGTCTCCGGCCGTTTTGGAGTCATTTGATATGGATGTGTGAGCAAGATGCCCCCAATGTGGACTGGCATCGATTGCGACATTGCTGGCAGAATTTGGGATGGGCTGATGTCACTTTGCAATTCTTCGACCAAGCCTCCCATTTCTTTTGCTGCCGACATATATGCCTCTTTTTCTTGAATCTGCTTTCTCAGCATTTCAATCTCCATTTGATATCTTTGCGATTGAGCTACCATAACAGGATCATCCGCAGGTATGCGGGGAATATTAGCCAATGGCTTAGAGCCGCATTCCTTTTTGATATTTGAGCAGGTCCTATTTGGAACCTCACTGATGGGATTGCTTGGATCAGGTTCAATCCTTTCTCGTACCATTTGAGGAGCATGGGATGACTCAGACTGCTCCCTTAATGCCAGGAACTCAACAAAAGATGGTATTTTGCCCCCAGCCTCTTGATTCTTGTACACCTTCAGTGGAGGTGGAGCCTGCATCTCTTGGGTCTCATGCTCTGGAATCTTATAAGACGCTTCTCCCCTGAGAATAATGGTGCGATCCGTCAGAGGTAGTTTCTCCCACCTTCTTTTGGATCTTGTGAGAGACTGCGGATTTGACGATCTGGTCTGATTCACCCCATTGGAATTGTAGTTGATCTCTTCTCCTTCACCATGTTTGTTCATATCTGGCAAGGACGATATAGTGTTGCAGGAAAGAGTAACAAGTATTTTCTCCTCCTTCCTTTCATGCTTCGTCGGTACTTGCCCCCAGAGCAGTTCTTCTTGGGGTTGAGATCTTTCTTGCTCAACTGCCTCTTCTAGCTTCAATATTTCCAGCTCCTCCCACGAAACATATTCTTGTAGTCGGACAGGATACCTTTCAGGTTGCTCATACTTATCCAACTCATCTATTAATGCTTGCAACTGTTCTAGTGATGGGCTGCCCCCTCTGTACAATGGTAGGGGTGTTTGCCGTCTTCTGTTGCTAACATTTCTCATGGAGATTACTTGGGGCTTCGCCAGATGCCCTACTGAAGTGACAGTTGGCAGCGATGGTTGAAGTAGCATCCCTTGAACGTGTGCCTGTGGAGTAGGCCATTTGGACGAACCCCTGATTCCCTTCTGAGGCACCTTCTTCCAACTCTCTTGATCTCTGGCAGGGGCTAAATTGTAGTGTTCATAACTAGCTTCAGAAATCTCTTCCGACAGTTGTTGGTATAGTGATACCATGTTAGCTGTTAGCTGTCGAATAGGAGCTTCATGTGGTTGAGGTGGACTCACTTTATATTCACCCATCTGTAGCTCCCCCTTCCTGATCAAGGATTCCATGATGTCCTTGAACACATAACAATCCTCTATGCTATGTCCCAAGACTTGATGATATGGGCAAAATAGAGGGTCATCTTTCTTTCCCGCTTCATCGGGTTTTTTGGGTGTTGGAAATGTAACCTTATTGTAATGAGTGGCCCATTCGAACAATGTTTTTGTTTTCTCCTTCGGGAAAGAGTATGGCTTTCTAAATTTGTCTGGGAGAAGCATATTCCGCCTTGGAGTCTTAGGTTTGGTGCCAGAAGACCCAACACTCTTCTGTTGTTCAAAGCTCTTTAGATCAACAGTGTTCGCCTCTTTTCCGACAGGCTTTTTATTGGCTGGCTTATCCTTTTGATTTGTGAATGAGTTGGTGGGGTATTTTACCAGGAAGGTTTCTATTTCCGCCACCACATTGTTTAGCTTATCGAACGATCGAATCTCCATTCCGATCATTCTTTCTAACAGTTCTCTTTTCAAGCTTTGTTTGCAAAGCTGGACCGCATCTTCTTGATGGGGAGGCCGCTTACACCTCATGCTGAGGTTTCTCCACCGCTGGATATAGTCCAATGCAGACTCATCATTCTTTTGCTTGGTTGCGTAGAACTCGGCAACTGTTACCTCCCTCTCAGCAATATAAAATCTCTCTCTGAACTTCTTTTGCATGTCGGTCCAATCAGAGATGGATCCTGCTGGCAGACTGGAATACCATTCGAATGTCAGGCCTGTTAGAGAGGAGCCGAAGAACTTCAAAAGGTACGACTCATCGGCGGCTAGGTCTCCCATCACATTAATATAGTATGCGATGTGCTCTTTTGGCAACCCTTGCCCATTGAATTTATCAAACTTTGGAGGTTTAGTGACGCCCAGGGGTAGCCTCTTTGCGGCATGGTGCGCAGGGTAGGGTACCCTATACGCATCAAAGGCCATTTGCTCTCCATCACCCCGCTCGGCGAGTCTCATGTCAATCATCTGTTCCAGCATCAATTTACTAATGGTGGTGGGGTCCACTTGTTGAGGGTAGAAGTGGGCCGGCTGGTTGTTTGGAGTGTTGATGATAGCCACCGGGGGTACTGGGGGCAGCTCTTGATTTTCAAATTGCTGCTCAGGTACGTGAGCAGGCAAAGACTGTTGTTGCTGCAAGAGAGACTACTGCTGCTGCTGCTGTTGGAAGAACTGCGGCTGCGAAAGTGTATACTGGGCCTGCGTCCGCTGTTGTTGGGCTACAGCCACGGGTGACTGTTGCGGTTGTCCATTTACTATCCGCACGACTGCACGCTGAGCCGAAGCTTCAATTGACCCTACGGTCCCTTGGGGGGTCTCTCCTGAGCCCTCCACTGCTCGGGATGCATGTCCCTCAGTCTCTTTGCCCTTGATTTGTCGCTTAAGCTCCGCGATCTCGGCTTGGTATTGCTGCAACAGCTCCATGATAGCTGGATCTATAGGTGCAGCAAAGGGAATCTCCTGCGAAGTGCCCCCGGGAGTCATTTCCGGCGGTGGTGGCGGAGGTGGGATCTCATCGCTGCCCCCACTACCTTGGGCGGTGACCACATTGGCACTAACCACCACCATTTCTGTTGTAGATGGGTTCTCATGTCCATATGCGGCTAGGGGTGTCAATGGGCCGGGCCTGGACCGGGCCTTGCTAGGCCTGGCCCAGGCCCGGTTTTTTAAAATCCGGCCCGGGCCCGGCCCAGGCCCGGGGGTAGGCCCGGTATGGCCCGGCCCGGCCCGGCCCAGAAAAAGCCCGAAAAGCCCGGCCCGGCCCGAAAAATAAAAAAATATATTATTTTTTATTTATATAATATATAATTTTCATATATCTACTATAATATATCTATAAAAAATATATATTTTACTTATATCTATATTAACATTTAACTTGTAAAAGATTATGTTTTTAGTAGATTTATTGTAGAAAAAATACATATAACTCTCTTTCTAAATATAAATTTTGAATTTAATATAAATTATGTTTATTCTTTTTCCGGGCCGGCGGGCCGACCGGGCCGGGCCACACAAAGCCCAAGCCCGGCCCTATTTTTTTCCGGGCCGGGCCAAAAATTTGTAGCGGGCTCATTTTTTCGGCCCAAGCCCGGTTAAAACCGGGCCGGGCTTGCGGGCCTCCGGGCCGGCCCGGCCCAATTGACACACCTATATGCGGCTGCTAGGGCTGCTGCCGCTGCTCTTCTCCTAGTGATGGCACCAGGTCTTTCTGCCAATTCCATCAACTCTTCATTTTCAGTAGGTAGGGCCCCATATCTGCCCCACACACCGGCCATGTGGCAGGAGAAGACTTTAAGGTTCCCATGTCGGTCTCTTTCAACCCTCCGGGCAGGGAAAGTCAATCTTTCAAAAACTGATATCTGGGGTTTGGCTTCCCCAGGCTACTCATGGCCATGTCCACAAGGAACGTCATTTTCACCCGAGCTACTCTCAGCTTCAGCCTGTGGATCTTCTATGGCTCTTGGTGGTCTTGACCTCTATAGAGGAGAGGTGGTGAGGCCGAGTATATGGTCACGTGACCTATGGATCTCTTCTCGATGGCAGTGGCGCGCAGCCACAATAGCAGGTGCCGGTCGACCCCCCCGAACAGCTGGGATATGAGCAGACCGACGCAGCTCCATTCTCTTGTCATGAAAGCGGGCATAAGCACATGCCCCCCCCCCTGCCGAACTCTGGCGTTGAAGCCCCTGGGTGGCCGATGATAGTCCGGGACCCTTTCAGTAATCACTTTTTTGGTGCATTCTTTTCTAATGCAGGCCCTTCCAGCCTGGGCTTTTGCACTTTCTCAGGTTGCCAGACCTGTTTGAATTTGATGGGCTTTGGGGGCAGCTTGCCCTTGAAGGTGTCATTCATTTCTCCTTTGCTTGTTAAAGCTTGGAAAGAGTTCTTTACGGGTACTCTTGGCATGACCCATTTTGGCACAGCCTCGGTTCTCTTTTCTTGCAAATGGATTCTTAGATCTCCAATTCGCACGCTTTTCCCTGAGGCAGAGACCCGTGCACGACGAGTGACGATGTTCTCAACCTCCTTTGCCTGTTGAAAGTGTCCGTTGGCTCTTTTCTCTTTGTTCTCATTGTGGTTGCCACGCTCCACATGATGCACGTGGCAGCTTAGCTCTTCAGTGGTCTTTTTGACTCCGATCCTTCGCCCAACTTCAGCTTCGGCTTCAGCTCCAGCCTCTTTTTTGACTTCCGGGTGCAGGATGTCAACGAAAGCGACCCCCAAGAAGTTGGGGAACTCCATGACCGGAGGGAAGCTCCCAAAGCGAGTTGGCACAGCCAGGTAGCCGTACCTGGCATGGTCTTGGACAACTAGCGATTCGAAACGCACTCCAGCCATCGCTCTGTTAGTACCTGTTAGCCAATTCAAAATGATAGTCAGTATTGATCATGTAAGGCCACATGACTTTCTATTCTGGCGAAGAGATGAAGGGAAGCTTGGTCCCACCGGGAGTGCCACGATGTGGAAATGGGAAAATTTATCAACAATTTAAAATTTAAGTTCTGTTTAAATCATGTGGTCTCATGGAAGGCGTATTGCTAATCCAAGTCCCACCGGATGCTACTCGAGCAAGAGTGACGTGAGATGAATCGGCAATTCGCGCAGCGCGGGCGTGCCAGTCACCGAAGTGACAACCAGATGGTTTGCCTCCGAGAGTCGAAGGACTTTAAGTCTATTGTGCGCGCCGTTTGACTTCGTCAAACGAAAGTGAGTGGTCGGGTCCTGGACCAAAATCTCGTCGTTGCCTGAGTGCAACGACGTTAATTACATCTCTTTTAGAAAGAGAAAACCTTTGATTAATCTTCAGATTAGAAAGCCTCGTGACCTTAAAACGGGACATCCGATAAAGGGTGCGAAGCATAATTGAACTGAAATATTATGGAGCAAGACGAACGCCTAATCGAACCCATTAGACCTTTCACTCAACCCGCTACCCAATCTCTTTGACTATTTACTTATTGATCCTCTTTACCATGAAAAGGTTCAATTCGGCCTTTTAAATCTATTTGAGAAAAACAATTCTGAAAAGGGTGGTCTCTTTGACTTTTTGTTGAAAATAGATACAATTTGTTCTTTTGTTGAAGATCATTTTAATTTGGTTCTCCTTTTTTTGTTGCAAAACATACGATAATCTTTTATTTGCGGAGAAAGGTTTGGTTTGGCTCTTTTAACATCATGCTGCAATCTTTTATTACTTTAAGAAAAAGGCCCAATTTGATCTCTTGTTCTTTTGGAAAACATGGGATGACTTTTGATTTGCTTGAAAAGGGCTCGAATTAGTCATTTGTTCTTTTGCAAAGAAGTGAGACAGTCATTATCACTTAGAAAAGAAGTTTTGATTTGACCCTTCAATCTTTTGGAAAACATAATGTGACCTTCGGCATTTAGAAAAAGTTGAATTTAGTCTTTTATTCTTTTGTAAAAATATGAAGCGCCCTCTCGCTTTTTTTTCTTTGCTTGAAAAGAGTTCAATTGGCCTTTATGATTCCGTTTAGCATTAAAATATTTTTAATTCACTTTGGTTCTTTTAGAGCATTTGAAATGGAGTTCTATTCGCTCGGCGGGGCTTATTTGGCTCAACACACTTTGCAGACAGCTTTGATTCGGCGCGGCGGACAGCAGAGACTAAATTGGTGCAGCCCTGCTGAAGTCACAGACATCATTGAATCGGCGCTCGTTTGCAACGTTACCAACTCAATTGGAAGCTAGTGACCTCTTTTAAGGGTTTTGCGCTAACTCAACCCTCGCGGGAAAAATTCGGCAGCATTTCCCCTTATCGTGGTCGATAAGGGGAAAGTGCGGTACTCATCCACCACGAGCGGAGATGGCACCAAAAGAGGGAGTATACGACGTAGAACGACGTAACCCCAACGATACATGACCCCGATCCCCAAGGCATGCCTCTGGAGATTCGGGCAATATCATGATCGTGCAACCCACGGGACGAATGAGCAACATGTAAACCCACCCGTCCGGACATAGACATTATACTGTCCAACCCGGAGGTGTGGATGGGTCTTATGTTGAGTCACTTGACTGTTGATTGGCTAGTGTCACATTGAGCAATGGTTTTGCTCATATGGCTTCAGCTAATATGGTGACCAGGACGTCGAATCGGCGCAGCTTTCCCTGGTCTTGCAAGACTGCCAGAACCAGTCCCAGGCCGAATCGGCGCAACTGGCTACCTGTGCAAGAGGTGACAGCCGCCCCCCTCCTAGAGCACCCTTGCTCATGGCAGGGATGGTCTTGGAGCTTGAGATGGACTTGTAACCTATTGTTTGGTGGGCTATCCAAGAAAGTATATGCATTATTTGCCTAATCTCTTGGCTAGCGAATTGAGCATGCAATGACCGAAATGAAGCTTTTATGGGGACTGTTAGAACAGTGATGAAACATCCAAAAAAAAAAGAGGGGAGGACAAATCTGCCATATTTAAGTTCCAACATGAGGTATAGATATCATATTATCTAACCTTTTAATGTTTAGAGCTTCAATTGAAATGAGTAGCTGGGGAGCATTCTAAAAAAAAACACAGAACACATGGTTTAAAAGGGAAGGGGATTTCATATTACCCCTGCGTCAAATAAATGAATGTACAGGTAATGTTTCCCACAATAAATTGGGCATAAATGATAGCCATATGCGACCAAATGCTCAAATTAATCCAAAGGAAGCAGCCATCAACTCATGTTTGAGATCCCTCACAAGTGAAGTTGGGTACTAGAAAACCAATTCACGGTTTTGGGAAACCCAACGTCTGATCCCCATAAAAGGAGTTCTCACAGTCCCATTAATTGGGAAGGGGAGAAACGTACACAAACCCAAGTACAAATAAAATAAAATAAAAAATGGAGTCTAACTACACACAAATCCCAGCAACCGTGAGAATGCTTGCACATGGGTAAGAGAATGTGGAAACATAAATTTTTTATGCACAAAGACACATGATGACAAAAGAAATGATGACTCTTTCTTTCAGAAATAACTCCCGCCAAGATCAATGTGCACATAAAGATTCATAAAGAAATGTGAAAAAGCACGTGAGAAAACAAGAAGAATGATGACAAATCTGCTCTTCACGTCACATAGAAGTGGGATCTCTCCTTCCCACTATATCGATTCACCCACCCTCACTTCTCTTCTCTGCACACCCTCACAAGAAAAGAAATAAGAATGGTCTCATTCTCTCACCCTCACTGGAACACTGTGATGGATGGAAGAGCCGGGAATAAGGAGAGGAGGAGCAGAAGCAAGACGGCGGCGGTTCTCCCTCTCACTGGAACACAATAGATGGAAAAGATGGGGATGAGAAGAGGAGGAAGGCAGTGGCGGCTCTACCTCTCTCTGGGATGCAACAGATGGGAGGGAGAGCCCCAAGGCGACGACCCTTCTCTGGTTTTTTTTTGCTTTCTGATTTCTACTCTCTCCCCCCAGAAACTTCTGCCGCAAGGCACTTTTTTTTTTAAGGGGGGAGAAGGGATGGTCATAGGTCCCTTAAAGTCACCCCTAACATGGGGTCTTTTGAGCCATTTAAATGGGGATTTTTTGTTTTGTGGGGGTCTCCACCAAGAGTTGGGCCAGCCATGAAAATGGCCCATTAGGAATTTTGGGGTGTCCACAAGGACAAGATGTGTTGCTACATCAGATTGAAGAATATTGGGAGGTGCTATATGATGCAACAAGGGAGCTGTATCATAATCCTGAGGGAGATCAACAGCCATCTGTGGAGTCTGCTACACTTACATGAATCAAGCTTGGAAGTTTAGGAACTTACTTTTGTTAGCATCTCCTTTTGATAAATAGTGAGTTTGTATGTATAACTCCTCATGTATATATGTAATGAGAGGATGATGATGATGATGATGTAAATGCTCTCGGTTTATTAATGAAAAGCATGTATATTATGTGGTAAAAGAAAGTTTGCATGTGATGAATGTATATATTGGTTTGAGTGACTATATTAATGTATGAATTGTTGGATGTCTCAGATATTTCTCTAAAATAGTCATGGAAGGAGGTGATGCAAACTGGAAAAAGATGGAAAACATCATGCATGACTTGACACGAGTAATGAGGATAGTGGCCAAAAACAATACTCACAATGGAACAAGTATGTTTAAAGATTTCCGAAGTTTAGATCCTCCAAGATTTGTAGGTAGCACAGATCTTGATGAGGCAAAAAATTGGATAAAAAGATATTGAAAGAATTTTTAGGGCAATCTGATGCTTAGAGGAGGATAAAATACGTTTGGTAACATTTCAGTTGGATCGTGATGCACGAGCCTAGTGGGAGGATACATGATCTACTTTAGAAGATCCAAATCAGATAGAACGGGAAGAGTTTGTTGAGTTGTTTAATGAACAGTATTTCTCTGAAGTGGTTCAAGAGAAAAAGGCTACTGAGTTTGCTAATCTAAAGCAACGTGGAATGACAGTGTCTAAATATGAGTCACAATTTGCTCGACTGTCCAAATATGCTTCCCATTTAATAGCCATCAAAAATTTGAAGGCAAAAAGGTTTATGAATGGCTTACGCCCAAAATTTATCACTCAGTTGACGCCCCACTTAATTACAACATACTCCGAAAAGGTCAAGAGGGCCTTGGCTCTAGAAGCTGCAAATGAAACAGTAGAGAGAATTAAAGGGAAGTTTGGAGGAAGTTCTTCAACAACTGACCGCAAGAGGAAGTTGGAGATGGGAAATGCTTCTAAAACACCACAGTCCACCAAGAAATCAGGAAAAGCTCCAATTGAAAATAAAGATGTTTGTCGACATTGTCATCTTAGTGGACACAAAGCTAAGAATTGTTGGCGAAGGTTGGGTGCTTGCCTCCTATGTGGAAGCAATCAACATCGAATTCCTGAATGTCCTATGATGAAAATGTATCGGCATTCTAAAATTCTTGAGCTAAGCAAGGACGTCTGCAGGCCATTCAAGATGTGGAACCAATATCTCCGCAAGAAGGCGGACTTGTTGAAGGTACACTTTTAGTGGACTCCAAACCTGCATATGTTCTATTTGATTCAGGAGCTACTCATTCCTTTATCAGTCATGAGTTTGCTAGATCCTTGGAAATACTATCAGTTCCACTACCTGTACAACTAGAAGTTGCTACTCTTCTTAGTGAAGGAAAGAAACTCAAAGAATATTACCCTGCCAGCAAAATTTTAGTTAAAGGACATATATTCTCTGGTGATTTGATATGCCTTGAGATGTGGGAATATCACATAATCCTTGGGGCAGACTGGTTGTCTAAACACCATGCAAATTTGGATTGCCATTTAAGGCAAGTAACCTTTTTGGGTAAGGAGGTTTCCTCAGTGACTTTTGATAAACCCCGTGTAAGAAGTATACCCATAATATCTGTAGTTAAAGCATGCAAGTTGGTACAGAAAGGGTGTCAAGGATATCTAGTGTCCGTGACAATAATGAACCAGAGTATTACAAGTTTGAAAGATATTCTGGTAGTAAAAGATTTCTCTGATGTATTTCCTAAAGAACTACCCAGATTACCACCTAGTAGAGAAGTGAATTTCTTAATTCAATTGGTTCTGGCAGTGGGATAGTCAAAAAAGTCGGACGATTGACTTGAAGAAATCAGTCGACCGATTCACTAGTCGAAGCAAGGCGATTTCGGATGTTCACGTTGTATCTTCACCAGCCGAAGCATCGATTGAAGCTGAGACAAAAGTCGAACGAGCGAATTTCCAGAATCGGATGACCGAATTTTTAGAATCGGTCGACTGAGAGTTTAATCAATTAGTCAGTCGGAGTCCCAGTCGATGTTGAGCCTAAGATCGAATGACCGATCTTGGGAAATCGGTCGACCGAATACGAAAATCCCAATTTCCATTTTGGATACGACTCTTCTTGTTTTGGATTTGCATGAGTCTATCTTCTAATCTACGACCAAGAAGGAGCCTTTTGGTCGTGGGTCTTAAGGTAGAAGTATATTCTTGTGTGCAGTATAAATATACATCTTTGGAGAAGAGATTTCAGCACAAGGTTAGGTCAAGAACGCATAGGTGAACCAGAACTTCTTCCAAATTTTCTTCTTCCAGGGTTGCTGGTACAAGTTGAAGCTTTGGACGTCAAGTGTGATCTGCATTCATAAAGCCACGTCCAAGGAAGCTAGTTCAATTTGTTTGGCTTCTACTCCAGCATTTCTTAACGACTCAAACATGGGATTTCTGAACTGTGTTTTTAATTTTCTTTGTTGTTCTATGGGTTGAGAAACATCTCACAACACTTACTCTTCATAAGCTTTGTGTGTGTGAGAAGTGTGCTCGTGGTTTACAAGCGGGTGTGTGTGTGTGTTTTGACAGCGAGGTCTTGTCTTGTTGAGATGTGCATGTGTGTGTGTGGAGGGGTTGTACTCTGTATCTCCAGCCAAGTTTAGAGTAGTGTGTTGCCACCTCATGTGTGTGAGGGGTGGACATAGGCGCACAATCCTTGTGTGACCGAACCGCCTAAATAACTGCGCACTATGTGGTTTGTTCCTTTTGTTCTACCTCTTCTATGTACGTGGTGGGTTTATGGTAACGTGTCTAGTGCGATAGTTTTTGTTTGTCATATCGAATTAAATTAAATTTTAATTTAGTAGTCAACCAATTCACTCCACCCCTCTTGGTTGTGCATTGCATACGTGCACTTCAAAGTTCCTATTGATTGTTGAAGAGAGAACATCGATTGGTGACTAAAAACATCGATTACTAACTAAAGACATTGATTGGTGACTAAAGATATCGATTACTGACTAAAGACATCGGTTCCTGACTAAAGACATCGATTGATGACTAAAATATCGATTACTGACTAAAGACATTGATTGGTGACTAAAATATCGATTACTGACTAAAGACATCGATTGGTGACTAAAAGCATTGATTGGTGACTAAAGACATCGATTGGTGACTAAAACATCAATTACTGACTAAAGACATCGATTGCTGACTAAAGACATTGATTGCTGACTAAAGACATCGATTGATGAGCAAATATGGTTATAATTATGGGGTAAACGTTGTTTTTTTTTTTATAGCTACATCGCCAAAGTTCAGAAACAAACGTCTAAAGGTGGACTTAAAGGTTTTGGACCTAAGGTCGCACACACAAGATATTACAATTCTACCCCTCTTAAATAAATTTCTCCCTCAAAATTTCAAAGATTACATACCAAATAACTGGGGATATGCATCCTTCATTCCTTACTCTAACTCCCAAGTTTCTTCTTCTATACTGGCACTTCTCCACAACACCATCA
The DNA here is from genome assembly GCA_014218235.1 of Colocasia esculenta. Lineage (NCBI taxonomy): Eukaryota > Viridiplantae > Streptophyta > Magnoliopsida > Alismatales > Araceae > Colocasia > Colocasia esculenta. Next base: position 9,938,269 of record CM024759.1, on the reverse strand, counting down.
TGGGGATCTTCTTATTTTTTAATACTTGTTCCTTGCGGTCTAGTATTTTCACTGGCTTCTCCTCTACAGTCATGTCTGGCTGAAGTTCTAATTCGTCTTGATTGATGATATGAGTGAGGTTTGCCACATACTTCCTCAGCATAGACACATGAAAAACATTGTGGATGTGGGATCATGATGGTGGTAAAGCAAGCTGGTAGGCCACCATTCCAATTCTGGCCAGAACTTCGAATGGTCCCACATATCTGGAGCTGAGCTTTCCTTTCTTACTGAACCTTAAAACACCCTTAGTCGAAGATACCTTCAGAAATACATGATCTCCCACAGAGAATTTCAACGGTGTTCTCCTCTTATCAGCATAGCTCTTTTCCCTATCATGTGCTGCCATGATCCTCCTCTTGATCCATCTGATCTTCTCTATACAGTCTTGAATCAGATCTAACCCAAATAAACTCTTGTCCCCCACTTTAGAACAACAAATAGGGGTCCTACAAGGCCTTCCATACAATGCTTCATAGGGTGCCATACCAATACTAGAATGGTAACTATTATTGTAGGCAAATTCAACCAATGGTAGATGGTCATCCCAATTACCTTGCTAATCAAGACTGCACGCCCTCAACATATCTTCTAGGGTCCTGATGGTTCTCTCAGATTACCCATCAGTTTGGGGGTGGTAAGCTCAGCTGAATTTCAACTGAGTGCCCAAAGCTGATTGCAAACCCCTCCAGAGCCTAGTTGTAAACTTAGAATCTCTGTTAGAAATGATGGACACAGAAATTCCATGCAATCTCACTATTTCTTTGATGTACATTTAAGCCAAGCTTTCCACTGATTGGGTCTTGGTGAAAGCAAGAAAATGTGCTGACTTGGTGAGTCTATCGATAATGACCCAAATGGCATCATGCTTCCTTTTGGTCCTAGGCAAACCTGATACAAAATCCATAGTAATCTGATCCCACTTCCATACATGAATTTCAATCTTCTGCATCAAACCAACTGGTCTTTGGTGCTCAGCCTTAACTAGCTGGTAGGTCAAACATTTACTCACCATTTATGTTGTCTTTCTTCATACCTTGCCACCAAAACCGCTTCTTCATATCTCTGTACATCTTGGTGCTACCAGGGTGAACTAAATACATTGATTTGTGCCCTTCTGACAATAACATCAACCTGGTTTCTTCATCTTTTGGCATGCATAATCGGCCCTGATATCTAAGTACCACCAAATCAGCTTTAACAAATTTTGGCCTACTTAATAATTCCTGCAAGATTTGATCTTTTGACTGGGCCTCTCTAATTTGGCCCAGAAGTGCAGATCCCACCTCGAAACTAGCAAGCCTAATACTCCTTGTGTAGTGACCCTGGATATTTATGCCCATTAAGGCTCCATATCCAAACCTGTCTCCTGCGAATAGATCGAAGTCTCGCAAGGGATAACTCACACAGGTGTCCAGTAAGAATATAAAAGACAACTACAAGAGTATAAGATACAAGAAAGTATATGTATTCATACTCATTTACAACAAATTACACTGTCACAATACATTATTACATGTCCAAGAGAAAAGTAAAACTACTTGGGACACACCCTGAGGAAGCAAAGCTCACACAACAATAACTACAACTCAACTGTTGGTGGTACAAGTCCGCCACAACACTTCTATAAACCAAGCACATTGCTAACACCTGAAAAGTACTATATGAAAGTGAGCCTAAAAAAAGTCACAGGCTCAACAAAGACCTCCTAAAAAGAAAAACAACAATCAGAAACTGTTCAGAGGAATAAACACATCCACCACACAGGGTCTCACTGGTAACACTGATAGTAGAACTACGACATGCTTGAAATAAACATAATTAAACTATATTTAAACATAAACATACTAGCTAACACAACTCACAAAAAATAAAAGGAAACAACAAGACTAGTGCAGAAACACCAGTCCACCATAGTCATCGAAACGAGTAAACCACGAGCCACACATGCCAACTACCAATGAAAGGTAACGAGACTAACAGCAAGGAGTCAATCCACCATACACTAGAATAATAAAACATACCGAAAGACTACCTACAGAAGGGTAAGAACACGACAAGTGTAAGGTTACACAACATGACCTCCACATAACACAACTCCGCCGCAACACCTAAAACTGGTACATGACGTGCCACAACAACCAGCTACCCAAAAAGGGTACATGTACCTGAAATCAAAAGGTACCACAACAGAATCACAATCGCACAACTGCGCCACTAGCATAGTTACACAACTAATGAATAGAAACTATAGCCGGTGAGTCACAACTCACAACAACAACTACTGAAAACCTGAGTCGGAAGGAACGATGCCACCACTTGGGTAAGGACTACTAGTTCATGACGCCAGTATCCAACCCGGACTAACAAACACGAGAACCACCTCTCAATCTCGCAGTCAAGGACAGAAGATCCAACTACAGCTCCACAACCACACTGTGTAACCAAATAACTGTGGAGACCAACCAACACCACTCTGCAGCAACACATGTTGCAGACCCATGCCTGGCACACCTCTACAAGTTCTGGGTCTCGCAGAATGAGGCAAGTGGAAACACAGGACTAGCTGGGGACCAGTACATCTACTGGTGTCCATCCCCCAACCACGAGCACATACAAGCAACCGAACATGGAACACTCGCACACCACAAGTTGCTATCTCACTGTCGTCTTTCCCACAGTCGGACAAGCTACTCAACAAACAAACGAGTGAGGGTGTCTAGGAAGACGACACAAGCATCTATGGTACACACAGTACCGGGACAAACCCCAAGTACAACGTGCCTAGCTCACAAAGAACCTGGGGTACCTGACTAGAGAGGCATTTCAGAATAGGCACCAGACCACCAAACTTAGCAAACACACAAGCTACACCGAATACTTAACATACTCACAAAACCTATATTCATAAAGCACAATACTTCACATTCTAAAATTTCTTGTCATTGGTCATCACATGACCTCTATTGCAACTACATACCACTACACACATATCTCTTATATATCAACATAATAAACATGATTTACATAATATGATCTATTAACCCTAAGTCATGCATTACTAACATTAAACACACTTAAACATACTGGGGCTAGGTCCGCACAAGACCCTCATTGCCCAAAGCCTTACAACACACCTCAGACAACGAAACGCGATAGGATCTACTATCGCGTTATCAATGCGGCAGCTCGACAGACCACAATCACACACAAGAACGTGGAGGAGCCTACAGTCACGTTAAGAATGCGACGGCTCAATAGGCCACGTTCACAAAGAGGAACGCGACGGGGTCTACCGTCGCGATAAGGATGCGACACCCCGACCTGTCACCTTCACAGACAGAAACCCTATTCTAAGGTTTTCACACATAAATCACTTCAAAATCTCATTTTTCATGCACACCAAACTCCTACCAACCAACTAAACTATACTATGAACACAACCACACATAGATTCATGTTTAACATACTTTAAACCATTCAAAGAACACAAGCAAGAGAGAGAAAAGTCCCTACCAACAAGAAGAACTTGAAGAACAAGGCTCGATCGGTGTTCTTCACACTCCGAGCAACTTCCACACGCCAAAACCAAGCCAAAGCACAAGCTCCAAGATCAAAATCGCCACAACAACCTTCCCCTGGCTGGACAAAGCTTCTCTTGCTCTGTTTAGCAGCCAATATGTTTATTGAAACTGGAATCAAGAACACGACGTAGGAGGCTGTCGCGTTCATAACGTGACACCCCTAGCCAATGCGTTCAAAAGCCCGACTTGCCACGCATCACTCAGGCAACTGAAGAACCATAAGAGGCGGTATTGAGAACGCGACGCAGGCAACAGTCGAGTTCACAATGCGACATACAAAGGCCAACCCGTTCTCAACTAGAGAACCAGTGGGCTATTTGAGTCTGGATTTTTGGCCCACAACACCCACACCACGCACGGGAACCACAACCAAGGCTCAATGACCACACATTGGCCGAGAGCACTACACCACAACCATTAAACTTGAATCCTAACGGCCGTAACACTACACCTTGCTTCCTGACTAGGGGAGTGAGAAATCAATTCATCCATCTCTCTCCAATGCTAATACAATTGTAAGGACATAAGCCTCTTCCTGCTTAGAGCATCAACCACAACATTAGTCTTTCCTGGGTGATAATTCATTGAGAAGTGACAATCTTTTAGTAATTCTAACCATCTGTGTTGCCTCAATTTTAAATACTTCTGAGAGAAGATGTACTTTAAACTCTTATGGTAAGTGAATACATCAAATTGCTCTCCATAAAGATAGTGGCGCCAGACCTTAAGTGCATGCACAATGGCTGCCAGCCCTAAATCATGAGTTAGATAGTTCTTTTCATGGTCTTTTAATTGTCTGGAGGCATAAGCAACTACCCTTCCATACAGCATCAAGATTCAACCAATTCCCTTTCGAGATGCTTCAGTGAAAAGTACAAAACCTCCTGGGCCCTATGGTAAGGTGAGTACAGGCGCTGAGGTGAGTTTTTCTTTCAATTCCTGAAAACTGCACTCACAGTCGCTAGTCCACACATAAGGTGCTCCTTTCCTTGTCAATTGAGTCATGAGAAGACCCAATGAAAAGAATCCATCATTGAATCTCCTGTAATACCCAGCTAATCCTCAGAAACTCCTGACTTCGGATGGATTCTTGGGTCACTCTCAATTTAGAATGGCCTCGACCCTTGCTGGGATCAATACGCCACTCCCTGAAATCACATGCCCAAAAAATTGTACTTATGATTACCAAAATTCACATTTATTGAATTTAGCATATAACTTATTCTTCCTTAGAGTTTCTAATACTATCCTCAAGTGTTTTGTGTGCATTTTCTCTATGGGAGAGTAAACTAGAACATCATCTAAAAACACCCCCATGAAATTATCCAAATAGGGCTGAAAAATTCTATTCATGAGATCCATGAATATTGCTGGTGCATTGGTTAACCCGAAGGGCATCACCAGAAATTTATAGTATCCATAACGAGTTCTAAACGTAGTCTTGGGAATGTCCTCTTCTGTCATGCCCCGCCAATTTAGCAGCGAAATAAATCGGGGAGGCATGAACAACGAGTATGGTAATGTAAATTGCGCATACATTCGCAAATATCAGAGCAACTAATGAACAATAATTGCAATAAACTCATCATTTTATTGATAATTCATCTAAACTATTACAACCACTAATTCAGAGCCAAAACACCGGGCTCAATGACTTTATTACATTGGAAAAGAAATCTAAAGCAAATATCTAACTAGACTCTAAGGTACTAAGGACATTCCATCGCTATGACTTCAGGACGCTCATCACTCCAGTCCAATCCCCTTGTTGTGTGTAAGGTCATCACCTGACTTACCTGAAACACATATAACAAATAACGAAGGGTGAGCGATAACGCTCAGTAGGACTTAATATCTCGTGTAAACAAGCATGCTTTAAGTGATTAATATCTTGTAACGCAGGTTAACTAGAGAGAACGATCAAGTATAGTCAAGAGAGTAATAGTACAAGATAACACGTGAACGGTAATACATTTCAAAAGATTATTGCAAAACTAGGATGATAAAGAACTGGCCGTGTAACGAGATAGCGTGTAACGAGATAGCGTGTATGGTTGCACAACAGTGCACTAGTCACGATAGCAAGTAAAGCAAATAACATGTGTTTGGTCGATCATTTTATCAACCACAAGTCAAGTATCATGTACAAGAATGTTTGTGAATTGTCTTAGATTAAATCTTGATAGTCATGCGTTTGGTGTATGCCATCACCTGATCATTAGACCCCCGCGAGTTATAGCCTTTCAGGTGCTCCTCCCAAGGACCAGATCGGGTCCTTATTATGTTGCCTAGCATAGTCATGTTTGTTATCTTAGACAATCACAAATGGCCAAGAGAGTACCAAGAATAGATGAGAGTAGTAGATGAACTAGACGAGAGTGTAGAGAGAACGTGGACAGATGAGAGTAACGAGATATCAGATGAGATAGGGACATATGTGTAAAATGACGAGAAACACACGATAGTAACGGTTGCACGGCACCAAGTCAGGTACCGGCAGTTTGGTGGAAGTCACAACCGCCCACTAGCCGTGCTATGAACACAGGCTAGATGGTCCAGTGTGATCGCAAGATAAGGAGAGAACACTAAGGCCATGGATCGTACTGATCCCTAAGGTGTAACGGGTTTTAGGGTACAACCAGCTCGTTGACTAAGGACGTGCGCCAAAGCCAAGAAGACTTACGGAGGTCTTGACAAGGATTCCCTAGTCCAGTCGAGAGTATTCTCGGTGGAGAGGTGGTCCAAGTCAAGGGAAAGTGTGTAAAACGGGTCCGTCGTGCCTCGAGTGCTCGAAGGCCGAGGGAAAACGGTAACGGTAGATAAAATGCGCGAGTCAATACAGAAACAATTGTATTTAACAAAATAGGATAATTTAATCATATATTTCGATAATTTACCGAATACATTATTGCGTAATTTATCAAGGTCAATGGCAATTTACAATGTTATGAGTGTGCAAGTGTAAAGAAATCTTGAGGATATGACAAGTCGTGCTCACGGCTTTTAAATTAACAAGAATTATTTAAATAAAAATATTCAGGTCGATTATTAAGCTTAACAATACGTGGTTTAACTTGTATAAGGGTTATATGACAAATAAAGCAGGGTTATATGCATAATATGAGATTCTGGCCAAAATTTTAAGAAGGAGACGGGGTGCATGGACGCGTTACTCATAGTGTCGCGACGGGGTATCCTGTCGCGGTTCAGGTCGCGGTGGTGCGGCCTGGCACGACAGGCGAACCGGCTGGTCTGGCCTGGTTCGGGTTGGGAACGCGGCGGCGAGGCCCGTCGCGTTCATGACGCGGCCTGAAGGCCGACCGCGACACTCCTCTTATCGCGGCGTATCGCGCCGCCGCGATAACAGGGGCGGTCCTGGTTTTTCCCTTTTTCTCTGGGCGAGTCCTCTGTGATACAGAGACGTTCTAAATTCCATATAAAATAGTACGGTTGTCCAAAAAGCATGAAACTAGTTTTAAAAGAAAGTAGACATGTATATCTATCAACATGCATGATTAATTTGAAAATAGACAAGGTTTAGACATGCATTGATCAGGTTACTTTTCGGTGACCTAAACATGCACAATCAGAGTTCAATGAATTAATTAGAGATGTATACATGATGAAAAATTCTGAAACTAGCGGCGTTTGAAAGCTAACCTGTAGTAGTATTTATGATAATTTTATCATAGAATGATGTCAAGTTTGCACGAGGTTAAAAAGGAAACAAGGAGGGTCGAGTGCACAGGTCTGATAGATATTCAAAGATTTAATTCTCCCTCATGGGAGATCAAAATCAAGCAAGACCAGAGGCGTTTGAAAGCTATCACATGGTAGTATCAATGAGAATTTTCTCATAGCATGGGAACAAGTACGTGCAAGGTATTAGAGAAAACATGAGATTCGAGTTCATGGTGGCAGCAGGATTTCACGAATTAAATTCTCCCAAATGGGTGAACGAAATACCATGAAATCATAGGGCTTTTGAAGAGGTACATGAAAGATACCTAGGGTAATTATTTCACGATTTTAGCTTGAGAGATTGCCTACCTTTTTGCGCTGTAAAGATCCTAGGGTTGAGGGGTGACGAATTTCGAAGTTCTCCTTGCTCCAACCTCCTTCTTCTCCTTGCTCCAACCCTTCTCCTCATGCTCCAGAGCTCCAGCCACGAAAATGGGGTTGATAGGGTCAAATGAGAAGTGTATAGGGTGGTAATAGAGTCCACACAACTCCGTACTCTTCCCTTCTCTCCTAAATTTCGAAAATTCACAATTATCCTCTATTTTTCTTCCATTTATCCACTTAATGGGTAGGGGAGAGGTTTAATTTCGTAGGTAATGGTTTAGGATAGGATTAGGACTCTTATAGAGACATTTATAAGCTAGTTTAGTCATTATCTTATCCCTTTTTAATTTATTTAAATATTAACTCCGAATTTACACATTTATCTCCCATATTCTAGCATTAATCCACTAATTGGCTTAGGGAGAGATCTAATTTTATGGCTAATGTGTTAGGATGGGATGTGGACTCTTTTTAAGATATATATGAGTCATATTAGTGCTTTAATGACCCCTTTTTAATTAAGAGATAATATAGTTACGAATTTCCCTATTTAATTTGGGTCTCTTATATTTAACCCAATTGTCTCACATCTAAATCTCAATTTTAGATTAGGATAGAGTCCTATTGGGTTAGACTAGGGTTATGACTCTTTTTAAGATGATTAAGAGTTAAAATACTCATTATCTTAACCCTTTTCTATTTATTACTATTTTAGGTACGAATTTAGCTTAATTATCTCTCATCTCATGATGAGCTCTTCTTATTTGGGCCCAACAATCTATGTTAGGTCCATTAGTAAAACTCATTACTAATTTAACTTAATGGGTATTGATTTAATTCCAATTATTCACCCTTTATCCTTATGTAAATCTATTTATCACACTTATTCAAGTAAATTCATATTTTTTTAAATTGAATAAATATTATTCATACCAATATTTCTAATATTCATCATTTGGGCAATTACTCTTAGCCCAATAACTCATGTGAGCTTAATTGTACAACCCATGTACTTACTTTACTTAATGGGTTTTTATTTATCCTTTTATTAGATAATTTATTCATGGGCCAAGATTGTCTATTGGTCTAAATATCATAATGGACTATCATCCTATATTATTTAAAGCCTACTCATATATTTATTTTAATTTATAATCCACTTTGGATCATAAAATAATGGATTCTTCGACTTATTCATTAATTATGCTAATAAGTCGTATAAATTCTTAAACTAAGTCCAAATGATTTTTCTACGCCCAAATTTCATGATGGGTCATTAGAGAACATTATTTATAGTATAACTACTATTTTTACGAAATTTTTATAGGGGCTTATACGCATGTGATAATAATGCGTACCTTTTTAATTGATTGAATTTATTAATTGATAAATTTTCAATTTATCTATAATTATTAATTAATGGATTTTCCGGGGTACTACATCCTCCCCCACTTAAATAGAATTTGGTCCCCAAATTCATATGATATGATACGATTACCTATCTACTCGGAATATTTCATTCCATCATCTCCCCCACTTAAGACTTTGCTATCAAGAAAATGATATGAATTTAACTAAGGGTTTAGTGATGATACCTTGTCCACCTTTATTGGCATGATTTATATCTACAAGAGCTTGTAACTGTTGTTGACGTGGAGTTTGGTTCTTCATTATTGGGCAATCGATGACGCGATGTTGTTGGCTTCCACAACGCAAACATCTGCCCAATTTCTTCCAACAATTATCAATTCGATGCCCTGACTTTTTACAAAATTTACAAAATTCCTTCCGCTTCACTTCCCCTTTCATTCTCTTATCATCGTTTGGTTGATTCTCTATTGTCATAGAGCTGAGATCCTTGGTGTTAGTGTGTGGTTCCTTTAGAAGAGGGCAGTCTTGTATCCGATGCTCCAAACTGCCACATCGCAAACATGCTCCTACTTTCCGCCAGCATTCCTTAGTCACATGACCTGGCTTGCTACAATGAAGGCAGATGATCTTGCTATGTTTCTTTTGTGTGTTCCCCTTCTTGTCTTGGTTGTATCTTTTCTTCTCGTTCTTTTTAGCCGCTTTTCCAATCTTCTTGGTCGTCCTCAAGGCTCCTTTCAGCAGTTGGGCGACTTTCTGACATGCCTGGACTAACTTTCGAGTTGACCTCATTTCGTCTTGTAGGGGCATACGTTCGGCGTCCATTAAGAGTTCCTTCAAGAATAGGGTTGGCATTAGGGTGCTAAAGTAATACTTAAGTTGATACATATATATAGATGAATGTATTCAGATCTTAACCATGGTTCTACCCAATCCTCACATAGGTATGGTAGTTGACTTAGACACATGTCAAGGCAGTTCACCTAGAACATCCTAAGACCAAAAGTATCCTAATAAGGACATCCTAGGCTCTGATACCAACTGTCATGCCCCGCCAATTTAGCAACGGAATAAATCGGGGAGGCATGAACAACGAGTATGGTAATGTAAATTGCGCATACATTCGCAAATAACAGAGCAACTAATGAACAATAATTGCAATAAACTCATCATTTTATTGATAATTCATCTAAACTATTACAACCACTAATTCAGAGCCAAAACACCGGGCTCAATGACTTTATTACATTGGAAAAAAATATTAGGAAATTCGTTTACAACTTTTATGTCCCTGACGGATTGCTGCTTATTCTCAAGGGGAATTGAAAGCACATAAACTAGGTACCCCTAACACCCATTTCTTAACCATTTCATGGCCTTGAGGGCTAATATTAAGTTCTTAGGGCTGAAATTCTTAGGACATTGGTAACTAAACCTTTTTACTCCTAGTTTCTCAAAGGTCAGAGTCCTATATCGATAATCTAGCACTGCAAAATGATTAGCTAACCAGTCCATTCCCAGAATCACATCATAGTCTTACATATCAAGTATGTACACATATGCAGGGAGTTCATGGTTCCCAATTCTGATGCTTACACTAGGAATGGTTGAGGAGAGGGTAATTATCTAACCAATGGGGTAGTCAAGAGTCATAACATCATCTAATAAAGCTAACTCCTTATTTAGCAAGTTGGCAAATTTGTGAGATATAAAAGAATGAGTGGTGTCCGGATCAAATAAAATTCTGGCATGCACTCCTTCAGTCAGAAGAATACCTTCAGCTACAATAGGTGTGTCCCTTGCCTCCTCTTTGGTTAAGGCAAAAACTTTGGCTTGACCTTAGGATTGCTGCCTAGGGGCTTACTACTGCTGCTGAGGCTAGGGGCAATCCTTAACCATGTGTCTTATCTGGACACAACCAAAGCATCTCCCAAAGGCCTTCCAACATTTAGTCTCTGGGTGCCTTTTATCGCATTGAGCACAAACTGGCCATCTCTTACCGCCTCCTCCTTCAGGGTGCCCCGTGAAAGGCTTCTTATTCTTCTCCTTCTTGTCCTTCTCAGGCAAGCTTCTTTTCTTCTCAGGTCTAGCACCTTTGTCCTTGACATACTCGTCATACTCTGCTTCGACTATAAAGGCTATCCTCAAAGCAGCAGTCATAGTTTGAGGATCCATGGGTGCCACCCTATTGCGTACGCCAGACTTTAAACCTCTAACGAATTTCGTTACTCTTCTAGCTTCATCACTACATATATAGGGTGCATACTTTTCCAAACAGGTGAAGATAACTTCATATTCAGATGCACTTAAACCTTTCTACTCCAGTTGAAAGAACTCTATCTCTTTCTTGTTCTTGATGTACTGAGGGGTGTATTTCTCATAGGATACTTGCAAAAATTCTTCCCAACAGATATCATCAGTTCTTCCCTTGAAGATGTTTCTCATCATGCATTGCCACCAATCATCAGCCCTATTTTGAAGCATGTAGGTGGCGAGGTTCACCTTATCCTCCTTTGCAAATCTTATAGCTTTGAAAATATTTTCCATTTCCCTGATCCAACCTTCCACCTCTTCTGGTTGGCTGGTTCCAGAAAAAGCTAGAGGTTTCATTTTCTTCAATTTCTCTACCAATGATATTCTTGCTCCCCTATCCAGTTGGGGAGTTTCATTATTCTTTATCATAGTCTGCACAAACCCATGAAACAACTGCATAAATGCAGTAAAGCCGTCGGGGGTGGCAGAAGCTCCTTGAGAACCACCAGTTGGGGTGTTTTGTGCTCCCCCAGATGAACCTCCAACATCAGTGGGCTTCTCTTGATTGGAAGTATCTAATCATTTTCCTCTTCCGTCCATTCTCTTAAATCAACGCCACCTAATTAGAGACTAGCCCCTCCAAACGAAATTCCTAACATCTTAGTTCCTAAGAATAGAAGATTATATACCCAAAGCACACATGCTCTAATTCTTATTAGCATTTTATTAAGTGAATGGTCATAGATCAGCCTTATCCCATAACCATTGCTCTGATACCATTTGTAGTGACGAACCAACGAGCAAACTAGCCCAACAACCATACTAGTTGGTAGACTTCACAGAAAAGTCACCCATCCTGAGACTACTATCAACTGAGCACTCTTAACTTCAGAGTTCTTTTCCTACTCGAGCTCTGAAAATAATTAGTCCAAGTTGTTAGTAGTCTATTGATTTAGTCCATTTAACATATTCTTATATAAAGTGTTGATGAACAGCCTATCTGCACACACACAGACACACACACACACATATATATATAAACAAAACCATGGAAATATTTGACTAACATATTTTTCTGAAGTTTATAAACATGTATCAAATAAAATAAATTCTGTAAGTTGGTTACACTCATTTAATTTAGAAGTCAAATGCATATGATTTATCTAAGTCTACATCGACTACTACTGTAAGTTCACATCGACTATTGTTTTAACAACACATCGATTACAGTCTACTTAAACATCAATTATGTTTCAACATCGATTTTATTTAAACATCAATTTCATTTAAACATCGATTACATTCAAACATCGATTACATCTCAACATCGATTACACTTAAATATCGATTATGTTTCAACATCGATTTCATTTAAACATTGATTACATTCAAACATCGATTACATCTCAGCATCAATTTCACTTAAACATCAATTTCATTTCAACATCAATTACATCTCAACAGATTTCACTTAAACATCGATTATGTTTCAACATCGATTACATTTTGACATCGATTTCATTTCAACATAGATTACATTTCAGCATCGATTTTACTTAAACATCGATTACGTTCCAACATCGATTACACTCACAGTCTCACATTGACTTCATATGAACATCGATTATGTTTATACATCGATTGTCTTGAACATTGACTCCCTATGAACATTGATTATGTTTAGACATTGACTATCCTTTGGACATCGACTGTCTCTGAACATCAACTCTCTATGAACATTGATTATGTTTATACACTGACTATCCTTTGGACATCGACTATCTCTGAACATCGGCTCTCCTCAAACATCGATTATGTTTTGGACATTGATACCTTGATAATGACCTTTACAATTATTATATTGATTATGGTTTAAATAAGGTCTCATTAAATATGATAAAATTGTGTTAATCATATTTTTGCCTCACATTTCCTTTCAAATTAATTTTTGAAATGCTGAGCGATTCAAATCTTCCCGCAAATTGTCGCGTATCCTTTGTACTAAGGCATTTATTATTTATCATGGGTACAATATCTATGCACGTCATCTTTTACTGGTTATCACTTTCATGACATATTAGCTAGAACTTTAAATGATGACAGAATGATGTTTCCTCTTTAGTATATCCTCCTGTAGTATGGCCAGTGACATTGACTAACAATTTAGATACATTTGAGTTGTCTATCTTCCAGCATTTATTGTCTGCAGGTTTCCGATAGTCACACATGCTTACAACGTTTGACATATCATGTTGACTGGAATGAAGAAGATATCCACATGATCTCCCTCTCACTGTATCTCTATCCAAACATTTATTATCTGTAAATTTTTCGGGTTTCTTACGATAGACCTGCTACAACTGTTAGGAGACACGTTTCAAGATGAGAGACAACGAACACTTCAACGGATATTTTCTCAAGAGAAGATAAATAGAAGTGTGTTGAGGCTATGGAAGATCATCCTTTCAGATAGAAAGACAGAAGAGCTCGACCCTTCATTCAGAAAAAGTCTCTTACTCTTAGCTCTCCACAAAGCAATGCTCCTCTATTTCTTCTAGAGTGTGAGAGCTTGGTTTAGATCTAAGAGAACCTCTTCTTAGTGTAATTCTTTTTGTCTCTTTATTTCTGCCTCAGATCAAGCATTGTATTGTTGCTATTAGCTTGGTCTAAGGGCCATCACCTCTTTACTCTTCTTTGAGTGCTCCTCTTCATCTTTGAAGAGAGGACTTGTTGTGGAGTGGGTGGTTTCTTCCCTTTTGTAGAAAGGAAGACTGGTTGTAACAAGTGGTGTATTGTCTCTTCGTGGAGTGAAGAGAAGGTCAGTTGGTGCTCTGGTGCTGGATGTGTAAGTGTCCTTGAGGGGGACTGTACCCTTGGTTAATGGAATCCCAAGTTGTTGTTTAAGGACTGGAAGTAGGACTCCTTGTGATAGAAGATCTGAACCAGGATAAAATTTCTGTTGTTCATGTGATTGCTTTTATCTCCTTATTCGCTACTCATTAAATATAACTGTTTCGTTTAGTGTTTCTAAAGTTATTTTGTCTCAGAATATTTCTAAGACGAATTTTTAGCAATCCATTCACCCCCCTCTGGACTTGCAACCTGGTCAACATGTGTTACAATTAGTGAGGAGTCTAACGAGTCTTACCGATATATATCTAAGACGGATAGTCTCCACCCGCCCTAAAACTTGTAGAAATTATTTCTCTTTATTTATTTGTGGTCTTAGTTTTTGATTCTCATAGGATAGAGATATATGAATAATATATGCTGCACGTCATGCTCTATAATAAAAATGGACTTACTTATAAATCATTGTTACTTAAACAAATAAGAAATTTGCCATTATTAAATTTATATAGTTTTACATATATTGGAATGGACATCTATGCTATTATAATAAAATACAGTCCTGAGTGCTACCACGTGGCAGCACCATGATGAATTTTTTCCCGCCATACTTGCTAATATAAAAACTCGCTAATGTAACTTCTCTCATCTATTTCTTTCCTATTAAAAGTTTATATTAAACATCTCACTTTTTCTAAAAATTCACATCCTTACTCAAAACCCTTTCCCATTTTACTCTCTTCATCAAAACATCTTCTCTCTCTTTCTAAAAATAATAAAAGAGCATTACATGTTTTTGAATAATCACTTTTATTGAAATTATTATATTAATAATAAATATTATTAACCTCATGTATACGACTTATAAATTTTATTTATTCAAATCTAATAATTACACGGGTATAGAGCTAGTTAAAGGATATTATTGGGTTGACATCAATTAACCATGTGTAACCAACGGTGCAAATTGTCTCTTTTACCCTTCACTTAAAAGAACCCACACCAAACCTCACTGATCACAACTCCACGCCCAATCCCGATCCTATGATATATATCAAAATACATATTGACTCACTTCCATTCCCCACTTTGGGTTACAAGTAGGGGTGTCAATTGGACCGGGCCGGCCCGAAGGCCCGGTGGCCCAGCCCGGTCTAACACGGGCTTGGGCCACAATTTTTTATCTTTTTTTTAAATTGAGCCCGGCCCGGCCCAGCCCGATCTAAGACTGGGCCGACTTCGGGCTTCAGCCGGCTCGGCCCGGGCGGCCCGCCGGCCTGGTTTTCAGCACTGCTGTCGCGTCCTCCGCACTTGCTGCTGCTGCTGCGCACGTGTTGCCACTTGCTACTGCTGCTGCTGCTGCGCACGTGTTGCCGCTGTTGCTGCTGCGCCGCGCTGCACCTGCTGGTTGCTGTTGCTGCGCACCTGCTGGCTGCTGCTGCTGCGCTGCACTTGCTACTACCTGCTGCTGCGCTACACCTGTCGCTGCGCTACACCTGCCGCTGCACTGCACCTGCCGCTGCTGTTGCACCTGCTGCCGGGCCCAACCGGGCCTGGGCCGGGCTGCAAAATTTTGCTTCGGGCCGGGCCAATTTCCAGAAAATCGGGCTTTGGCCCAGGGCCGGGCTGGGCCTGGGCTGATCTCTTAGAGATCGGGCTGGACCTGGGCCTATTCAGGCCCGGCCCAGGCCCGGCCCATTGACACCCTTAGTTACAAGCAAACCAATATATTTGATAAGTAACTTACTCGAATGTTATTTAAATTTAATTTATTTAATAAGATAAAAGAATCGAGTTCAAATAAAATTTTAAATTCATTTTATAAACGAGTTGAGTGTGAGTAAAAATCAACTTGACTAGTTTTAACTCGCAACTAAACTCGTTTATTATTTTAAGTATATAAATTATAAATATATTTAAAATATTTTATATATTATATTAAAATAGTTAAATCAAATAACTTATTAAGACATTTGATATATGAACTTAAAATAAAATAGATTTAGGTCTTGCAAATAATTAATTTTTACTTATAAATTAGATTGAACTTTTACATATATATATATATATATTGTGAACTCACAAATTCAATTAGACTCGTTAAGATATTTGTTAAGAGCTCGAGTTCCAGAGAATTTAAACAAATCAAACTTGAATAGCCATTTTCGATACTCGATAAAACTCGAGCTTGGCTCCACCTTGATTAGAAATGAATGAACAAAACTTAAGTAGCATAGTATTTGGATCGGATCGGCTCGTTTGCATCCCTACTTATGGCACCTATTATAACAAACATGAATTAAATAGTAAGATGTTTTACATGTTAGTCCTCAAAATTTAGCTATTTTCAAATAACCCCCTGTAATCTTGATAGTTCTTAATAGTTCTCTTAAATCTTCTTGGATTAAAAAACAAATCCTTCTAGTTAGTTCTCGTCCAAAAAAATATCATTTTATAAGATATCTTGTCTAAAGTAACTACTTAGGTATTGCAGACAAAAGATGTCCTTAATTTGATCAATAGAGAGAGAGACGGTGCTTGAAATAAATTGTTAACATGGCTAAAGTAACAGAGAACTGAGAAAGTTAAGTCATAAGTTAGAGTCAGACATGAGGTGCTTGAAATAAATTGTCAATCAAATTTGAACTTAATAATTAAGTAAGCCATGGGCTTTGAATTAAACTTTTAGATTAGATTAGGTGAAATAATTTCAAGGGTAAATTAATTAAAAGTTCCTATTAAATATTTAACTTATTTTTTAATCTCTGATAGAACTGTAATTTATTATAATAAATATTATCTTTTATTTCAATATACTTTAAAATTTATTACAAAAATAAATTTTTTATTACAATCAGTTACTGTTAATTAATTTACCTTACTTTCAACCGAAAAACCTAAATGGCAAAAAAAAAAAAAGTGTTGCCCACTTCTCTACAAATTACATGGCTGCTGATTTGGGCCGGCGGGCAGTATTGGGCCGGCCAACAAACACCTTTTTGGGCAAGCCGACAACACACCCGCCACCCCTTTCTCTCTCCATCTGTGTCTGTCCCTCTGTGAACACCCAACCAGCCTGCGTGTATCTACTGAATCTTACACTACTCTCCACTCTCTCTCTCTCTTGACTCTTCGCCTTCCTCTGATCTCTCTCTCTTTCTCTCTCTAAACCCCGCCTCCACGCTTTCGACTATATAGGTCTTCTCTCTCTCTCGGATTCCCGCCGTCGCAATCCCGGTGTCTTTGTGTGTATCCCTCTCCACGTTGCTGCAGCTGAGGCCGGAGTTGGATGAAGACGAGATCGGCACCAGGGAGGGAACACCGCCTTCCGTTACTGGCTTGATGAGGTCTCTCCATTCACTCATTGCTTCTTCGTTATCTCCTCCTACCCAGATTTCGTATCCACGATTTGGTTCCTCGCCTATTGCCGTTGGGGGGAGTCTAGGGCTTTTAGTCCGCATCGCAGGCTCTACGATCTTGTTGATGACACCGCATGTTAGGTTTCTGAACGATTTCTTGTGTTTGTCGGTTTTTTTTTAAAGACGAAGTAATGTGTTTTTCGAGGGAAGGTGACGGAGGACTTGTTTATGAGTTGGAGTTAGGGGGAAAAATGGAAGCTTCTCTTCATTCTTGAATGCGTTCTATTGCAGAACATCGTGGGTGTGAGTGGTGATCCTCTTCAATCTGGCTATCGCAGCCAAACTGTGGTGTGGTCCCAAGTAGGAGCTTCTCTGTCATGAGGGGAATGGGGAATGGGGAGGATTCGATGCAAGGGAAACAACGTAGCCCGAGCACGTCCAACTTGGGAAGCACTATCAGTCTGTTTGTCAGATCCTTCATGGGATCCGTTATGTCCATTCATCGTCAAGAATCATCACCCGTACCAGTGCCCTGCGATTGACATCTCCTCGAAGGATGGGGTTTTCAACTGACTGTCTTTGTTTTTTTTCTCCAAATAGTTAATCTGTGAAATAGGTGCATTGTGAAAACCCTTGTGTGGATCCCATGGAGCCTTTTCTTGTGTCGGAAAACAGAAATCTTGTGTCTTCACAATCGTCCTAGATCTCTTTCTCTCTTTCTCTCATGACGTCTCTCATGACGTGAGAATTTGCTTTAGAAACATCTGTGGCATCATGGCGATCTTGTCAAGAGCTCTCCTCTTCTCTTTGGACCTCTCAAGATGCTGCTGGTGAAATGTGATTGGAACCTTGGTAGATTTTTTTTAACAGAGTCTGCCTGATATCACTGCTCAGGGTTTCCCATATGAGACTAACCAGTGATCTTCTGTCAGCAGGAACCACTATTTGCCTGCTGTATATTGGTTTTATTGGTGTAAGCACCAAAATGTGATATAGACTTCAGTTGTATCTGTGGTCTAGGAGATCCCAAATAAGAGAAAATGATTTATCTGACATTATCTTATGACGCATGAAATATCAAATTCACTTTCTAAAGATGAACCTCCATTCTTTTTTTTCCTTTTCCAAGTCCATTCACAAGGATTTTTTTTCTTACTCTTTTGAAAATAAACTTCTGATAATTGTTAAAATCTTGGTAATTTCAGTACATGGATAATATTTATGTTCATTTGATTTCTCCCATAGTTTTGCCAAATGGTTAAAATTTTCTCTTTCATTCACATCAGGCATTCCGTTTTTTTACTTTGCCAGTAATTTGTAAACAGTGCCTTTGGATTAATGCTGAACATAATGCTGTATTGTGGGTCTTCAAGTATGCACATAGTGCTCTTACCATTTAATTCAAGATTGTATCTTTTTGCAGTCAGGGAGATGTGCGCCAGTATGGGAAGATGTTCCACAAATCAAAGATCAAATTGGCTGCCCTTGTTGGAATAATTTTATCTGTTGCATCATTGATTGTCCATCTATATCTTGCTAATTCATCAAGCAGAGAGTTTGTATATTACAAACTACCTTCAGATGGCTTCTATGGGCAGGTAGGTTCATTAATTATATTTCATTTGCTACTTTGTACTTGCATGTATTTTTTTTGATTTGCAGGTACGAAATGGCTGTGGAAGCAATTGTATTATTTGTATCATTGAAATGTTAAACCTATGATTAACATCAACTTAGACATGTGATTGAATAATTTGAGAGCACCATATGTTTGACTATCTTTGTGTTGCAGAGGTTCAAGTTCAGAGCGTTATGGGGTCCTGTGAGTTCATTGGCCCCACTACAACCATATGCAAAACCGAGAAGAATATATCCTGGTATAGTTGTTCGTATCATTTATTTTCTTTATTGGTTACAATTGGCAGGTATAATTTCTTCATTATTAACAATATAAGTGAACAACACTTTTAGGTTACTTTGTCATGAGAGACATTCTTGCTGTTATCATGTTTTCATCATCAGGGGCTTATCCCATTTGAGATGAGGATGTTGAATTTGGCAAGTATCAAGTCAATTTGACAATGCTAATATTGGCATGATGATTTTGAATCAATGGTTTTTATTAAAATGTGATAAGTTAGTGTTTATCTATCAAATTACAAAGTTTAGGCATGTTCTAAGATGCAGATCGGGGTTTAGAGAGAGATGTGCATCTATATTATCAAAGGTAACTGAGGTGGTCACCTAGGCGATGAGGTGAGGCGAGGTGGTGCCAAGTTGCCTTGCTTATGCTCATGTCGCCTAGGTGAGTCCAGATCTCCAAGGCCACCTTCCTTGCCTCTGTTTGGCCTGCAAATTGACCCACAAAGAGGTCCATTTAAGCTAGTAATGTTCACTTTTTATTATCATTTAGTGTATTCATATGTATGAGTGTGAATTTGTTTACTTGCCATTTAGTTTGTTTAAATTTTACATATGGGAACAAATGTATTTAGTTAATCATACAATAATTTGATGCATAGGGATGAATAGTTTTATATAGCTAGTTGTACAATATTTTTTTTTTGAAAAGTGAATGGTGTGTGTATATATATATATATGTATATATATAATGAAAAAAGGTAAAGAATGTATAAGTATAGGCTCACAAAAAGGCCCAAAAAACAACCCAGCCTCCTCATACACCGCCAACCCACAACACTTGAGTAGGTAATATCTAACCCCCCAACAAAGCAAAAAAGGGAGAATTGGACTGATTCACATTACAAACAATAGATGCTCATCCCTTCACTTTCATGCAAATCACTACAAAAAGAGACTTTGCATCCCAAGCAACCTTAGAGAAAATGCTGTTGTTTTTCTCCCTCCAAAGCATCCACAAAGTAGCATGAAGGAAGAGCCACCAGATAGTGTTGTCTCCTTTGGTTGGCCAATGTCTTTTCCACTTCTCAATAAGCATGCGGACCTCACCACACGGAGGAATAGTGCCATGAGTTCTTGCCTCCAACATAGTCCACAACATATAGGCATAGGCGTAGCCCACAAAGATGTGGTCAATAGTCTCCTCTTCCATCCCACAGAGGACACAAACAGTCTGGATATCCAGAATGAAGTGGAGAAGTCTATCTCTCATAGGGAACCTACCTAGAGAGTTATACAATAATTTGGCACATAGGAAGTAGTCTTATGAAATGTTACGAAATATATTTGTTTTATGTATCCATTTTTTGTACTATATATATACACATTTTTGTTAAGGCTCTGATGATGATATTCATTTTTTTGAACTATGTATATTAATATATTGCCTCAATCACCTAGGTCATCACCTAGGCCCCTTGGTTGCCTCGGTTGCCTTTCGCTTCTGTCTATATAGATGTGCATGTGCAAAAAAAAGGAGATGGATATAGGAGTCAATGGATGGGTACATATGTATACCTCTGTTAAGGGATGTTTCCAGGGTCGGAGTGACATGACCATTGGAGTTGAAGGAGGTGCCAGAACTGAAGAACACTGGAGATGAAGGACAATCCTAGGTCACTGGGTTGAGTTTTGTGGCAACAAAGAAGGCAAGTGAAGGTGTGAGACTTTTATATGCTAGGCTTTGGGCCAAGTGTGATGTGCTTGCACTTGGCCTTAGGCCATGCAGGCTGGCTTTTGTACTGGGGTGGATGAGGTGCCTTAAGGTGATAACTTACTAGACCTTGGTGATTGCCTTGATAATATAGGCTGGATATTTAACTGTATGTAAAATTTTAATTCTTTACAAGCTACAGAAATGTAGGCACGGGGAAATGCACTTATGTAAACTATAACCTTATTTAGTTCTACAATTCTGTTAAAATTTTCACTAACAAGCATTTTCTCATAAGCTACTGATTACAATTTAGGGATAATTACCTATATACCCCTATAAGATTATGACTTACCGGCAAGGTTCAAGAACCCGGGGATCGGTCCCGGATCGTCCGGCCCCAAACCGATTAAACCGGCCGATCCCGACCCCGGCTCGACCGAGCCGGGCCGAGCTCGGCCGAGCTAAAGGGGGTTGGAGGGGCCCCCTCAAAAAAATTGAAAAAAAAAATAGAAAAAATATAAACATTATATTTATGCACTGAAATACATGAAAAAATAAGACATGATACATCATTGGTGCTGAGGAAAAGCAATAAAATTATATTTATTGGAATCGCACATTATATTGTCTGGACATAAGGTTTACATAATCTGTTCAAGATATATAATGTTGGTAATATGCCTCATATTGAGTCAAATATTGACTATATGCATCCGTGTTCGCATATATGATAGTAATTAGTGTGTATCCAGGTATTTCAGGCACTTGATATGAGCCATATGACTCATATGAGTCATGTGAATGCGAATCAGACTCAGTGGATTGTGCATATGCTCCGCCTCCAGTGTAATACAATGCATCCGAATATTGAGGATAATGGGGGCCTTTGGGGGGTTTATATAGACCCCCAAGGCCTCCAAGGGCCAAAACTAGTTGTTTCTAGCCGTTGGGGATCGCCCCCCAACGGCTAGTTTTTTGAACTAGTAGTTTGAACCGGATCGGCCCGAGCCGGGCCGATCCGCGGCGGATCGGGCCGGGCTCGGCGAGCCCGTCGAGCCTAGCCGAGCCAGGCCGATCTGCGTGCAGGGACCGGCTGGGTTACCCCGGCTCGGATCGGGAGGGCCAAAACCGAGTCGACTCGGCCGATCCGATCCCGATCGGCCGAGTTTTTGAACCTTGCTTACCAGTATACCCCTACTTTTATGGAAGCTACCCATATATCCCTAAAAACCGTTAACCAGTGTTACACCCCCCACCCCTCGAGATAACATGCGTTCTCCTCCTACCGTCCAATCTCGTTCACCGAAAATGCCCTGGGCCGCCGCTCCCCCCTTTACCTGGGGCGAGCTTGGGCCATCAAACAGTATATCCCCACACGAGGCCCACGATCACCAACTCCTCTCTTCACCCCCTTCCTCGCCTCCTTCCTGATCATGGATGGCAGAGTCCGCCGACTCGGAGCGGAGTCGGCCGACTCTGAGTCGGGTCGGCCCCTGGCGACCCGACTCTGGGGGAACACCGACCCACCCACGGCAGTGTTCCCCCCACCCACCCACGACAGTTCACTATCCCGACTCAGGCCGACTCGGCCCGACTCAGGCCGAGTCTGGCCCGACTCAGGGTCGGGATCGGCTGGGGCCGACCCAGTCACCCGACCCGACTCTGCCATCCTTGTTCCTGATAGCATCCATCCTCTGCCACTCGGCCAGCACCTGTGCCCTCATCTTCTCTTGCGCTGGACCCTCCAACTTCTCCAAGATCCTATCTTCATCATCCCTGAACCCGTAGTAGTTGGCTGTTGAACCCTGAAAATTTACAATGGGCACTTTTATAGGAATGCCAGAAAATATTCATATTGATCGGATGTTTATTTATGCAATATTGGATCTCGATTTTTTATGTAATATTGGATCTCGATTTTTTGTTAAGTCAAGAGAAGGGCTTATTATGAAGGCTGACGTCAAATTCTTCGATGGAGTACAAGTTCAACAAGAACAATGTTTCGGAGAAGATTACAAATTCTTCGACGGTACGAGGTCAACAAGACCAATACTTCGAAGAAGAATACAACCTCTACTTTGTTTACAAGAGGAAGCACCAAACACTTGCAAGACAATACAATATAACTCTTTGTCTTCGTCGAAAGGACGCCAAGCAATGAAGCCCAAGTTCTCTTGTCATAAGGAGCAACAACCCCCGACGAAATGCCCGGGGGATATATTTATAGAAGAGTTAAGGAAGGAGTCCTCCGGGTAGGGAATTCCTACTTGGATGGATAGTCCATGAGCCCTACTCGGATGGACACCCCATCTAAGTAGGGGGTCTACTCGGATGGATGCGCATTTGGGTAGATCTCTCTCCTCACACTCTCTGAAAACTCTATAAATACCCCCCTCTGAACAACGGAAGGGAGAATGGTCGAAGAGTGGATGATCGATCACTCAGCGTGAAGTGTTCGTGCTCGGCAAGCCAAGGTCGACCTCAAATGTGAAACTCCCTTGTATATCCCCCCATGTTGAGCGAGACTCCACGGGGGATGAAATATTAAATGCTCACATGTTTAAACATCTCTATGTTGAGCGAGACTCCATGAAGATGAAAATGTTGTATGTTCATGTGTTTAAATATTTTCCATGTTAAACGGGACTCCATGGAGATAAAATATTTAAACATTAACTTGTTCATTCCCTCATGTCGAGCTAGACTCCATGAGGATGAAGTGTTCGTATGTTTATATGTGCGTACTTCTATGGGGATACTCTGTCCATGCGGAGACTCTACTTGAGGTATGATCATATGATCATTGTATGTTCATATGTGCATCCCTCTATGGGGAGACTCTACCCATGCAGAAGCTTTGCCCGAGGTACGACCATATATTCATTTTAAATGTCATGTGTGTTTCTATGTGGAAACTCCGTTCATACGGAAACTCTGCCCGACACACGATTCGTCCAAACATTAAATTCTCGGGTTTATACTCGTTTGTTCTAAGAAAAACATGTTAAAATATGAAAAGGAGCACATGTTCCCCCAAAATCACACTGTCCTTACCGTCATAAAATACAAATCTCGACTTTATTATCAAAGGTGTTCGGATTCAATCCAATGTAGATTAACACCGACTCCGACCGGTGGAGAAAGGGTCCAGTACACGATACCCAATCGAGTGATAAAATAAATTTGCGGCACAAATACACTAAATCAAGGCACAACCGTTCAATAAATGGACACACCAAATCTCGCATCAAGCAAGTTCCAAAATTAAATGAATTGGCTCGCCCCACACACATAAAAATACTCGCAGCTGGTCATCCGACAAGTTTTGGGCCAGTACGAGGTCCGAAAACAAGAATCGATTCCATACCATGCTACGGTTATGGGACTCGAAGAAAAGTTTTACTTCTTCGTCATAGCCTATGTGCTGAGAAGTGAAAATTCACAAGTAGACGCCTTAGTCAAGTTGGCCTCTGCCATAAAGCTACCTTCCGAAGGGGAATTGGATATAATGGTCCAACATAGAAGACTCATGCCAAGTGTCCTCGACACCGAGCTCAATCTCATGATTATGGAAGCTAATAGCATAGAAGAAAGTGCAAGAATTCAAGATGAAGATTGGCATGAGCCAATCATCATAACAAAGAAGGGTTGGCTACCCTCTGATCAAGCCCAGAAAATTTAGCTCTTGTGAAGAGCCACATCATACAGTTAATAGAAGATCAACTATATAGACTGGTCCATGAAAAAGAGAGGTCAGTTCTTCTGCGTTGCTTGTCTTCAAAAGAAACCAAAATTATCATGCAAGAAGTCCACTCTGGGTTGTGCGGTGCACACCAGACAGGTGAAAAGAATAAAATCAATATCAAATTGAAAGGCTTTTACTGGCCTACCATGTACGCGGACTGCATTCAATATGCTCGTACATGTCATCAATGTCAGGCTTTTGGCCCTATGCCTAGAAAGTCACCCAGTACACTGCATCCTATAACACCGACTTGGCCCTTTGTTGAGTGGGGAATAGATATTGTGGGGTCATTCCCACCCTCATCCCAAGGCCAAAAATTCATATTGGCTACTATAGTTTACTTTTCTCGATGGGCTGAAGCTATTCCATTGCAAGAAGTGACATGTGAAGTTGTTGCCAGATTTCGTCAAACAACACATAATATAGATTTGGTACCCCTCACAGAATCTTGTTCGACAATGGGACGCCATTTCAGAATAAAACAATATATGCCTTGGCAGTTAAATTTCATAGTGTCTGGACAACATTGATAGTCTACAATCCATAAGCCAATGGGTTAGCAAAGGCCTTCAACAAAACACTCCGCAAATTGCTGGCTAAAATAGTTGGCAGTCGGAAACGTGAATGGGGAGAGAAAATACATGAAGCTTTATGGGCTTATCGAACAATATACAAGACCTCTACCGGTTGTTCGCCTTTCTCCCTGGTATATGGGGCTGAGGCTATGATACCCATAGGAATTGAAATGGCATCCTATCGGGTGGCAATGAAAGTTGGACTTCAAGGTCAGGAACAAAATGAAATAGAAAGAAGACTTGAGGAGCTCTCCAATTTAGAAGATAGAAAGAAAGCGACTTGAAGCATAAAAATGTCTCTAAGTATATCAAGTCAGAATGGCTCCTGCATTTGACAAATTGACAAGACCCAGAGCATTTAAACAAGGAGATCTAGTCATGGCCAAATGCAAAGAAGTAATGATGCGGGACAGAGTGGGGGACAACAGAAGAAAAAAGAAAAAAAGGAAAAGATAGTCGAAGTTTCACCGGCGAGAGGATAGAAGATGGGGGTGTAGGCTTCGCGCCCTCCCCTTCACAGGGACCATCTTAGGGTGGAGAGCTTCTTCTCAAAACTCTCTATTCTCCATCGCAGAGAACAAGCACAATTTCTTCTTTCATTCAATTAATCAATAATCAACTATCTCAAAATAAAGCAATACATGTGTTTATATAGGTTTGGACTATTCTCAATCCTAATGGACTTGGACTTCTATCCCTAATAAGACTTATCATGTTAGAAACCTAAAGTGAAAAAAAATACAAAATCCTACCCAAATAAGACTACTCAAATAAAGAAATGCAAAAATACATAGTAAAAACTAAATGGACTCTAATTTGACTCTTTTTGGACTACTTTACCCTTGGACTTTAAAATAGTGCGAAAATACACCAAACAATTACAGAAAAAAAAGAAATCTCCAAATGGGCTCCAAATGGGCCTGAACCATTGCTTCAGCTTCTCGCTCCTCATCATTCTCCTCTGGTTCGAGAAAATTCATCCTCGAGTTGTGAAGTGTCGCAATATCCATACAAGGTAGGGGTATAACAAAGTCATGCACTAGTAAAGTCGCCATAGGGATATCCAAACCAATATGCCTTCTGAAAAGTTGCAGTCTGCATAGAATGTGTGCATCAAGATCACGCCATATCATATCATAGTTGCACCGATCTCTAGTAAAATCTTGTGGATCAATGGTAGCCATCAATGATGGGGTTATCTCAAATACATCATCATATATCAAATAAAGTCCAGACTCGACGAACAAGTCTTGATCCCAAGCATGAACAAAAATAGTCTTCAACATACACGATCAGTAATGGTCACCTACTCCAATGGCTTTTCATCAATCACTGTCTTCTCTAGAAGCATTAACTTGGCAACAGTAGAAATATACTTGGGAAAACAAAATTTACCTCTTAATGCGGTGGCTGGATAATGCACATAAACTGGTTTGAGTTGATAGCATGTCGCTCTTCCAACCACTCTTTTCCTAAAGTAATATAGGGTCTCGAGGGAATGCACCATGCTCCATCAAAATAATTAATTGATTTCAACAGGGTTTTGCCTAAAAATTTTAGGTGAAACTCTACAAAAGTCTGATCACCATCAACAATAATCTCACCAGTTTGCAATAAAATATCAACAATAGCATGGGAAATAAGTACCATTTTTGTTGGCTTCTCATTTGGTAGAAGGATGAGGAAGCTAAAATTCATGTGGCACATGTGTAAGAGATTACCCAAATTGATGTGAAACTGGATGGACTGCCGCAAGGCGCGGGCCCCTGATTGACTGGAATTCGTCGAGACGATCACAACGGCGCAAACATCATGTGAATCGGAGCACGAATGAAGCCCCTATATTGGCAGTATGGTAACAGCCTTAGTGCACTGCCGAGTACTGTAGCGGACCGGTTCTGTAGCGAACTGGGGATCCACTTTGGTCGGGCTCCCTTCTCCACCCTTGTCTTGCAACCCTCTCGCAAGAACCAGAGAGTGGGAGAGACCAGAGAGCGGGAGGGAAAAGGAAGGGCACGACAGCGATAGGGGCGGTTGCCGGCTCCGACGGGTCCCATGGCGGCGACGATGGCGCCTGAGGGCGGGTTCAGCGGTGGAGGCTTCAGTGACGTCTCCTCCCTCCTCTTCTTCCTTTTTTCTTCTTCCGGAGAAGTCGAGAGAGAGCGTGGGAGGGGAAAGGAGAGAGTGCGCTGAAGAGGGTGGTCGCGGGCGTTGTTGTCGGCACTGATGGACGTGAGCGCTGGCGCTGGCGTAGGCAGACGCGGACAGGCGGCCACGGGCGCTGGCGTGGGTGCTGGCGTTGGCGCGGGCAAAGGTAGGCACTGGCGCTGGAGAGGGTAGGATGGCCACGGACGAGGTTGCGGGCGTTCGAGGATGGACGGGTGTAGGGCGCTTGCGGTAGAGGCCAGGTGGGCAGAAGGGCTTCCACAGGGATGCCTTGCGAGTGGGCGACGACTGTGACGTAGGGGACCCCACAGGCGTGTGAGCAGAAGAAGGAAGAAGGCTGTTGGTTCTGATACCAAAATTGATGCGGGATAGAGTGGGGGACAAACGGAAGAAAAAGGAACAAAAGGAAAAGATAGCCGGAGTCTCACTGGAGAGAGGATAGAAGATGGGGGTGTAGTCTTCGCGCCCTCCCCTGCACTGGGACCACCTTGGGGTGGAGAGCTTCTTCTCAAAACTCTCTATTCTCCATCGCAGAGAACAATCACAATTTCTTCTTTCATTCAATTAATCAATAATCAACTATCTCAAAATAGAGCAATACATGTGTTTATATAGGTCTAGAAGAAATAGATCTATGAAGCTTGGATCGTTGCTTGGAAAGGACAGCTTCCTGCATTAATGCGTCTTCTGTCTTTTTGGCCTTTGTGTTTGCAGAAGATTTCAAATCATCAATTTGGTGTTGCAAATTCCGCATCGTCCCTTCAAATATGGCAACCCTGTTCCTCTCTTCATCTGCCTCTGATTCCCATGTCTTCCGACGCTTTTGTGTCTCGTCTATACGAGAATCCGATTCATCTGCCTCGCTGGTCAAAGAATATACTTCAGTCTCCAAAGTCTGGATCTCTCGATTGTGAGATTCCCAAGCCGTGGTCTCATGGAGACGACGCAGCTCGTCTCAAATTTCTTCGACGACAATCATCCAAGATTCTTTGGGAGGCCCCAGAGGAAAAGCGACAACAGTTGCGGAAGGGCATTCCTTACAGCCTCGATTGATGGAGGATCTTCTACCCTTACTACACTCTCACAGTCCCCAACAAGGACTGAAAAAGGCCTTCTGATGAAGGAAGTGAAGCGAGTTGAAACTCGGCCAGCCACTCAACACCGTGTTCCAGAAAATTGGCCAATTCTGTTGGCTGAAAATTGGCAGATGGTGAAGAGGTATATGTTGATACATGAATAAAAAAAAAGAAAGAGAAATTGATGAGTAAATGAAATAAGTCAATATGATGCAAACATCAAAAGAAAAAAGGGAAAGAAGGGGCCGATATCAATAAATTCAACTCCTCTTCTTTACCCGGTGAAGAGTTTCTTCCTTTGATTTCAGGACTTGAGGCCTGAGAACTACATGGATTTTTGGTATAAACACCTTGAGATGAAGACGACAAATTTTTCGGGTAAGAATAAGGATCCCCTACGTCTCCCAATAAGGTGGACATTTTTGAATAGGGCTCCCTATCCTGGGGAGCATGATCATTGCCAGCGGTGTCACCCACTTGTAAAGGAGAATGGACGTTTATCTCTTGAGGGGAATCTTTTGCGTCTTCCAGAAACGAGAGATGATCCAGCTTCAGGCGTAGAACCCTGGAAATTCCCCTCGTTGAAAAAGGTACCTTCCATCTTGGGGATAGGATTTTGCATAACCTCCCCAGTTGGGAAAAAGATACCTACGGTAGGCGCAGGATATAGAATGATTCCCTCTTCTGAGAAAGTCGAACATGGTGAATAAATATCAACTATATGTACAAAAAAGGTCAAATGGACCATACTTTGGTTCAAGATAAAGTACCTTCGGAAACTGGCTCTCTAGCAGGAGATCCCCCTACAGCCACTGGTATATATCTTCAACCGTGGCAAAGGGGAGGGTATTGCCCTGTTAAAGATCTTAAATCGCCAAACGGAAAAGCGGTATGGTCATCCACGGCCGCCACTCCAAATAAAGTGCCATAAGCTGGCAAGTCATCACCCCTATCCAATCCATGAGGGCCTCCAACTTCCCCCACGGCTTCGGATGAAAGCACTTAAGTTGCCTATGGGATAGTTCCATATTCTCTATAAGGATAGGATGGAGAACCGCCAAACAAGGGATTATAATCATCCGAAGCCCTTGAATCATATGTACCTGTATCGTCAATGCTATACAGTGCTATACAGTATCGGATTGGACCACCTGCGAAGGTGCAATGTACAAAAGTGAAGGGGAGATGGAGGTTTTGTAGGAAGAGACTGATTTTGTGCTTACCACTTGACGAACAATTGAACAAAGCAGGCTGAAGTATGGGAGAGAACCAGGCTCAAGTAAAGGGATTTACATTGTATCACAAAATTCTGGTGCAAGGGGAAAAGGGACTCTTCAATGGGCCTGTAGCATCAAAAGCTACTTCACTAGTGGCCCTTTTTCTGCAAGCCAACCACAGAAGAAATCAAGAAAATAGTAGATATTCAATTGAGGATGGGGGACCCAAATGTTTTCCATATGGAACATGGCAAGCAAACAAGGACTGAGGATTCATTAAGCAAGTAAGGCCCAAGACGTACCCTTGGAAGTGTTGTGGTCAAGTTATGGCACCATGCAGTCATAGCATCTAATGTGGTCAACAGCTCTTATTACAAAACAGTGACCCAAGAAAAATAGGCACATTGGAAAACACATTTGGGCTTAGGGCTTAGAGAGACTAGTAAGGCACTGACATATGTAGCTGGTGATTTTAGGGTTTAGAGAGTGTGGTTTGGGCAGGTTCATGGATGACGTAACATGGTTATCTAGCACCTATAATGGTACTAGCGGCTATCTAAGCCAGAGAGGTCTGTCATTCCTCTAATCTGTTTCTGGAGCAAAGTGGTTGTCAGTTGTCACTTATTGTGCCCAAGGCAAAGTGATTGTTCAATGGTGAGTGTTGAGTAGACGTAATAATTTGCAGTTGTTAAACTAACCATCTATCTTCTTGGAACATCCTAAACTATGTTCATAAGTGATGTGAATTAGGCCTTGATCTCAAATGGTTATGATTGTGCTTTCAAGCTATTACTTTAATGCGCAGTGACAGTACACCTGTTCTATAATTTCCCCTTTTTTTGCAATTAGTTTGTCAATAACCCATTGATTCTGTTTTTGGATTACAGCTCCCACTGATTCGAACAATGGTTATATATATGCAAAGATTTATGGTGGCTTTGAGAAGATAAGATCTTCGGTATATTCCTATAATTTGCAAAATGTTTCTTGCTGATATTTTTTTTCTAGTTCCATGCTTATGATGGTTTTGTTACTTGCTAGATATGTGATCTTGTTGCTGTCTCCAGACTCCTGAATGCAACTCTTGTTATTCCCGAGATTCAAGAAAGTCTCCGCTCAAAAGGCATCAGGTTTATGTTATGAAAATCTTCAGATAGTATGCAAAACATTGCGTCTCTTCTTTGCTAACCTAACTACATTTCTGCTCACTTGTAATCATATGCAGTTCAAAATTTAAGAGCTTTTCATATATCTACAATGAAGATCAGTTCATAGCAGCACTTACGAACGATGTGATTGTTGTAAAGAGCTTGCCTAAAAGCTTGAAAGAAGCTAGAAAGCAGAACAAGTTTCCTATAATTTCACCTGAATATTCTGCTTCACCAAGCTTCTATCTCAATGAAGTCTTACCGAAGCTAAAGAGATCAAAAGTCATTGGGTTTGTGATCACCGGTGGAGGATGCCTTCAGGTGCAACCCTATATTGATTTTTTTTGTTGTCTTTTCTTATTATTCATTACAGGGACTTATTTTTTATTGAAAATTGGCAATAGATGTCTGCCTATTGTTTCATCTGTCCCTTTGCAGAGAAGTACTGATTTGCATTATGTCAGTACTTGCAGTGATCAACATGTCGAATAAGTTGTTGTGATAACTCCGGATAAGTTTAGTGAGAGAAGCTCTGGGGTTTCTAGGGTCTGGTCATGGTGTGCCTTCCAGGGCCAATCATGTACTGTTAGGGGGTTTCCGTCGGAGAGGCTCCCCCTCCGATAGGGGTCTTTCTCCAACCTGCTACCGGTGTGGTTGGAGAGGGCGCGTGAGAAAACGCCTGTCCATCTTCTGTGCAGGGGTTGCCCCATGGTGCGCCACCTGCTCAGCGTAGGTCTTTCGCAGAAGTGTTTAGGGAGGATCCTATGAGGAGATGTATGGTTATTGGAAGCAAGAGAAGCGTGGAAGCCGGAGCATTCCCGATTGAGAGCATACAGAAGCAGTGTCTAATCAGATGCCTCTGTGGGTCGGTGGTCGAGGGGCAGGCCCAAGTGGAAGAGGTGAAGTGCAAGCTCATCTCTCAAACAGGGGTGGACTGGGAGGTCACTCTCGTGTTGCCAGGGGCCTTCTTACTGGTAGGCCACCAGGAGAAAGCGGTGGTGGACTTGGCGCTCACAGGAGTCTTAGCGGTGGAAGGGGCTCTTCTCCGGATTACTAGGTGGTGGAGGTGGAGGGGCAACGTTCCCTAGTCTTGGATCAGTTTCGTGCGGCATAATCTTGGAAGGTGTCCCCTTACCCTTTGCGACGTGGTGGGCATCTCCTTCCTCACTCGGTCCTTTGAAGGTAGTGTCAAAGGGAACCCTTGCTTCACTCCCTTTTCCTCCCAGACGTCAGTGGCAGTGGAGATATTAGTAACCTCGCTTGCGGTCATTCTGGCCATGGTCACCTATGAGGTCGATGGGGATCCCCTAGTCTCCTGGATATGGGTGCAGAGGAATGGGGAGTCGACAGAGCTAGGGTTTAAAGCGGCGGGTTGAAGGTAGGGGACATACAGACCGGGAAGTGGGTGGGCGATCAATTTTTTAGCGCCCAACCGATCGGGGGCACCCAGACCGGCTGCCAACCAGCACCCCCTTCCTTCGTGTTTGAGCCACTCTCGGTTCAGATGCCATCTGATTTGCTTGTCGGGTCAGTGGAGGTCTGGCCCAACCATGCTGGAGATGTCGGGTCATTCGGCGCCCGTTCGACCCAGAACTTACCTGAGTCCGGTCCTTCTTTCGCTATTGGGTCTCTCCATCCCATTATCTCTTCTCTTCTTGGCCTGATAATCTCGCTGAACCAGTCGCGATTTTTGCCTCCGTTGGGGGGATCTTCCGGTGCAGAGGAGTATATCGCAGCGGCCATAGAGGAGGACGGTGACCCCTGGAGCGTGAGGGGGACATTGTCCGGATGGCTTCTTGCTGGACATGCGTCGTCAATCCTGCAGTGCCGACCAAGCTTCCGGACGCCCCTTTCTTTCCGTTTGATGTTGGATACCAGGAGAACTCATCAGTGGTACCCGTACTGAGGCGGCAGGTGTCGGTCTCTTCCCGTCAACCCCAAGGCAGGTGTCGGTCTCTTCCCGTCAACCCCAACATCTTCATCGGCACCTACTCTCCTTGTACTGACTCCGGAGTTGCCTCCCTTTCCCTTTCGTGGAAGTCTTCTCAGTTCGCTTCCAGCTCTCAACAATAGTGGAACAGTTGAGGTTTCAAATGACAATGAACCACATTCTGTCGATCATGGACTTCTTCTATGGGTTCTGAAGACTGAGAACTCTGACACCTCGACTTATGGGTTGACCGCTGAGGTGATGGGGAAGGAGTCAACATACTTGGACAAGGAGCATAGGAAGGAGTTTTTGGGGATGGTGGAAAAGGCCTCAATGGAGCATTTCAAAGCAACGACGGGGTCAAGAAGGGTATATAGGGTCTATCTCCCTTATCTAGAGGAGATGGCGGGCGACTATTGCGAGGGAGGTAAAGAAGGAAAAAATGTACATGAAGACTGGAAACAATAGGAAGGAGGAAGTGGAGGCGGACAGGGTGTGACAAGCAGAAGAGGTGGTTGACTCGCACTTCAAATGAGGATCATCTCTTGGAATGCGAGGGGGTTGGGGGGAAGGAGAAGAGGAGCATGGTGAGGGATATGGTTAAAAGGTGCAAGATCAATATCCTATGCATTCAGGAAACAAAGTGTCAGGGATTTGAAGGGGCTTATGAGGGAGCTAGGGGGAGGTAGACTGACTCAAGGGGTAGCATCTTCGGCAGTCAATAGGATAGGTGTTATTATGGTAATGTGGAATTTGTTCGCTGTGGAAGAGGATAGGCATGTGGGGTGCAGGGCTATCTCCCTTCATTTCCGTTGCTTGAGCAATGGCTTCTCATGGTCCTTCTCTGGGGTCCGTGGTCCCTAATCTAGGGAAGGGAAGACAGGTTTATAGCAGGAGCGACTTGATTATAGTTTGGAGTCCACTAGCCCTTGGTGTGTTTGTGGTGATTTTAATGCAGTGGCGGCATAGTTTGAGAGGATAGGATCCCATTTCCTGCTGGGGGAGATAGAAGACTTTAGAGATTTCATTCAATAGACTGTCCTCATTGATATTGGGCTGGTGAATGCTCAGTTCACTTGGTCCAACTTAAGGGAGAGGCCTTTGTGCTCAAAGCTTGACAAATTCCTAGTGTCGGTGGATTGGGAAGAGTATTTTCCCCATGTTTAGTCCTCTTGTCTAGCTAGAGTGGGCTCCGATCATAAGCTCATCCTCTTATCGACCACGCTTGGTCCGGAGAAGAGGCATGTGTTCAGATTTGAGAAATATTGGCTTAGAGAGACAAATTTCTTGTGCACAGTTCATGATGCATGGTCCTCTTTTGCACCTCAGGGTTCGGGGATGGCTGTCCTCACCAAGAAATTAATGCATCTTGCGCGGATTCTCAATAGATGGGGTAAGGACAAGCGGCTGCTAGGTAATCTTGCTAAGGAGAACATTTTTCAGTAGCTTCAAGTACTAGACTCATTGGAGGAGGGCAGGGTTGATGGATGAGGCAGACAGGCAGAGCAGAGTTTCACTTAAACCTAAGTATGAAGAGATCCTTGCCAGGGAGGAAATTTAGTGGAAGCAGAGATCTAGGGAGAAATGGGTCAAAAAAGGGGACTAGAACACAACTTACTTTTACAGGATTACATTGGGAAGGAAAAGAGTGAACCACATTACTTCCATCAGGGTTGGAGACCAGCTGGTCCATAGGGATGAAGACATCAAGAGGATGGCCAAGGAGATCTATGCCTGCCTTTTCGCCTAGGAGGAGTTTTCTAGACCCTCATTTGGGGAGGATCTGCTACCTATGCTTCTTCAGGCAGATAGAGAGGCTCTCGAGAGGCACTTTTAGGAGGAGGTCAGGCAAGCTGTTTTCATGATGGCTGGTGATATGCCCCCGAGCCTGATGGATTCCCTATAGTTTTCTTTCAACATTGTTGGGATGTGGTTAAGGAGGACTTCATGAATCCCATTTCGGACTTCTACGATGGCAGAATTCGTTTAACGAGTATCAACAAGACTTTCATTGTCTTAATCTCTAAGAAGCAGGGTGCACAAGATTTTGTTGAGTTCAGATCGATCAGCTTGCTGAATAGTTCATACAAGATCATTTCCAAAGTTTTGGCAAGAAGGCTATATAGGGTGATGGATGGTTTAATTAGTGACTTCCCAAGGGGTTTTTATCAAGGGGAAGTATCCAGGAGAACTTTCTTGTAGCTCATGAGTGTCTGCATGCCATGAAGATGCAGAGGAAAAGTGGGGTGGCTCTCAAATTGGACTTCGAAAAGGTATTTGACAAAGTTTGCTGGAATTGTATCTTTCAGGTGCTGGTTAGGATGGATTTTCCCCATAGATGGATTTCTTGGATCAGGGAGTGTCTCTCCTCCACTTCGTTTGCGGTGCTCATTAATGGGCACCCCTTGGCCTCCTTTGCCAGTGGGAGAGGTCTTCGTTAGGGGGATCCCCTCTCCCCGCTTCTTTTTATTCTGGTTACCCACATTCTCAGTAGGTTATTCTTGAGGGCTGAGGCACTGAGAGTGCTCAGAGGCTTCCAAATCCATCAGGGTGTTTCTATCTCACATTTGTAGTATGCTGACAACACTCTTATTTCTAGATAATGACATCCAATAGTTGGTTGATGCTAGATTGGTATTGGAGATGGTTCAGGATATCTCCAGTTTGAAGGTGAACTACAGCAAAAGCCACCAGGTGGGGATCAACTTGAAGGAGCAGGACATTGAGAGGGTTGTGCTCATGTTTGAGTGCCGGATTGGGGCCTTTCGTTTCTCTCACCTCGGTCTTCCCCTCTCTTACAGGCCTATTCATTGGTTTGGAGATGGGAGTATGGAGGTCTCTTTTCTGTGTGGTCAGCATATATGTGTCTCTCTGATGGAGGTCTACTGCATCCCTGGACTTCTCAGGTTTGGGCCCCCAAGATCCCGTTGAAGGTGAAAGTGCTGATTTGGAGGATCTCTTACGGTCGACTTCCAACCTGTGATAGGGTGACACATTTTCTGCAGAACATTTCTACTTGCTGCTGCATGTGTGGGGATGAGGATGAGGATATGGATCACTTATTCACTTTCTGCTCCTTTGCTAGGGCTGTATGGACGAGATTGGGGCAGACTTCTTCGAACTTTGGGAAATTTTGGCTTCCGTCCAGCAGCTGCTTTTTGACATAGAAGATGGGTGCTCAAGTGGGATAACATCTTCTGGTGGCTGATCCTTCACTCCACGCTTTGGGTCTTGTGGAATGAAAGGAACAATAGATTATTTAAAAGAGAGACTAGATCAGATGAGTCCCTTTTTGCTTTTATCTGTGAGATGGCGCTTTTTGAGCTGCTTATTGTTGTAAAGTGGGTCCTTGTAACTCCTCGGCGCCTCGCTCTTTTTGTCATTGGGGAGTTAGGTTGGCACACTAACTTGGTGTGGTGTCTTGTATAGGGCCGCTTGTGGCCTTCCTCTTTTTACATTTCTTTTTCTTTAATATATACCTATGATACCATCCACGTTTCAAAAAACATGTTGAATGAATATTGAAACTTGATATTTTAACTTAAAGTATCTCTTCTACTTTTACTAATGAATGAGTTGTTTTTTGTGTGTATTTTGGTAGTTTGTTGTGTGTACTGGTTGAAGAGGTGGAATGCATCCAAAATAATCAAAGTACGCCTATAATAGAAAAGCTTTAATATGCATCTGTTAGCATTTTGATGATGCCATCATTATTAAAAAGTTATAACTGTACCTTGCATCAACGAATTGTAAGGATCTTTTTTATTCAGTTTCATTTTGAAGCTGGGTGTGGAATAATTCTTCCTAACTGAGTGCTATCCACGAATGTGGGCCTTTCTTCTGGGCAATTCTTCAGTAAAAAATGCATCAGAGGAAATCAAACGGATTTAAACGCCTAGATGGGGGGGGGGGATGAAAACTTCAACAGCATCTCATGTTTTTTGTAGTCATCAATTTTCAATTGCTAGTCAAATCAAGATTTTCAATCCCTATCATGTGAAGACGTTTTCTTTTGCATTAGACTTTTGTAAAATGTTAAATAACATTTAACAGGTCTGTTTTTGTGGATTAACTTGTAAATAGACCAAAAAGCATTTTTTTCTAGCATGTAAGAAGCTGAGTGATTTCAGTGTTATTAAATTGGAATCTGATTCCTTGATTATGTTAGTGGAAAGGTGCAATTATTTTTATGAATTCTCTTCTTGGATCCCATTTTTAATCTCAGAATAGAAAAAGCTTGTGTCTCTTCTTTGAATCTCGACCATTCCATTTTCTCCTTGCAGTCCATCCTTCCTCCAACTCTGGCCGAATATCAGAGACTCAGATGCAGGGTTGCTTTTGTTGCTCTTGAATTCCGCCCAGAAATTAAGGCACTTGGGATCCAAATTGTGGAAAGGTACCAGTTTCTGATGCTTGATTCCACTCTGAGTTGTGCAAAGAATAGTGCATTGACATTTTTCACTTTATGTTAAAAAATAGGGTTTCTTTTCATGTGTTGATCTATGGTTGTTTGGTTAGCAATCAGTTTGTTGTGTATTTGTCATTTTGTTATGTATCACATGTCTCAAAATGCCTACATAATCTATGCCATTGTTTATTATAGTGATGTGACTTCGATTTTGAAATATCTTCTCTTTCTCTTCATCAAGTGAAAAGCTTTCACTCTTGGTGTGGGCGGAGGAGGGGAACATGTCGTAGGAATCTAGACAAGCATTAGACTCAGCTTTGCTAGCCTCTGATAAATCACGAATGTTACATACATATCTTGTTCATTTGGGTCATAGTTGTCATGGTTCCAAGGCACCCCAAGGCGTTTTTTGGGTCGTAGTGCTTAGGCACCCAAAGTGGTGCCCAGTATATGGTATACCTTTCCATATGAAATTTATGCATAATAAATTATTGTTCATAAAAATGCAATAAAAATGTTAACGTGACCAAGGTTTGGCGCATCGCCGATTCGGACCGGATCGGGATTATCCTGATCCGATCCGATTCGGGCGGATCGAACCGATTCGGTTCGATCCGCTTGGATTCGGTCAGAACTTGGTCCTGTTCAGGCAGGGTTCACTGGACTCATGATCTTGTTCAGGCAGGGTTGTCAGGATCTGCTTATTTACCTGAATATCATTTAAGTAAATGTTATAATTTGTTGTTTCATTTACTTAAGATATTACATGTAAATAAGAAAGTACCCCCCATTTGAATCCAATAAAAATATCAAAAAAATCATATCTCTTACCAATAAAAAGTCAACTCTCCCATCGAAGAACAAAATCGCGATTTTGGTGATTTTAGCGAAATGCTAACTTTTTAATCTCTCATAATTTGGTCTATCTAAAAATTTGATAATTTAAATAAACCATATGGAACATTAAAAATCTAAAGTCCGGTAAAAAAGTCAAATGTGCATGTGACTTCTCCAAGGGAGCCGAGGGAGCCGCTCTCCTACTGACAGCACTTAGTCTGCTCGATGCATCTCAGGATTTGGTCAAACTTAAGTTATCATCACCTAAACTCATGAGAATTTTCACTTTCTAATTGAAAAGAAACTAGAAAGTGACAATTCTTATGAGTTTGAATGATGATAACTTAAGTTTGATCAAATCTTGAGATGCCTCGAGCAGACTAAGTGCTGTCAGTAGGAGAGCGGCTCCCTTGGAGAAGTCACATACACGTTTGACTTTTTTTACCGGACTTTAAATTTTTAGTGTTCCATATGGTTTATTTGAATTATCAAATTTTTAGATAGACCAAATTATGAGAGATTAAAAAGTTAGCATTTCGCTAAAATCACCAAAATCGCGATTTTGTTCTTCGATGGGAGAGTTGACTTTTTATTGGTAAGAGATATGATTTTTTTGATATTTTTATTGGATTCAAATGGGGGGTACTTCCTTATTTACATGTAATATCTTAAGTAAATGTAACATTTACTTAAATGATATTCAGGTAAATAAGCAGATCCTGAACCCCTGCCCGAAGAGGATCCTGAGTCCAAAGAACCCTGCCTGAACAGAACCAGGCGAATCGGACCGAATCGCGAATCGGACTTCCCCTGATCCGCACCGATTCGCCCGAATCGGTCCGATCCGATCCGGCACGCCAAACCATGAACGTGACATTATAGTACAAAAAATATTAAAAGAATAAAAAAATTAGATGGTTTCTTGAACAATTAGAAATTTTGCCTTTTTGGACCATGGACTCTTCATAGTCATTACATTAGATTGTGAACATTGTTGCAATTATGGTCATTAGATTGTGAACTATGTCATAGTCATTACAGATCATGGTTAGCAGAATTGGCCAATCCCGATCCGATTGACCTAGGCTGATCTGATTCTAGGGTGTAGCCCCCTGGATCGCAAAAATTCTGTTTGAATTAGCTAGAATCAGACTGAATTGGACCGAACCGGTCCGGATCGGCCCACATCTGCTTAG
Organism: Colocasia esculenta; assembly: GCA_014218235.1. Classification (NCBI taxonomy): domain Eukaryota; kingdom Viridiplantae; phylum Streptophyta; class Magnoliopsida; order Alismatales; family Araceae; genus Colocasia; species Colocasia esculenta. The sequence continues at coordinate 9,898,876 of CM024759.1, read as the reverse complement.
ATCGGCTGATCCCAGGTTGACTCTGTCGATTCTGCCAAACATTTTTTTCTTGTATATATTGATTAATACATGCATTAAACTATCATTGCACATGTATTAATTAGTATGTATGCATATACATGTACACAAATTAATGTCTAATATGATAATGTACATTAATTTACATGTCTTCCTGAGACCTTTTTCTGGCGAGAATTTGTCTCTCCGATTTGGGGAGGCATTTTGCATTGTGTTGCTTCACCAGGGCCAGTGTTCGAGTCACTTTGGCAGTTTGGCGATCGTCTTTCGTGTCTATTTTGGCAAGACAGGTGGTGCGGTGACCTTTCGGCAGCAGAGGCTTTCCCTTCTTTGTTCGCTATTGCAGGGGTGCTTTAGCCAATGTGGTGCAGTCTTTTGATGCAGACCTAGCCGGGGGGATTTGGGCTCCCACTTTTAGGAAGAATCTACATCCTTTGGAGATGACTCAGCTGGAGCAACTTCTGTTTTTCCTTTTGGATTTTGCTTCCATAATGGACAGGGCAGATTCTTGTCAATGGAGATGGGAGAGGGAAGGAGGGTTCTCAATCAGGTTTGCTTACTCTCTTATCTCGAAGTGTGGACCGTGTCACCCTTGGGCACCTCAGATTTGGGATCCCAAGAGCCCGCTGAAGGTGAAGTTGTTAGTTTGGAGGATATCACATGGTTGGCTACCCACTTGCGATAGGGTGGCTCTTTTTCTTCAGAATATTTCTACTTCTTGCTGTTTGTGCGGAGAGGACCTGAATCACCTGTTTAGAAGCTACACTTTTGTGAGGGAGGTCTGGGTGAAGATTGGTCAGAAACTTAAACAACCACTAGGCTATTTTCAAGGGGTGGACCAATTATTCTTCATTTGGTGCAGAAGGTGGAATTTGAAGGGGGACAAGATCATATGGTGGCTTGTCCTTCACGCCACTCTTTGGGCACTATGGTCAAAGAGGAATAATAGAAATTTCAAGATGGATGCAAGGATAGATGATATAATCATATAATTATTTTCGTTGTTTGTGAGAGAGTGGCTTTTTGAGCTAGAGAGTCCTGTAGTGTGGGCATGGTTTGGTGTGGCGGATCGAATCTGTCCGATTCGGCTGAATCGGATCGAATAAGGAGAAACCCGATTCGCCCGATTCCAATCGAATCTGACTGATTCCCATCCGATTCCCATGCGAATTGGCCCGATTCAGGCGAATCGTGGCGAATCAGGAAAAACCCGATTCGCCCCGATGCCCCGATGTGTCGAACCTTGAGTGTGGGTAATCTTAGCTCTTCTCTCTTTTTGTTTTTGGGGAGCTAGATGGATCCTTCCTCTTCTCGAGGGAATCAGATTGTATAAGGGGTTTTTGAGAGCTAATTGATTACAGTTGTTCATCCCTTTATCTTTTAATATATATTCGTGGTACCATCTAATTCTTAAAAAAACACATATATGTATAAAGTCTTTATATATATTATATTTACACTAACATAAATTGCATGTCCATTAACACACATATATGTATTAAATGTTCATTCATATGATATATATACTATAAAGATATACATATTAATTATGTCTGTGCATTAAAGATATGTTGGGGGGTGCTCCTAATGGCTCGATACGACTGGTTTCGGCCTTGGTCTCCCAAGGCCCCCATTATTCTCCAAATTGGTCTTGAGTTCTCCTCCCCTCTCTCAATTTTTTGGCTCTCTCTCTCTCTCTCTCTCTCTCGTGCGCGTAAACACTTTGTTTATTTTTACTTGTTTTTTTTTTTATTCTAATTTCTAAGCACGTTTCATGGCAACCATCCTAGGCATAAGACATGGCCGTCAAAAGTGGTGTGTCTCGATCTTCAAGTAACCCTCCTAGCGTTAATCCTACTTGGGCTTATTGCACTGTTGTGGACATGGGCCGAAGGAAGATCTAATGCAAGTATTGTAACCAGACCATATTGGGCGGCGTGTGGCGTTTCAAGCAATACCTAGCGAGAATTAAAGCCGAGATGGCACCGTATGTGAACGTTTTTTTCGAGGTTCGTGTGCGATTTCGCCAATTCATGAAGGAGAAGGAGACATCCAAAGCGAACACCGCTCGAAGATGTCAAGAAATCTGAGAAGAGTTGTCTGCCTTTTGTCAAAGGTCCATGGACGAGATCCGTTTATCAAGAGACAAACAAACAATTGATCTTGATGGGGGTGAAGAAGGTTAGTTCAAAAACCCTTCATTCATATTATACCGGAGGCCGAGCATATGCACAATCTACGGACTCTAATTCACATTCACATGACTCATATGGGTCATATGACTCATATCAAGTGCCGGAAATACCCTGATACACACCCATAAGTGTGATCTATGCGAATACGGATGCATATACTCAATATTTAACTCAATATGAGGCATATTACGAATATTATATGTCATGGACAAATTATGTGGATCTTATGTCCCGACAATATAATGTGCAGTTCCAATAAATGTATGTTTATTTTGATGTATTTCAGTTAATAAATGCAATCCTTATATTTTTTCATATTTGTTTTCTATTTTTTAACATTTTTCTTAAGGTGCTGAACCAGCCACCTTTGATGTCACCAGGATCGGCCGATCCGAAAGGTTTTGGGCTGGCCGACTCGGCCCTGATCCCCTAGTTCTTGAACCTTGCGTTGGACCTATTTCTCATCAGGAAGGACAAACAACTGTCCATTACTGTAGCCTTCAAGAATTTAAAGATATGTAAGGAGAAGATAGGAAGAGCGACGTCGAAGTGGTTCTTCTTCAACAGCATACCAGCTAATGCAGCAAAAGGACCATATTATGAATCAATGATCGAGACTATTGGTGAACTGGGTAGAGGGGTAGAAGGTCCTACCCCTTACAAGATCTATACTTAGACTTAGAAGTTGAAGACGTGAAGGCATATGTGTCCACTTGTGAACGCATATGGGATGAGTATGGATGCACGTTGATGTGCGATGGATGGACAGGTATGTACGGGGGCAAATAATTGTTTTTTATTCTTTATTGAGTAACACAGATTATAATTTAAGTTATGGAACTTTTTTTTAATAACGAGGAAACCCCGCCCCGTGTGGCTTAACAGGCTCGGGGAGTGGCTTTTTTGTGTACCCCAGGGTTGGGACCTGACAACCCCTAATTTGCTGTATACTCTTGTTGCCCATGCCCTGCTTGGCCGGGAAAACACCAGGTTTGCACCCCTTGAGGATTAAGTGCAAGCCAACTAAACCTCCCTCGAGTTCTGGGAATTGAACCCTAAAGCTCCTCCTTGCTGGGAGAGGCCTTGGCCATTCAACCCACTCGGGGTCCTTTTTTTTATAACGAGGAAATCCCGCCCCATGTGGCAAGTTATGGAACTTTGCAGGCATTATAAGAAGAAGTATGATAAACTTCTTAATCTACTGCATAGCGGAGACATTTTTTTGGAAGTTGGTGGCTGCCTATAGTAAGGTGAGGAATGCAGCGTACCTATTTCAATTGATGGATAAGATGGTGGGGGAGATTGGGGAGAAGAGAATAGTCCCAGTAGTAATGGACAATGCAGTGGCATTCAAGTTGGTGGGCCAGATGCTAATGGAGAAAAGGGAACACTTGTATTGGACTATTGGGTTCCTTGCTCCACGCATTACATTGACCATAATATTGGAAGATATATGCCAAGACCCATAGTGGAAAATGTAGTGAACATCGCAAGATTCATAACCACCTTCACCTACAACCACAACAACATTTTGGACATCATAAGGACGCATACACATGGATGAGAGTTGTTTTGGCTAGGAGTTACAAGATTTACATCCCAATACATTGTCTTGGATAGCATAAATGGCCAATGTAGCAATCTTATTAGGATGGTGACATCCGAAGAATGGGAGAACCATATGTCCCGACATGCTCCTACACAGGTGTGGGAGAAGGGAAAGAAGGTGGCCAAACTTATTCAATCGAAGCCATTTTGGAAGGAGGTGTAAGGAGTTTTGAACAAAGTAGAATTGCTTGTCTGAGTCTTAAGGGCGGTAGATGGGGAGAGGAGATCCAATATAGGCTATTTGTACGAGGCTATGGGTCGAGCAAAGGAGCTCATCCAAATGAACAATAGGACGACATATGTCAAGTGGTGGGACATCATAGACCGATGATGGGAGCACACATTGCATCACGATCTTCATGTTGCAGGTAAGTAAAAACACTAAAACTCTTATGATTACATTTTACTTATAATTTCGCAAAACATATCAAGTTTTAACATTTTTCCTCAATATTTAGGACATTTCTTCAATCCCCAATTCACGTATAGGACTGATGGGAGGAGCAAGAACTATGACAATGCCGTCGAAGTGTTGATCAGGGTGAAGAAAGTAATCAAGCACATGCTAGACAATGAGGATAGATCAATCATAGCATGCAAACAAATGCACGACTATAGTACTAGTACGACACAAAGGACTGCTCAGATTTTTAGTCCAGGTTAGAGGTTAGTGATTACCTATTTTGGTTCAGTTTTATATTTTTGACTCTTTCATGAATTGTTTTTAAAACACTACTCATACTTCATTTACAGTGAATTGGTGGTTGGATCATGGAAGAACATACTGATATGAAGACTTAGCATATGTAGCTACTAGAGTATTAAGCTGAACAACCTCTACCATAGGGTGTGAGAGGAAATAGAGTACGTTTGGCTTGATCCACACAAAGCAAAAAAACCGTCTGAAATCTGTACATCTGGAGAAGTTGGTCTTTTGTCACTATAAGAAGAGACTGAAGCTTAAAAACATCCAATTACTTAGACAAGTTCAAGAGAAATATAGAGTCTTAGGCCAAGGCCAACAAGGAGGTGATACACTAGTAGGCAAGACAATAACTCTCGAAGAAGTATTTGAGGAGGAACACCGACTCTATGCATGGGTGGATGCAACCATTTCGGTTGACCCGAATGATCATGCATGGGCTGAAGGTAGGTGAGCTAAACAATGTACATGCAACATGGCATTCGACTTCGAATCATATCAAATGTTACCATTTTTACTTCTCATGTAGGTGAACTTGATGGTGTCTTTGCTTCCGGAGTTGGAAACTCTCCGGCCCCCTAAACGTCAAAAGAAGACAGCGGGGGCAAGAGTAAGGAGGAGCAAGCAATACTACACTAGCATTGCAGACTTGTAGACCATCGAGGTAGTTGATGGCGATGAAGTTTCGGGGCCAAGCGATAACATGATATACCAAACTTTCGAGACTCCCCATCAAAGACAAGCACTCCTAGAGAGGGCTCTGATCATAGAGGAGATGTCAGCAACGCACCGCCACAGCCATTGGACTCTATTGTATTCATTGGAGTGGAAGACTTCACCCATGCTACCTAAGATGAGCACCATGGGAGTAGGCAAGGGAGAGGAGCTCAACAAAGTCCACGTTATTATTATTATTATTTTTTGGTGTGCTAGGCTGATTGGCCTAGTCTTTGAAATTATACAAACATGTCCTGGGTTCAATACCTAGGACGCGCACCATAAATTTTGAATATATAAAATCTTGAGAAAAATCTCTTTTTAAACCTATCGAACCTGGGTATTGAACCCCCTCCCTCCAAGTGTGCGATGGAGTGTCCAAGTCAACATTATGCAAGGAAGGGGAGAAGGTGCCATCTGGCCCATCTCAATTATAAGGTCAAGGAGTATCTGAAGATTTGGGACACAATCTTAACTTCATTCCATATAGACGGAATTGGTTGATGAAGAAGAAGATGCAAGAGGACTGGGAGCATCAAGAAAAACTATGGATGGAGCTTGAGATCATGGAGCAAGTCTTAAATATATCGTCTTATGTTTCCACTGAAGGATACTACCAAGGGCAGAGAGGCTACTTGGCACATCCTCAATATCCGGATGTATAGTACAAGCCTATGCACAATCCACAGAGTTTGATTTGCATTCATATGACTCATATGGCTCATATCAAGTGCCGAAAATACCTGGATACGCACCCATTAGTATGATATATGCGAATACGAATGCATGTAATCAATATTTAACTAATATGAGGCATATTATGAACATTCTATGTCTTGGACAGATTATGTAGATCTTATGTCCAGATAATTTAGTGTGCGGTTCTAATAAATATAACTTTGTTCTGTTCTCTCACAAAAAAATGATGTATCATGTACTTCATTTTCCTGTATTTCAGTTAATAAATGCAATCTTTATGTTTTTTCTATTTTTCATTTTTTTAATTTTTTAACATTTTTTGAGGGGGGGCGATCCAGCCCCCATCAGCTGATCGGGATCGGCTGACCCGATCAATTTTGAGCTAGCCGATCCAGGATTGATCCCCAGGTTCTTGAACCTTGTATAAGACTATACAGTAACACATATCTTTATGTGTATACTGTAGACAAGTGGTGGCTGGTGGCCCCTGAGAGGGGATTGGTTGGTTTGGAGGTTTTTTCTTCTGCATGCTAGGGGGAGAGTGGAACAGTCGGATATTTAGAAAATCACATGTCATGCGGATGCTGTCCTGGATGCTGTTTTGTGCTAGAGTGAAGGAATAGGCTGTTGGTTTTTGTAATTTTGATTCATATACTTTGTCCTTTTGCGATAGTCGTATACCAGTGAAACTTAAAGGAAAATTTCATAGAATGGCAGTGAGACCTGCTTTATTATATGGTACCGATTGTTGGGTAGTGTGAAAAGAGTACATTAACAAAATGTGTGTGACGAAGATGAGGATGTTGAGATGGATGTGTGGTAAGACTAAGAAAGATAAGATTAGAAATGAGCGCTTCCGTGAGGATTTGGGGATAGCTTTAATTGATAGAAAAATGAGAGAAAATAGACTTAGGTGGTTTGGACACGTGCACCGTCGCCCTAACTCAGCACCAGTTAAAAGATGTAACAAAATCTTAGTGGATACCAGTAAAAGAGCTAGGGGAACGCCTAAAATGAGATGGTGCGATGTTATTAGGAAAGACTTGAACTTTTTGAGTTTAAACACGACTATAGCACTTGATAGAAATTTGTGGCGGAAAAGAATTCATGTAGCCGACCCCAAATAATGGGATAAGGCTCAGATGATGATGATGATGCTTTGTTCTTTTGATTTCTTTTGGGAAGTTAGAATCATGGATGGCAAAATCGGCCGACTCGGAGCGGAATCGGCTAATGGCGACCCGATTTGGGGGGGGGGGGGACAACCACCCACCCATGGTATAAGGTGGAATCGGGGTGGATCGATCGGAATCGGGTGGAGTCGTGCCGACTCAAGCTGACTCCACCCCGATTCAGGCCGACTCCATCTGATGTAGGCCGATTCCCTTAGCTTACCTTAAGTACGTCTGATCCCCTCCACTTACCCTATTTACCTGAACATCATTTAAGTAAATGTTATATTTATAGTTTCATTTACTTAAGATATTACATGTAAATAAGGAAGTATCCCCCATTTGAATTCAATAAAAATATCAAAAAAATCAATCTCTTACCAATAAAAAGTCAACTCTCCCATCGAAAAAGAAAATCGCGATTTCGGTGATTTTAGCGAAATGTTAACTTTCTAATCTCTCATAATTTGACTTATCTAAAAATTTGATAATTCAAATAAACCATATAGAACACTAAAAATCTAAACTCCGGTAAAAAAAGTCAAACGTGCATATGACTTCTCCAAGGGAGCAACTCTCCTACTGATAGCACTTAGTTTACTTGAGACCTCTCAGGATTTGGTCAAACCTAAGTTATATCACCTAAACTCATGAGATTTTTCACTTTTTAATTGAAAAGAAACTAGAAAGTGACAATTCTTATGACTTTGAGTAATGATAGTTTAGATTTGACCAAATCCTGAGAGGTCTCAAGCAGACTAAGTGTTGTTAGTAGGAGAGTGGCTCCCTTGGAGAAGTCATATGCACGTTTGACTTTTTTTTACCGGACTTTGAATTTTTAGTGTTCCATATAGTTTATTTGAATTATCAAATTTTTAGATAGGCTAAATTATGAGGGATTAGAAAGTTAGCATTTTGCTAAAATCACCGAAATCGCGATTTTCTTCTTCGATGGGAGAGGTGACTTTTTATTGGTAAGAGATATGATTTGTTTGATATTTTTATTGGATTCAAATGGGGGGTACTTCTTTATTTACATGTAATATCTTAAGTAAATGAAACTACAAATATAACATTTACTTAAATGATGTTTAGGTAAATAAGGTATCATAATTATCGTTGCTCTGTATTGTAATATGAACATATGTGCAACTAGACTGGATATATCCAAAATGTTCTATTATTATATGTTTTTAAAGAATTTTTCCTCATTTTTAACAATTTTTTATCTTTTTTTTAGCTGTCCGATCAAGTCCAGACTCCAATGGAGTCGGGCGGATCCTCCGATCCGACCCGACTCGGGTCGGGGTCGGCTAGGTCCGACCTAGCACCCCGACCCGACTATGGCATCCATAGTTAGAATAGTGCTTGCTGTACAGGTGGTGGGTTGTTTTTTTAGGTGTCTAACCTACACTTGTACATTTTATTTCCTTTTTCATTAATATATTGTGGTACTATCCACCTTTCAAAAAAAGTATAATGTTAACATTTAGAAGGTTATACATACTATGTCTTACAGTAATATGATATTTATATATGTATATGATTACACATGTATTGTGTGTGTATATATATATGTGAATGTGTATTACATATATCATAAATATATGTAAATATCGAATACATATTTTTCCTGATCTTTTAGGATTTTCCTTATTTTTTAAAAACCAATTTTTAATCTGGCAGATGCAGGATTGGCTAGACTTCCAGCAGATCAGCCAGATCGACTGATCTGATCCGGATTGGATTGGCCCAGACCAATTGTTTTTTCCTTGTTACGGATTGTGAATGATCATAGTCTAATGGCTGACATAGTTCACAATCTAATGATTGTGGATGGTGCTAAAATGTGGAGCTTGGAGTCTCCAACCTGCGGGTTTGAACATGCGGATCAACCTGCTCGGTCAGGTCATGGGGGGCAAGGGGGCAGTGCCCCCTGCGGAGGGTGGGGAGGGGTGTTGTTGAGGGGCGGAGCCCCCAGAAAGGAAATTTAATTTTTTTATCCTAGATGGGGGATTTGGTTGTTGGAGTCTTGGAGATACCATAAATGGGACCATGGGACCAGACCAATGGCTTTGGGGAACATCGGAACAGGGAGAAACAGGGTAGGGAGCCCTTTTTTTACATTTTTTTTTTCACAATTTGGGTCTCCCAAGGTGCCCCAGGCGCCCAGGCTCACCAAGGCGCCCGCCCAGGCAACCTTGGCTTTCGCCTGGGTTGCCTTTTTGGGTGTCCAAAAGGTGGACCATGGCCCAGTCCTTGGCTGGGTGCCTTTCCACCTAGATGACACCAAGGCACCTGCCTTGACAACAATGATTAGAGTTGGCATAATGCAAAGATTTGAGTTGTGTTGGTGTACTCTTGGGCATTTTTTTCCCTTCTAATTTTGGTGACTGAGATCAAGATTGGAGATTTCGAACCGTCCCAGCATAATCAGATGAGGGCTGTGGCGCAGCAACAGGACTCTAGGATTATTAAGGTCTTTCTGGAGTATTTTTCCTTTTGTAGTCTGGAGGCTTAATTGTTGACAGAGTAGAGAATATGTGTTCTTTTTGTGTTGCTGGGGGCTGTTCTATTTTCTTCTGTGAGGAAGAGGAATCTCTTTTATCCCTCTTGATTGTACTTCATCTATTTATTTCTCAGTGGAACTTGTACTCTGTGGTGCAACCCACAACTTTGGTGGGGTGGGTTCACTGACATATTTGTTTCTCAACTTATGTGGTATTGTACTTGTTGGCAGATTGAGGGCTTCAGGACAACCTTATGTAGCGTATCACACTGGTCTCACAAAGGATGCCTTAGCTTTTCATGGCTGTGCTGAACTTTTTCAGGTTGCTTATTCTACAATAACTATCATATCTACTTCATGTTTTTTGCAATTTCTCCTTTTTACAGATGTCAGAAAACAGGTGCTAAAAGCATGTGTAATTTTTTAGTTTGCTACGTGTGAGTTAAATGTTCATGATGTTTAAAATAAAGTTCTATGTTTCTCTTTTCATTGGTATGCTTGATTCTGATTTGAAATTTCATACTGGATTAGGATGTTCACACACAGCTTATACAATACAGAAGGAGTGAAATGATCAAACGGGGAATTCTACATGAAGAATTGATTGTTGATTCAGCTGCTCGAAGACGAAATGGATCATGCCCTTTAATGCCTGAAGAGGTAGGCTTGTCACTAAGTTGCTGTTGCCAAGAAGGCAGCTTTTTCCTTTCTTTTGATTAATATAAAAGTAAACACCTAACGACCCATGAAACTTAGCATCTCATTAAACTCTCTTTCTGCCTTCTATGGGCAATAACTAATTATGTTTTGGCCTCTCATTGCATAAACTTGAAAGTCCTGGCATAAAACTTGATTCTACTTATAGGCTTAATACTCTGGGGTGAGAAGTTCATGTCTTAAGAGACCAGACATTGTGCATCTTTCTATAGGACAGTGCATATCTATTTTGAGGTTCTCAGTTCTGTCAATGATTCACCAGCAAGCAGGTTCTCTTGTGAAAGTTTTATGCCTTGTCATCCTGTCTACATGGCACTTGACAGAAGTCTGTCCCGTCTAGTTCAGGGGTTGTATGTGGGAAGTTGTTTTAGGCAGAAAGTTTATTGTCATTGTTATGGGCGAAGATGGTTCCTGGGGTTCCAGATTATGTTTCATGTGTTACACTGGATAATTGCTGACTGGGGGCAAAGATGGTCCTTGGGGCACCGGGTACTTCATATCATGAAATCCAGTGTCCACATTGTTGAGGGTGATGGTGGTTGTGATGGGGCTGTAGCTACATGGCATATTGTTTGGTATAATCTTTGGCTAAGTTACTCTTAACCTCCTTTTTTTAAGAGTGAATAGGGGATTTCATGGCTTAGCACCACTCATTGCTGATTTACCTGGTAATGGGTACTTCATGGGGTGGGCCTTCATCATGTACAAAATGGGTTTCTATCAGTTCTGGATTCGGTGGATTAAGGAGATACACTCCTTGGCATCTTTTGCAATTCTCATAAATGGACATCCTCCTCCTTTCTTCTCGGGGGAGGGGCCTTTGTAGTGGGATCCTCTCCCGCCGCTCCTGTTTGTCCTCGTTGCTCAGATTTTCAGCAGATTGTGAATTAGAGCTGAGTTGGCAGGGATCATCAAAGGTTTTTTTGTAGGGCAGCATTCCCTTAGCATCACTCATCTGCAATACGCTGATGATACTATCCTTTTTGTCCCAGGTGATGATCATTCCCTTAGCATCACTCGTTGCTAAGGTATCTGAATTCTACCAAATGTATGCCATGTAGCGACAGCCCCATCATAACCACCTTCACCCTCAACTATGTGGACACTGGATTTGTACCTGGTTCCCTAAGGACCATCTTTGCTCCCAGTCAGCAAAGATGGTCCTCATCCCCAAGAAGCAGGAGGCTTCTCTTCTGGTTGATTTTCGCCCTATTAGTCTAATAGCCTTTATAAGATCATCTCTAAAGTTCTGGCCAGCACATTGGAAAGGATCTTGAGTTCACTCATGACTCATTGATGAATTTCAGGTGGCTTTTATTAAGGGGCGGCATATTCAAGATAATTTTCTGGTGGCACATGAATGTGTTTGCTTGGAAACAGCAGAGGAAGAGAGGAATGGTTTTAAAGCTGGATTTTGAAAAGGCATATGATAGAGTGAGTTGGGAGTTGGGACTGCCTCATGCAGGTCATGTACAAAATGGGTTTCCATCAGTCATGGATTCGGTGGATTAAGGAGTGTATCTTCTCGTTGTCTTCTGCAGTTCTCATAAATGGACATCCTTCTTCTTTCTTCCAGGGGAGGGGCCTTCATCAAGGGAATCCTCTCTCGCCGCTCCTGTTTGTCCTTGTTGCTCAGATTTTCAGCAGATTGTGGATTAGAGATGAGTCGACAGGGATCATCACAGGTTTTTTTGGCAGCGCAGCATTCCCTTAGCATACTCATCTACAGTACACTGATGATACTATCTTTTTATTCCAGATGACGAGCAGCTAGTGTACATCAGATTGATGCTGGCAGTGGTGCAGGATATTACTAGGCTGAAAGTCAATTATAGCAAGTGCCTTTTGGCAGGGATTAGTATGGAGCATGGTTTTGCATGGCGAATCGGATCGGCCCGATTCGGCCGAATCGGATCGGATCAGGGCAGATCCGATCCATGATTTGGCTGATTGGGTCCGATTCGCATGGGTACATACATACATACCCTTTCTTCCCCTTTCTTCTTCATACTTGTTTACCTGAATATCATTTAAGTAAATGTTAGTATAAATACTAACATTTACTTAAGATGTTACATGTAAATAAAGAAATACCCCCCATTTGAATCCAATAAAAATATCAAAAAAATCATATCTTTTACCAATAAAAAGTCAACTCTCCCATCGAAGAAGAAAATCGTGATTTCGGTGATTTTAGCGAAATGCCGACTTTCTATTCTCTCATAATTTAGTCTATCTAAAAATTTGATAATTCAAATAAACCACATGAAACACTAAAAATCTAAAGTCCGGTAAAAAAAAGTTAAACATGCATGTGACCTCTCCAAGAAAGCCAGAGCCACTCTCCTACTGAAAAAAATGTTATTATTTTTTTTTTGCAATTTTACTCAGCTCCTGCTTCCTTCTTCTGTACAGAACAATTGTTAGCAAGGGAACTGTTTGGTCTTGGAGGTGGGAGACATCAGAAATATTCTTAGTTAGGTCGGCCCATCTCTCCCTCTCCGATGGGAGAACTCGCCAAGATGTTTGGAACAAATTTGGGCCCCTAAGACCCCTTTAAAGGCGAAAGTTCTCGTGTGGAGGGCTTCCAATGGGAGGCTGCCCACATGCGATAAGCTCTTTATGTTCCTTACTCGTATTTCAACAGGATACTGTCTTTGTGGAGATGAAGAGGAGGATTGGGACCATCTATTCTCAACATGCTCTTTCGTGAAGAAGATCAGGTCCTTGGTTGAGCAGTGTGTTCGGTAGCACCTCCCACATTTTGCCAGGGACCAGGGTGCATCAACTCTTACTTGGCTAGCACAAAGGATGGACGGAGAAGGGGGATGAGGTTGTGTGGTGGCTCATCCTTCATGCTACGATTTGGGCCATATGGAATGAGAAGAATAGGAGGATTTGCAGAAGAGAAGCACATTCAGAGGAATGTCTTTTTTATTTTGTTAGAGATAGTCTTATTTTGTGCTAAACAGTTGGGAGGTATTGATGGGCTGAGTTCCCCGCTTTTTTGTCTTTGGGGAGATGAGGTGCTCTTCTCCACCGAGTTCTTTTGTATACAAGTGTTGTGTCTATATCTTTACACTTGTATATTCTTTATCTCTATCGATATATCTATGTGGTACCATCCACACTTCAAAAAAAAAAAATCAGTTTAACTCTCATGAATGCCACTTCCCCAGCTAGTAGAATGATTATATTCTACTTTTTACTATTTTGTATGCACCCTTGTCCTGAGGGTATAGAGTTAGTAAATCTAATGAGAGGAGGGTCAAACAAGTATGTCACCAAGAATTTTTTTTTGAAATGTGAATAGTACCACATAATATATTGATAAAGGAGAAGGATGTACAAGTGTGGAGGTATAGACAACAAAAGTCTCTATACAAAAACCATCTCACCTCCACATACACAAAAGGAACGGGGAGTTAAGCCCAATAATTACACATTTACACCCAAATGTCTAGCCCAAAAAGAGACTCGTTCTCTAACAAAAGCAAATAGGCTATCTTAAGAACACGCTTCTCTTCTGAAAATTTTGCTATTCCTTTATTCCATAGGGCCCATAGATATAGAGTCATGGATGGCAAAGTCGGCCGATTCGGGTCGGAATCGGCCTATAGCGACCCGATTTGGGTGGGGAAACGACGACCCACCCACGATGTAAGGTGGGATCGGGGTGGATCGAGTAGAATCGGACGGAATCGGACTGGATCGGCCCGATCCAGTTCGATTCCAACTAATTCCACCTCGATTCCATCTGATGTACCCCAATTCCCTCAACGTACCTTAACTACGTCTAATCCCCTCCACTTACCTTATTTACTTGAACATCATTTAAGTAAATGCTATATTTGTAGTTTCATTTACTTAAGATATTACATGTAAATAAGAAAGTACCTCTCATTTGAATCCAATAAAAATATCTGAAAAATCATCTCTTACAAATAAAAAGTCAACTCTCCCATCCAAGAAGAAAATCACGATTTTGATAGTTCCATCAAAATAGCGACTTTCTAATCTTTCATAATTTGACATATCTAAAAATTTCATAATTAAAATAAACCCAATAGAATACTAAAAGTCTAAAGTTTGGTAAAAAAAGGTCAAACATGCATATGACTTTTCCGAGGGAGCCACTCTCCTGCTGATAGTAAGTTTGCTTGAGACCTCTCAAGATTTGGTCAAATCTAAGGTATCATCACTTAAATTCATGAGAATTTCCACTTTTTAATTGAAAAGAAACTAGAAAGTGAATTCTCATGAGTTTGGGTGATGATAGTTTAAGTTTGACCAAATCTTGAGGGGTCTCAAGCAGACTAAGTGTTGTCAGTACGAGAGTGGCTCATTTGGAGAAGTCATGCATGTTTGACTTTTTTTTACCAGACTTTAGATTTTTAGTATTCTATTGAGTTTATTTGAATTATGAAATTTTTAGATATGTCAAATTATGAAAGATTAGAAAGCCGTTATTTTGATGAAACTATCGAAATCACGATTTTCTTCTTGGATGAGAGAGTTAACTCTTTATTTATAAGAGATATGATTTTTTCTGATATTTTTATTGGATTCAAATAGGGGGTACTTCCTTATTTACATGTAATATCTTAAGTAAATTAACATTTACTTTAATGATATTCAGATAAATAAGGTATCATAATTATCGTTGCTTTGTATTGTAATATGAACATATGTACAATTAGACTATGGATATACCTAAAATGTTCAATTATTATACGTTTTTAAAGAATTTTCTCTGATTTTCCTGATATTTTTTTTCATTTTTCACATTTTTTTCTTCATTTTTTAACTTGGCCGATCCTGGATTGGCCAGATTCCCATGGAATCGGGCGGATCTTGCGATCCGACTCGACTCGGATCGGGGTCGGCTGGGTCCGATCCAGCACTCTGATCCGACTCTGCCATTCATGCATAGCGTAGCATGCAAGATGAGCCACCACAACCACCTTGTCTCCCTTGAGTGACCATGGCATGGGCCAACCCAGAATAAGTTGGTGTATCCCGACTAAATGAGGTAGAGGTTGCTGTATACACTGACCAACCAAGGACCAAAGCCTCTTAGCATAGGAACATACTACAAAAAGGTTTGTCCAACTCCTCTTCATCCCCACAAACAACAAGTCGGAATATGAGGTAGAAAATGAGCAAGTTTGTCACAAGTCGGCAACACATGAAGACTTTCATCTCGAGTGGGCTCTTGAGGGCCTAAATATGACCTATGCTATTAAAAATGGCTGAGGCGATCGCCTCGGCAATGCGGTGAGGCAAGGCACCACTCCGGCGCCTCGCATCTGCCAGGATCGCTGAGGCAATCACGTCCATCACTAGCCCCTGCTAAACCGGACCGGATCCGGTCCGGTTTGCTCCTTCCCACCCATAAACCACCCCCCGAACCCTAAAAGGCCATAGATCGTGATCCCAACTCTGAGCTCTCCCCCCCCCCCTCTCTCCTCGAAGCACCGTCGGCTGACCCCCAATGAGCTGTGGACATGCTCCGGTGAGGGTGAGCAGCGTGGCGAACATCTCCGGCGAGGGCGAGCGGCGCGGCGAACATCTTCGGCGAGGGCGAGCGGCGCAGCGGATATCTCCGGCGAGCCAAAGTTGCGCCTCTCTCTCTATATATATATATCTATCTCTCTCTCTTGCACACACGGTGAGTCGGTGACCTGCACATCCCTCTCTCCCCCTCTTCGACTCTCTCTCCAGCTCACTCTCAAGGTTCACCCCGGCCTGGCTCTCCGATTGAGCTGGACTGACCTGGTACAAGAACCAAACGAGGCGCTTGTTCCTCCGACAGAACCGTCGAATATATATTTCATATTTTTTAACTATATATATTATTTTATAATATATTGTCTCAATCGCCTAGCCATTGCCAAGGCCTTTGAGGCTGAGGCGACCCTTCATGCCTCTGACTACATAGAATATGACAAAAAATGCCATGCCGAACTCGCCCATAGGTGAGGATAAGGTAGACTGACCTAACTGAGAATCTCTCTGTCCTCTTCCATCGCCAGGTCATCGAGTTCCCCTGCTGACAGCCAGCCTGAGGGCATATCTGTTGTATAGGTAAATGAAGGGTTCTAAAAGAAGTTGATCGATAAAAACTGTACTCTGTAAAAGTAAGAACAGAATGACATATCTGTTATATAGGCAAAAGTGACAAGGCAAAATTTTAAAAGCCAATAGAAGATAAATGTAACTAGTGTTTATGCATCATAACTGGAGCCACATGGATAGTTTTAATAGGATAATTCTTATTTCTATAGGGAGCAGATCTTTGTTGCGGACCTCAATGGTCATATAAATAAGGATAGTAGAGGCTATGAGAGATTTCATAGAGACATTGGCTGTAGTGAAAGAAATGGCATGAGTCACGAAAAAAGGGAAGGGGCTACAAGATGCTGGGTAATTAGCTGGATCTTATTCAGTTTGGGGGTGGCGCTGTGCATTTGATTCTCACTAATCATTGGGCAATAGATTGTGAATGAAGCCAGATTGACACATTAGAAAGGAAGATCTTTTCTTATGAATGGATGTGGGCAAATCTGTGTTATCTAACCTTCTGACTTATTATAACTCCTTTAGTCTTAAACTGTGGCTAGGAAGTTGGAGTCCATCTATTGTTGATTCCTATGACATGTTGGGGGTAAATGTAGGGGTCCATGATATTAATGTGGGATGGGTCTGCAAAAGTAAGCCAAATCATGTCTTGGCATTCACAAAATCTCTTGCTTTGTTGAATAAATAGTTTGGGATAATTACGCTATACCCCTGAAATCTATTGTATTTGAATGTATATCCCTAAAATCTTTATATTATCACCTCTGCCCCTGATTCTTGGAAAATTGCCAATTATATCCCTATGGTTAGTAGGTTGTCAGAATCCAAGGTATATTCTGTTATCATGTGGATGGAACTAGAGGTTGAAAATAGTAAAATATCCTTTCCACTAAAGAAGAGTTTGTTCAACAGAGAGTGGGTTAGGGGAGGGGATGCTGGGTTAGAGAGAGAGAGAGAGAGAGAGAGAGAGAGAGAGAGAGAGAGAGAGAGAGAGAGAGAGAGAGAGAGAGAGAGAGAGAGAGAGAGAGAGAGAGAGAGAGAGAGAGAGAGAGAGAGAGAGAGAGAGAGAGAGAGAGAGAGAGAGATGTTCTAAACTACGGCTCACCCTCGGCATCGCTAATGTCCAGAATTTCGAGAAGGGACCAGCACTTCCCCAACAAGGCACGGGGACACTTGAACATATGGAGGAACTTGGCATGCTCCAAGGGTGCTGCTGATGAGAGAGGAGGGAGGACCTGCTGGCGGGCTTCAACACGCCACTGAGGGTGACAGTTGTGGGCAGCCAGAGAGGCATGCTGGATTTCCCCACCAGGTACATCTGCCTCACGACGTGATGAAATCTTCTTCCATGCGATCAGGTGGACTTGCTCCTGGTGGTGGTCCCTGGCTGGGAAAGTGGGATATGCCTGGGTTCAGAGCACAAGAAGATGGCCAGCTTGCTGCCCCAATGGGACTAAAACAGCTGATGGCCCCAGCATCTCCCCCTCCAGAGAGAAAGAGAGAAATCCTTGGCATTCATGGCGGAGCGAGTGCTTCAGCTTCTAGATAAGCTCCTTGGCATTCAGGGTGGAGACAAAATGATGACGCTGACAGGGTCAATGAAGCCCTCATTGATGGCGATGTCAATTAAGGTCAGGAGTGAGTCATGGTTCACATCCACGTTGAGTAATCCCACCTACAGAAGAAAGACTCCATAATTTCGCAAGGCAAAAAGTGATGTCTGCACCACATGGGAGGTTGCAACTTTGGGAAGAAGGATGGTGTTCAGATCATTCTCACTGGCTTCCTGTGAATCCCAACTCAGCTCCACCACCACTTCTGCAACCCTCAACTCAGAAAGCACACCCAGCTTTGTTTTTTCAGTGCCCACATGGGCGAGAGAGGGAGAGAGTTTGTTTGCTGTCTTAACCCAATTATGGTTGGTTAAATGAATGGAACTAAACAGTAGGGGCATACATGATGAAATATGGTGGAAGATACGGTACATGTGATAATACAGGGATATACATTTGAATACGATAGATTTTGGGGGTATACATGTTATTTTATCCCAACAGTTTTTTGAAATTGGTCGGGTCAAAGGTGAGATCATGGAAAAAGAAAGTGATTCATCAAATTGGGCAAATCTGAAGATTTTGTAATGTTATATCTACAAGACTACAACTGTCATTAATATGGGGTATTTTTACAAGCTAAGGTGTTGTGTGCACAGAGCTACACTGGGCTCGATGGTGGAAATCACTGGATCATTGTCTCAGTGAACCAAGTCAAGTTGTTTGGCCCATCATTTCTTCATTGCATTGCTACCCTGTGTTTGTCCACTCGATACCTTTCTGTAAGCATCAGCTATTTCCATATAAATGTTTTGGGAAGCATCCTCCGAGGGCCCCATCTCGCAGCCTCCTATGCCCATCAAGGCTTCATATGTCGAGGGATTTGGACACCTTCATCCACTTCTATCTTGGGATGAGACTCAGGTTGGACCATTGAAGGATCCATCGATCCATTGCCATGAAGACTCCAAACTTGGAAGCTGTTGCTCTAACTCAAGATCCCACAGGCAGTGGGAGACCCAATCTTGTTCACCCATAAATAACTCCTTTTTCTGCAGCAGATGCCACTTTGTTGGAATCCCATGAATGGTAGAGCATCCTGCATCTGTCTAAATTGGCTTGTCGAAGTTGTTGCAAACATAGCTTCTGTGAACAATATATTAATACCTCCTTCTCCGAGAGCCTAAAGAGCTTCCACTCCTGGCCTCTGGCCACCACTCTTTTATACCGTGAAGGATGACATTTCTAAGATTAATAACCTTTATACTGACTCCCAGGAGATTCTGTTTGCAGAACAAGTTCCTCTGTTATTGAGGAAAGCAAGCCTTGACATAAGGTCCCACATGCTATGCCAAATCATTCTTTGCTGATTTTTGGATAGACATTTGTTCTCGATCTCCCTGCAACTGTAACTTCAGTGAGGAGTTGACTGATTCTCTGACACTAATGGGACACCAGTTTTGGGCACATTGTTGCCACATGACCCTTCTCCAGGCTCCTGTACCATGGCTTCTCAGATCTATCATCGTAAATCTTCCTATATATTGTTGTACTCCATAGAAGACCTCTATGTCAGACACCATCTTGTTGGTTTGGTGATCTCATTGTTGTCAGCATCCATCTGCATTTATTGCGCAGCAGGAGATGGTGTCCATCCTTGCTCTGTCAAGGACTCACCTTTAATTGAATGTACAAGAATATAGGGAAGGGGCATACTTATGTACATGTAATGGAAGTTTGATAATTGGAGTTTGTCCAAGATACAAGCATATTAATTATGCATCTACATCTATACATATATGTATATATATGTGTGTATATCATATTGATGAAACTAATTCATCCTTGATGTCCAAACAAGTAATCCGTTGATGAGTTCTTGAAGTGATCATGTTTAAAATAGGAATTGGGTGTTTACATTCATGTCTGAAACTCTATTTTGCTTGACTTTGTAACATGGCTCTCCGATGCAAAAGGAAATGGCTGCCAAGTCAATGCTGATATGCTTGATTGTTTTCTAGATGTACCGTACCATGTGACTAGCACAATGTTTGATCACAGCTTCATGTTTGCTTTGACATGCTGGAGAGGGATGCTGATCTTAGGTGGGGATGGGGTGTCTTCAAATTTTGTTATTTGTATCCGAAGTTCAAAATGTGTTATCAAATATGTGGTAACAAGTGAAAAGTGAAAACCAGTCAATATTGAAAAGAAAGACAACGAGTAATAACTGCGTTCGTTCAGTCAGTAATTTTCATGGTGAAAGTGGAAGCCAAGTGGCTTAGAGCATGAAAGTTTCATGAATACATCCTAAAATCTATGTTGGCTTCTTAATTTTTGTCTTTCTGGCATTTTGCTTTTCCTGTTTCTTGGATCAGTCACCTCTATTTATTGGGTAAAACATTATCTATGTTCCAGATATTCATAAACACAAGCTCCAAACGGATTCTCACTTTAAGTTTGTATGTTATTTTATTTTTGATGTTGCATATGTACTGGTAACTACAGTTATGGATTAGTGACGGATGCTCATTTTGCTGTTTAGTTGCGTATCATGGCCTCTCTTGTTTGAGAAACAATAATTTCAACAAAATTCAGTTAATATTGACCTAACATGGTGTTGCGCTGGAATTTTACCCGGCTTCCTCTTGGGGAACAAAAAAAAAATGAAGAGAAGAGAAGAGAGGAGGGGGGACCTCACCTTCGCCATCACGGCCCTTGCTTGTAGCCGCTGCCATTGCCTTGGACAACCGCCACCGTCGCTGCCCTGAGCGGCCGACACCGCTGCTCCCCCACTTGCTGCCGCAAACAGCTCCCCTGCTCGCCGCCGCTGTCGTCGTCCTGCTCGCTCTCCGGCCCCCCTTGCTTGCCGCCGCCGCTGCCTCTACAAGCAGCCACCGGCCAAACGAGGAAGAGAGGAGGAGGTCGCTCCCTCCCAGCCACCTCTCTCTCGCGCTCTCTCTCTCTCTCTCGTGATGCCCTAAACCCATAAATGCAAAAGAAAGAAAGAAAAGAGGGGAAAAGAAAAAGAAAAAAAGGCAAGGGATAAAATACAAAATGCCAAGTGAAACTTGCCGAAACAAGTCACCTAAACATGCCGGAACGGATATGCAAACTTGTTAGAACAAGGTCATTCCTTCTTCCCCTATAAAAGGAGAGGGGCGCCCAAGGCCAAGGGGAGGATTTTTGAAGTGAGAAAAAAAGCAAGACTTCTGAAGACTGCAAGACGGTCTGAGAGAAGGGTCTGCAAGGCAGCCTTGGAAAATTGTGCAAGGCACAATATTATTTCTCAAGTCTTAAAAGGTTCATTGGGCTTTGCTTATTGAGCCGGATTCGCTTATTGGGCCAAACTGGGGCATTTTGTGCCATGACTTATTAAATGACTGTGTTCATGTTGCTTAAGGCTTAATGGGCCGACATTTGATGTACCTCCACATATGCTCTTTTGCTTGACATATTAATGGTTCTATTGAGCTAATCTCACCACTTTAATCGTCTTGGATATGTGTAATTACATTTACTCTATGCTCTTTATTAATTAAATTCTTAACCAAATCAATTAGTTGTTTGATAAAATATTTATAATCATTTTGATTTAATTAATAGAAACCTCAAAGTAACACACAAATCATGAATCACATCATTTTTGATCCACCCTAAGTTAACATTCTCTTAAATTAATAAATAAATAAAAATATTCATGTAATCCATTTTGATATATAAATGACGAAAATAATTAAATAAATGAAATAAATAATTTTAAAATAAACAAAAATAAGAAAATAAAAAATGAAATAAATATCATAAAAATTAAAAAATAAAAAATAATAAAGTCTGTGTGCTTGAAACCTTATTTTCTTCATGTGCAATTCACTCTCTTTAATTGTGAGTTACTTTCTTTTATTTTAAAAGAGTTGTCTGATAGTTAATCAAGGGTATTTAGTCTTTGCGTTGATGTAATTAACATTGATCTCGGCCAGTGGGGAGAGGTCAAACGAACTTATACAAGCATGTCAATGTAAATAAATAAAGACAAATAAAAGACCCATAATCTAAAGATATTTTTAAAACAAAAATAAATTAAAAAGATAAAAAATGGTTCTCATACATGGTTATTTCATTCCTAAAACTAATAGGATTTTTGTCTTCATATGTGCCTTTCAACGTTCCCTTTTAATTTTTACTGAAAGCTACTCTATCATATTCTAATATTTCATTACCCTCTCAACTGGGACAAGGACTTTCATTTTTTTTCTTTTTCCTGTATTTTTGGGTCTTTTCTTTTGTGATATTGTTTATTTCCTGTAACCAGCTGTATTTACCTTGGCCCAAACTTTCTGCTTGCATCTGGCAGGTAGGTCTGCTTCTTCGTGCCATGGGATACCCCCCAGACACAATTATATATTTGGCTGGTGCTGAGACATTTGGCGGGCAAAGGGTTCTTATTCCTCTACGAGGCATGTATATGAACTTGGTGGACCGCACATCTTTGTGCAGTAAACATGAATTGTTCCACTTAATAGGCCCAGAATATCCTCTTCCAGCATACATGGTTCCATCACCTCTGGTCAAAAGTGAAGAACAGCTTATTCAAGAATGGAAGAAAGCTGGGCCTAGGCCCCGTCCCCTTCCTCCACCCCCTTCAAGACCATTTTATCAACATGAAAAGGAAGGTTGGTATGGCTGGGTGGCTGAGACTGGCAAAGAACCTGATCTTTCACCCATGGATCTCCGGATGAATGCACACAGGTTACTCTGGGATGCTCTTGACTACTATGTGTCTATTGAAGCTGATGCCTTTTTTCCAGGCTTCAACAATGATGGTAGTGGGTGGCCAGATTATTCAAGCTTGGTCATGGGACACCGTCTATACCAAACAGCTTCCAGCATAACGTATCGTCCAGACAGGTAATGAGAATGAATGGTCAAACCAGTCACTTGTCACTACTGATTCAGTATTCTTGTCGTTTTGTATAGTTTACTGATGAGATGTTCCAATGGTCTTATAGGCTCTTTAGTTTGAATGTTTTGGATATCCTTTTTTTACTTGGAGATGTTTTGTATGAGTTTTGATTATTGGTTCAGAAGTTCGTCGAATAAAAGCAGTGCCAACGTTTAGAGCTGTTTTGATTTTATAATACCCATTTTTAGTTTACCTCCTGGCAGGTTCAACTGATTCTTTATTTTTCCATCAGGAAAACAATTGTAGGATTGTTTGATGCTGTCCATGATCATCTATATCATCCTAGGCGTAATTGGACATCTGCAGTGAGGGAGCATCTTAATCGGAGTGTGGGCATAGAAGGCTTGATAGTGGAGTCCCGAAGGTCGAAGCTGACATCCTTTCTCTCACATCCCTTGCCTGAATGTTCCTGCAGAACTCCTGAGTCTTCCGACCTACCAATGTCGCTAAAAGGAAGCAGCAGTGAAATGCTATTTGGAAGTGAGGACGTGTGTCCTGAATGGTTGTCGCAGAATCTTGTATCAGTTTCACAGAGTTCCACTGTTGTAAAAGATGATGTTGGTGATGACAAAGAGTACGGAGAAGATGACATGGAAATGGAGGGCCAGACAGAACCCGATGAAGGCAGCAAACTGGATGCGGCTCGGCCCTCAGAGCAGGATGAAGAGATGGATCCTGATGATTAGGGAAGAGGAGGCAAAGGAGGGTGCAAAATATCTTGCATGTTTTGGGTCTTCATTTATGGACCTTTACTTGCAGAGAAAAGATGGATGTCGGACTGATGAGATTCAGTATATCCCCACATTGCTGATGTTGATATTCAGGCTTCCATCAGAATGCTTTGGGATCCCAGGTGAATGATACAGCTAAGGTAGAATATGACTTGCAGTCTTTCTTTCAACTGCTACCTGGGAGAGGCGATCATCTATGAACATGAACAGACGCCCATAGACTTGGAGAAATTGCGAAGTATCCTGTGTGAAAACTAACATTGACCGAGTAAGTGGCAATGCAATTTGAATTCAGAGTTCTGACCACTAATCAAAATTTGTTTCTTCATAGTGAAATAAATAACTGATTGGTTTTTTTCCCCTTTATTGTTTATTTTTCCTTCTTTTGGGTGGGGGGTGGCGGGGAGTGTTATCATAAGGAGGCATCTTCTTCTTGTAGTATTTTCTTCCTTCTCTGGCTTGTAAAGAACTGAAAATCATTATCCTGTTTTGGTGACCTACGACCAGATTTGAATGCTGGATGAGCGACAAAAGCAAGTTTAGATTTTGGATGCTCGGGGGCAAAATTTGATTGCAATTGAAAATTCAGCACTTCTGATAGGAGTACTGGTCGTTCTATCATTTGCAGGAACTTGTGGTGGTCCTAAAATGAATGTGTGATACTCTTTTGAGTTTTCCAAGAAAACTGACGACTCCTCTGTTAATTGAGAAATGCTAGCTACCCGGCGCCCAGGTAACCAGCATGAGATGGAACTGTTGCGTGGCCGACTTGATTGGTCGGCTGTGTGAGCCCCACGCTGCAGCCTCGTGGGGCCCATGCCGCGGCCGACCAATCAAGTCAGCCGTGCGGCTGTTCTATATCGGCTAGCGATCTAGGTGTCTGGATAATTAATATTTCTCCTGTTAATTTGCTGCCACCCGACTATTTTGATGGTTTTTCTTTGCTGCGTTTTTTGCAAAGTAATCATCCACTTTTTTCTTGTGTATATGTAGTTTAATAGGTTTGTGTTGTATTTAACTTGGGTAGCGGTTGGATGCAATTAGGGCTGTAAACGGATCCGGATAATATCCGGATCCGATTCGGATTCGTATCCGATTAAGTATATCTGTATTTGTTTAAGAGATATCCGGCGGAACGGATTCGGATACGGATATTATCCGAATAATAAACGGAGCAGACGCAGAAATAAGAGATCCGTTCTGTTTAAGATCCGATCCGAAACTAAATTTATTCTGACCATTGGATCATAGATCTAATGGTTTATATGTTATATATATATATATATATATATATATATATATATATATATATATAAAATCCTACACTAAAAACCCTAACTCCCCTTCCCCAAATCCAAACCCGATTGCCCTTAGCCTCTCGGCGACTCTGCCCCTCGCCATGGCAGGCCTCTCCGGCGCCCTCCCACCGGCGCCGCCCCCTCCCCGCCCTCCCACCAGTGCCACCTCATCCCTCTCCCCTGCTAGCCGCCCCGTTCTCCCATCGCCATCGCTCGCGGGGTCGCTGTAGATCTCGTCGGCGTCGCCCTCGCCTCCCTAACGCCGTCGCCCCGGCGCCGCCCTGCCCTTCCACTGGCGCCACACCCCTCGCCCCTGCCTGACGCCCCCCCTCCCATCGGTGCTGCCCCACCCCTCTCCCCATCGCAGGCCTCCCCGGCACCCTCCCACCGGCGGCGCCCCCTCCCCTCCCTCCCACCAGTGCCGCCTCATCCCTCTCCCCTGCTAGCCGCCCCGTTCTCCCATCGCCATCGCTCGCGGGGTCGCTGTAGATCTCGTCGGCGTCGCCCTCGCCTCCCTAACACCCTCGCCCAGGCGCCGCCCTGCCCTCCCACTGGCACCGCACCCCTCGCCCCTGCCGGCCGCCCCCCTCCCACCGGTGCTGCCCCACCCTTCTCCCCTGCTGGCCGCCCTAATCTCCCATCGGCATCGCCATTCGGGATCCTTCCGGAAGCTTCTCGACGAACGCCTAGGTCGGGGAGTTCATGATGGACCGCTTCCTCCCCGCCGCCCAGGTGATGACGGCAGGTTCCCCGCAGCTCGCCGCCAGGAAGCCCCCGGTGCCCAGCCGCGACCCAACAAGACGCACGCTTGTAGTTGTCGACGGGGGCATCGTGGAGAGCCAGAGATTTGAAGGTGGCTTTGCGGTGAAACCTTCGCAGAGAGCCCATTACAGTCCCAAGGATCTGTGTTTCATTGAGAGACCACCATACCTTGTGAAACAGGTTTTCACAGAAGATTCCCCAAGAACAGATCATGGTGTGCGTGGAAGTAGGCCTTCAAAGGCCGAAGAACACGAGAAGAAGGAAAGTGACGATGGTTTGGAGGATTATATTTTGTTCATATGAATGTTAATGTTTAATTTAGATATTATTTGTAATTTTTTTTAATTTTTTTAGATTTTTTAGATCACTTAAAAATTTTATTATAATTTATGAATCCGAAGCGGATAATATTCGTATTCGTTCCGTATCCAAACATTATTCGATTACAATATCCGCTCCGTATCCGAATCTTAAACGAATCGAATACGGATAATCCGATTAACTAATCGTATCGAAAACGAAAATATCATATCCGCTCCGTATCCGATCCGTTTACAGCCCTAGATGAAATTGTGGGAAGCCGATTTTCTTAAAAATCGGTTTCCGGAGCTTGCCTCGGCTGGGGTGCGATTTCATGTCTCGTTACTTATGTCGCGAAAGGTGCAGACGATAAAGATTTTTTTGCGGCTCCAAAAAAATAAAAAAATAATAATAATTAAAAAGTCAACTTTTCGTTGCCTAAAGGTACGCCGATGAGGTCCATCGTCTTCTATGTAGAAAAATTTCAAAAGCGGTGACGAACTTGCTTTTGGGCATGGAGAAAAAGAAAAATCGTTCTTTCTGTCTCTCTTCTCCTACCAAAATCATCTTGTACGTAAGCCGGAGGCCCGCCAAGAATATTTACTAACATTTTGGCTCTTGTCAGAGATTTTGAAAAAAATCAAAATCTTTTTCAACCCAAACGTTGCCTCAGATGCCCCTAGTATCTTTTGTTTTCTCTTTCTGTGGATAGAGCATCCGGGGTAGAAGGATGTTATGTAAATGGTACCCAGAACCAGTTCGTTAAGATTATTGTTGGAAGCATATTTTGGGCTTTCACAGGTATTATGTAATTATTCTAGTACGTACATGCGCAATATTCTCTCGATCAAGTTCTCTATTTGGAAATGCTCTCTGGTGTTGGAGGTTGTTCTACTTCTACCGACGTGTGTAGGTTGGCTTTTTGTTTCGTTTTTACCTTTGTCAGCGATGCCTTTAGGCATCCTTTTGCCGTTTGTATGTTCTATTATGCTTGTGTTTCGTTTTATTGGGGCTCTTGTAGCTCATCTCAACTACGTACCACAAAAAAAAAGCTCTCTATTTGGAAATGCTCTCAGCTGGTGTGAGTCTAATGAGAGAGAAGATGCCTGGTTTTTCTCCATTTCAGGGGCAAAGATGGGACATTCATAATGCTAACTCTCCCACTCTCTCTAGATTTTCCCAGAAGCAGCGAGAGAGAGAGAGAGAGCTAGCGAGAGAGAGAGAGAGATTCTCTCCCAAGTTGAAGGGAGAATGAGAATACAAACTCTCCTCTAATTAAGAGAGAGCACCACCTCTCCCTCCCCCTTCAAAAAGAATAGGAAAATTGTTTCTAACACATATTGACACCGAATTTTACACATTAATTAATGAACAAGAGCCCTATCTTCTATATGATATTAATTATGTGTTTACTGTTAGTTAATGATGTGACATGCTTCTATATATATATATATATTATTGGTGTAAACAAAGATTAAGATTAATTAGGAGACTGGTTTTTAAAGGAACATATAGCCGGCTGCATGTCAAATATCGAATGGATCTTGAATATTTAAATATTAATGAAAAGCTTATTTTATTTAAAGATAATAGTTACCAGGATGTAGAATGGAAAAGAATGACTTGCTATCTCAAGGAATGGATAAATATTTAATATTTATTTTCACATATATAGTGGTGGAATCGTAATACACAATTTCTTTGAAGTATTTTCCAGTGGAAGTATAATACAGAGACCGTTTGTGGGCGGGCACCGTCGTCATGATCATAGGATTCATAGCCTTTCCTCGCATAAATCTCTTCCATTCATGGCTGCAATACGATGGTCAAGCTCTTCCAGGGAGATGAAATCACCAAACCACCCTCCGACCGTTCCGTTACCCGACACGTACCCCGTCCCCGTCAACCCCGCGAGGCCCACGAGCCAGGACATGATCTTCTCGGCTACGGCGGCGGCCGACACGAACACCCCGTCGGCCACCCCCGCCCTGCCGGGGTTCTGGCTATTGAAGACTGAGACGGCGGTGGCGGCGCGGTCGCACCTGGTGTTGACGCAGAAGTGGAGCAGTCCCCGCGGGAACACGAACACACCGCCCTCGCTGACGATGGCCTTGAAGAGGCGGCCGGCGGTGTCAACGAAGCCGGCAACCACCGCCCCACGGGTGACGTAGAGCATCTCCGACGCCCTGGGGTGGGAGTGGGGCAGCACCAGGCCGCCGGGGCCGAGGTCGGTCCGGCCGACGCCGAGGCCGAGGGTGTTCAGGCCGGGGAACTGGGCGGCGGTAAGGATGGCGTCAGACGAGCGGAGGAAGTTGGTGGTGGAGCCGGCGCGGGCGAGGCCGGAGGACTTGAAGTCGGAGGCGCTGATGTTGTTAGGGTTCTTGCAGGGAAGGCCGTTGATGAAGACGTGGGGTTTCTCTGCATGGGGTGCCGCGGGGCACGTGTCTTGCACAGGTGCGTCGTCTGCATGGGATGCTCTTTGCAGAGAGGTGACGAAGAGGAGGAGGAAGAGGAAGGAGAGGTGACCATCCAAGTGGCTGCAGCCGCAGCACCTCATCGTCTCCTCCTCTTCTTTCAGGGAAACTGTGAGAACTGCTCAATGTTAATTACTCTTGCACTCTGATCACATAGTGTTGTTTATATATAAAGATCACTAAAAGAGGAGGAGTGAAGGCAAAGGGAGGTTCTCCTCCCTTTTTGTGGGATTGGAAACTTGGAGTTCACTTCCGGACTTCTATAATTAGCTGGGCCTTTCTCTTCTCTTAATTTGCCGGCCGGGCTTAAGTAATTTTTGATGTAAGAAAGGGGGCAAGCTATGTCTGACGGGTCCTTTAAGATGCCCTCTCCTCTCCTCTCCTGTTTTCTACTTCACTCAACAGGCATTAATTTGCGCTTCTTAAAACTCTGCCGAGCTCAACATGTGTCAGATTGACGAGATTATTGAAGGATATTCCTCAGAAACAGAGAAAGGACCGGCACCAAATTAATGTTATATGTTCAGGGTGTATTCTAATTACAATTTCACAGCCAATAGTAATACACCATATGGCAGTCGCATACCCCATGTGGTGCTGACTTGTCTGGCCTTTTCCATAAAAAAAAGAGTAATACTTGGTGCACACGTGCACCACCAAGTGACACATCGGCAAGCACACCCAATGGGTGGTAGTTGCCGAGTGGATTAAGACAGGGTGAAGTGGTAAATTTTTTCAGAAATATCTTGTCTCTCACAGTCTCAAGGAGAAAGACAACATTGCCCTCATCTTCCTTTCCCGCCTTTGTCACCGAACTGCCTTCTCCCCCACTCTGCTCCTTCTCCAACGCGAACGCCTTCTCCGGGGCGAAGTCTCTACCTTCCTTTCTCCTGTGCGGAGGCGAATGAGGAGCGCGTAGACGGATGAGTCTTTCATTTCTCACTTGTGCGGAGGGGAACGACGAACGCGCAGATAGGCGAGTCGTTCCACGCAGACGGGTGAGTCGGACTTGCATAGTCACTCCGCCTCTCTCCCACTCGATCGACATCATTATTGCAGTTTAAATCTCTCAGTCACTCCACCTCTCTCCCACAGGCAGCAACACATTTACTCCGCTCCTTCGTTAGTAGGTCTTGCTATTGGGCGACTGCTTTAATTATTGTTGCAGAGCTTCTCTCTTCGATTTGAAAAGACAAACACTTTTATGGGCATGGAAGAAGGTAGGTGGATTGATAGCATAGAGTTAAATATATATTTTTTATGCCTTACATGCAGAAGAAGTAATTTTTTTCCTTGTTTCTGCTGCGGTTGAAGTTTTGAAAGCTATATTTTCATTTTTTTTTTATTTTTTTCAGCTGCGGTTGAAGTCTTTAAAGTTGTGTTTTTATTTAGCTCTATGCCTTAAAGCTGTCTTTAGAGAAGGAGTTATAGGTAGGTGCATTGATAGCTTAAGAGTTACATGCAGAAGAAGTAAACTTTTCCTTATTTTTGCTACGGTTGAAATTTTAAAAGCTGCATTTTCATTTTTTTTATGTGTTTCATCTGTGGTTGAAGCTTTAAAGCTGTGTTTTCATTGTTTTTTCCTTATTTCAACTGCGGTTTCAGTTCTTAAAGTTGCATGTTCATTGTTTTTCCTTGTTAGAGAAGGGGTTCTAGGTGAATGGACAGTATTTATAGGTGTACTTTTTTACACTTCTATATGTTATATGTCTTTTCTTCATATACACATTCTTAATCATTTTTTACTCTGAAATGTAGGTGATAAAATACTGTCAGAAGGTTTTGAGGTGAACACTCCAGGGAAAAGGAACTCTTCTAATGCGAGATCCTACAATAGAGCACAACCAAGTGAGGGTATAAATTTTGAAAATGCTAATGATGCCATGACGTTCTACAATACATATGGAAGGAATGTAGGGTTCTGCACGTGTGATATCTAGTAAATGGAAGAATGAAAAATGTATATTTCGACATTTAGGTTGTTGGAGGAATGGAAAGTTAAGAAGGAAGGCTGAAGCAAAGAATCATAGAGACTCCCCAAAGATAGGTTGCAACACATCGGTGAAAGTAAATGTCGACAAAAGTAGTGGGAAACACGTATTCTATGAACTAATACTAGAGCACAACCATGCTTTG